>JAHVAK010000420.1:600000-1200000 GCA_019845155.1 Luehdorfia chinensis
ACTGACGTCTAGGGGTGACGGGCGCAGTGTTGTGTCACACAGAATTGTTCTGGATGACACAGATTTACTATGGGCAGACTTATCATCACGGGAACGTTTCATCACTTCATGCAATAAAAGAAATAATCATATGTTCTTTAAAAAAATCTGAAAAATATTAATTTATGCATCGTCGTCGTTTTAGCCTATCACCAGTCCACTGCTGAATATAGGCTTTCCCCATAGATAGCCACAAAAGTTTGTAGCTCTCATTTAGGGCGGATTTTGTCACAGTTGCCACGTTTGGCAGGCGGCTTGGCAACCCACCAAGAAGTAGTTTCGATGCTTCACATCTGCTAGGCGTCCCGCGACGGGTCTTTGTTTTTATTGAAAACAAACAGTCTACAACATTTTCAACAATTCCGCATTAGATGTTTCATACTTTAATATAGCATGCGACGCATGACGTGGAGACGAATCGCCATGCCAACAGTCAGTCTGACCAGCCGCACTGGATGTTTCACATCAAAAACTGAATGCTTGTACATATATACATACCGTCACGCCTCTTTCCCACTGGCGTAGGCAAAGGCCACGTCCGAAGCCCACTTTTGGACCTCGCAGGAAATGATTTTCACAGTAGGATTCCTCCTGTGTCGAGGGTTCGTTTTACAGACATAAATTCCACATGCGCACCCAGAACAACTATACGTAGGCCATGCAAATATTTGTCCCGTGCGGGAATCCAACACGCGACCCGCGGCGCAGAAGTCAAGGCAAATCGCTTGTAATTCCCAGATAGTGTAATCGTTCTGGTTCTAGGTGTTCAATCGTGTGCAATTTATATCTGTAAAATACACTAACGATACAGAATGAATCTTGATTTGGAGAAACATTTTTACGCTGGTGGTAAGATACCTTTGCAGGAATCCGTCTAGTTAGGTACCACCCCAGTGCCAGTTATTCTGCCGTGAAGCAGTAGTGTGCAAACATTACTCTGTTTCGGTTTGAAGGGCACTGAGAGCTAGCGAGACGGATTCCTGCATCCTTTCTGTTAACTCATGTTCATTTATTTTTACTAGTGGTCGCCCTGTGGTATTCATATTTTTTTTAAGTTTGAGCGTTATTGAGGTAATCGAGGCATTATCAAGTCATATTGACTCTACGACAGTCAGCCGCCGAGTCTGCGGCCGCCAGTCGGCGGCTAACTGTCGTAGAGTCAAAATCACTATGCGGACCTTGGCAAATTAACTTTCTTTCCTTTATTATAATGGATTTCAAAGTATCGCCTGATTCTATTAACTATTTTTTTTTAATTACATTACATTGAATATAAATTATGTTAAACGTTTCAAGCCAGAGTACTTGGTAGCTGACTGGTATACCTATGCGTGGAACTTTAATCTACGCAAGCAACATTGAAAATTGTTTCGCTGCATTACAAACCGCAATTTCATACTCTCGTAGCAAACAATGCCGACTGCGGTATTACCGCGCGTATTCTTTAAAATCGCTTTTGTTATAAAACTCATTTAGATCCGTGTACAGCAGCTATCTCCCGAAAACACATGAGTAATTTTTGAAATTAAAATTTCCTCAGGTTAAAAAAAAAAACAATAAACTTTAGGGAAACAAAATAAAACACTATATTTTTAACAAACGGATTTCAAAACTCTTTGTCTACCGTACTTTAAAATACCGTGCGTTTTTTGCGAATTTCGTTTCAGTCGACTGGTGATAGACAAGTGGACATAGGTCTCCTCCGTAGGTAGCCACAAAGGTATATAGCTCTCATTTAGGAGGTATTTTGCCATAGTTGCTACGCTTGGCAGGCGGATTGGCAACCGCTGTTTATTTCCTCAGATGTTCCAGTAAGATGCTGCTGCGCATCTTCTCGTTTTGATTTTTCCACTGTCGACTTTTGAGATGGTGTAGTAGGTTCTCTTAGGCCGCAACCACGGAATGAAACTATAGCATATGTATAATTATATTATAGCCAGGGACAACTTGACCTAGCTACCTTATCCGGCAAATACGGTAGAGTACGGGATGAGCGACCCGGTCTCCCGAGCTGATGCTGTCTCCTGCTCCTCCCGAGATAGAATCCTACACCTTATAGTTCCTTTCCTAACTTCCGCATTCCCTACCTCGATACCTAACTAATTTTCTTCCCATACTCTAGCCGAGCCAGTCCTAGCCGTTAGAGTACCGATCTGCTCTGGGACCGGGCGAACCAGAATAACGCTAGCCTCACCAAAAAATGCAGGGCTCTGTTTGGGTGGACAACGTCTTCCCTAGCTACTCATGGGAACTTAATGGAGAGCGAGAATTTTGAGTCGCTGCCTACCCCAATAACAAAGTTACGTGACTGTTTGTTTATATTTGAGTATATTTGAGTAGTGTATAATAATAATTTAAGTGAATACGAAATAATCAGTAAATAAATCATGACACTATTTATTTATTTAACTCTTTAATGCTTCCTTTACAATAAAGGGATACAAAGGGCGGACTTAATGCCTTTAGACATTTTCTCCCAGTCAACCCATGGAGTGGTGAGATTTTGAATAGGTGTAGCAATAAAGGAAAACAGAGAAAGTAAGAAAGAGAAAAAAAAATGAAAACCTCAATAACTCCTAAATATACACTACATACACTATACACTATACTGTGTGTCAACCATTATAAATAAGTAACTTAATAATGAGTTGTTGTAATGACTATTGTGATTGCGATGTATTAATGTCCGTTCAGTTAGAATGGACAGCACGGACTAGTTATTCTGCCGTGAAGCAGAAGCGTGCGACATTACTGTGTTTCGGTTTTAAGGGCACTGCGAGCTAGCGTATTCACTGGGAATATGAGACTAAGACTGACACAGAGTAACGGGAGCAGTGTGGTATCACACAGAAATGTGTCGAAAATGAGAAATGCGAGTCGAGCAAAACGTTCACCTGATGGTAAGTGCAACGTCTGTCCATAACAAACGCTGTGTCACCCAGAACAACGAGTGGTACCACACTGTGTCCGTCATCTTGAGACATCAGTTCTTAAGGCTCATAGTTCATATTTCATATTTCAATATGGACGTTTCTCTTTTCTTTTTCTATGGAAGAAAGTGACGACTTGAGCAAATAGTTCCTGATGCTAAGTGCAACGTTTCATCATCATCATTTCAGCCTATCAATAGTCCACTACTGAACACAGACATCCCCAATAGATTGCCACAAAATTTTGTAGTTCTTATTTTGGAGGGATTTTGCCATAGTTGCCACGCTGCCAGCCGCCTGCCAGGCTTGGCAACGGCAGTTTATTTAATCCGATGTTTCAGAAAGATGCTGCTGCCCATCATCTGGTTTTAATTTTTCCTCTGTCGACTTTTACGACACTCACAAGATGAGATGGGGTGGTAGATGTTCTTATGCCGCTACCACAACCACAACGTTTGCTCATAGCAAATGCCGTGTTAGCCAGAACATTTCTGTATAGTACTAAAGTCTCATGTGCCTAGTAATCAGACTAGATACAAGTGCCCCTGAACACAACACACAAGTCAACAAAGTGTAATCTTTTCCGATTTTGCCATAGTTGCCACGTTTGGCAGGCGTGTTGGCAAACGAATTTTTTATCAGAAGTTCCAGGAAGATGTAGCTGCCCGTCTCTTGGTTGTTATTTTACCTCTGTCAACTTTTACGACACCCACGGGATGATATGGGTTGGTAGATTCTCTTAAGCCGCCACCAAATGGCCATTATTACATTACATACACTACGCGGGTAATTTTTTTTTATTGTATAAAGTGACGAAACGAGCAAAACGTGCACCTGATGGTAAGTGCAACGTCCGCCCACAATAAACGCCGTGTCACCCAGAATATTTCTGTGTGACACCACACTACGTCCGTCACCCAGAGACAACAGCTCTTAAGTCTCAAATGCCCAGTGATTACGCTAGCTCACAGTGCCCTTCAAACCGAAACACGATAATGCTTGCACACTACTGCTTCACGGCAGAATAACTGGCCCTGCGGTGGTACCTACCTAGACGGATTTCTGGATAGGAATCCTACCACCAGTTTCAATTTACGCATAATTATTTATACGTTTTTTTCTCATTTATTACATGTTTATATATCAAAAGAGCGACGAGTTAAACATTAATGAAAAAAGAGACTTGTGCTCTAAAATATAGAGATCAATTTCGCATACGCGTACGAATAACAGGTGCTTGGAAGTTAACTCCGCAATACTTTACAGGTTCCGGAGCGACCATGTCGCTTAGAGGAAGCTTCGCCGCCATCCTGCTTCTCGTCACTTCCGGTAAGTGCGCAACTAAATTAAAATATTTTCATATAAGCAACTGTAACGCAAAAATTTTTGCGTTGAAAAACCGTTCATTTATTCCAATTACAGCAACATATGACGACCGCGTGACCTAGCGGTCAGCGTGCCTGACTTCTACGGGGTCCTGGGTTGGAATCCCAGCCTGTACCAAACAATTGTTGATTTTCGCCTCTGGTTGTGTTTTGTATGTGGAATTTATGTCTTTAAAGTGCACCCACAATGTAGGGAGAATCCTACAGTGCGATTTTTTTTTTTTTAAATATTTTATTCCGGAATGTTTTTATTTTGTGTGTGTGTGACAACACAAGTGAGAGTTGTGAGTGAGCACGTAGCCGACTTGGCACCACTAAAATCGTTAATTTTGTTTTTATATTGGAAAAAGTGATGAAACGAGGAAAACTGGTGGTAGAATTCCTATGCAAGAATCCTTCTAGGTAGGTACCACCCCAGGGCCAGTTTTTCTGCCGAGAAGCAGTAGTGTGCAAACATTACTGTGTTTCGGTTTGAAGGGCACTGAGAGCTAGCTTAATCACTGGGCATATGAGACTTAAGAACTGATGTCTCAGGGTGACGGGCGCATTGTGGTGTCACACTGTTCTGGGTGACACAGCATTTGTTACGGGCCGACGTTGTACTTACCCTCAGGTGAACGTTTTGATCGTTCCGTCACTTTTATCAATTAAAAAAAAAAACTTTCACCTGATAATAAGTGCAGCGTCTGCCAATAGCAAATGCTGTGTCACCCGAAACATTCCCCTGCGACACCACACCGCGCTCATCACCCTGAGACATCAGTTCTTAAGTCTCATATGCTCAGTTCAAACCGAAACACAGTAATGTTTGCACACCACTGCTTCGCGGCAGAATGACTGGCCCTTGTTTATTTACCACGTGCCGCCGTGAAGGTAGGCCTAACTATCCTAAACAAACCTGCATGACTGTATAATATATGAATTCCTGGGCGGTCATTTGATTGAAGTAGGAAGTAGCTATTGAATCTGATTAGGTGTTCTTTACTCAATTTGGAAATAATATACAATGGTACACATATAACCGTCTTGTCGCATCAGCGTTACATCGGGCGAGGTTGGGACGAGTGAGTGCATGTGTGTTTGCGTTTATAATCGTGGCACTATAACATCTGCTGCGCAGTTGATAGCTTATACGGTATTAGGAAGTTGTTGCCATGGTCGAAAATCGGCCAGGGGGACATCAAATTTTATGCGAATAACTCTACTAGTAGGTACTTTCGCGTTCGGTAAACTACGTCAAAAGTATACCTAAATATATATGCTGATGAGGATATTTCACGGCGACAACTTTCTAATATTGTCGAGAGTTATCAACTGCGCAGGAAATATTATAGTGCCACAAGTGTACGCGCGAACACAGAGGCACTCACTCGTCCCAACCTACCTGCGCCCGACGTAACGCTGATGCGATAAGATCGAAGGTAGGCTTACATGCAGTGTCAGAAACACGCGGACGACAATCACAACACAATCAGATCCGAAACCAACAATTTGTGTTACAGCACAATTTTTGGCTTCGGCTGGGATTCGAGCACAGGACCCGTGGCTCTAAGCCGGTAAGTCAGTTACTCTGACCACTATGCCACGCGGTCGAATCTCAATATATATAAACAATAGTGTTTAAGCTGTGTGTGTTTCTAGAGACGGATACGGAACAGGAATCGATACTTTACTGTACTGTGCACGACGACGCTCGGTGTTTTCCTGGACGATAGAATCCGCTGATCCGCCCATCCACCAACAAGAGAATCCACCAGAACCACGTCGCCGCCATTTTTTTACCAGTCAAAAAGTTCTTATTCCCTATTGCGTTCCCACGAGCGGTACAGTAACAGCTTTGTATAATACGGTGTTATTCTGCACGTATAAAGGCTGCCCATACAATACCTTAGTCGCCTTTTACGACAGCTCTGTAAGAAAAATGTAGGTGTTATTTTACTCCACCGGGCATCTATCGGCAGTAGTTAATTAAGGCAATAAAAAAAAACTATGTTAACATCATAGAGAAAAATTGAAAAATCCAAGATGGTCTGATTTTTTTTAAAGAATTGATACAATTCGTTTTCACCTCCACGCGGAGAAATTCTCTCTCCATTTCACATTCTGTTCCGTATTTAATGACTTTGACTCATGAAGGAAGGTACTTTGCTAAGATCCGCATGCAAAATATAAAAATGGTGTATATTACCTAGTTTTTTGAAGAGCACCCGCCCTCCCTCAGTAGCGTGCACAAGCAAACTAACACCGCCACCAGGAACCGCCACCAGGTACCCTCCACCAACCACTACAATACCACCACTAGATAATATACACCACTGAAGTCGAGAACGTGTTTCGCCCCAAAACGAGGCATTATCAAGCGTCATAGACTCTACGACAGACGGCCGCCATTTTTCTATTTTGCATGCGGATCTTAGCAAAGTTACTTACCTTCCTTCATTATAATGGATTTCCGCAAAGTAAGAGATCTTATAACATGACATGTAAAGAAGATCAAGTTGGTTGAATTTTATTTAGAATTGTTGCAATGCAGACTATGGAAATTGTATGCAATGAGTTTTTTACATTGTTCAAATTATTATCAAACATATTTTGGCAGATAATATTGCCAGCGAAAATGCTACGCGCCAGATCAGGTGGTCTGATCTGTGGAGGACGTCTCCTCCTACCAGTAATCTTTAGATCAATGGTAGGAGGAATCTAAGAAACTTCTAAGAAACTTTAATATCGTAATGTCTATGACACATTTCTTAAGCTTCTTTTGGCGAATGATATTGCCAATGAAAAGGGTAGCTACCCGCCAGATCGAATGGTCTGATCTGGGGAGGACGTCTCATCCAACTAGTAATATTTAGATGTTGTATATATATTTCGCATCTCAGAAAACTTTCATAGCGCGATTATGGACGTATGCGAATATTTCTTGAGCTTCTCATGTGGCGACATAGGTGTCGCTACATCACTCCCCCGCTGAGACTGGAAGTCGTAATTCAGCGTGGAGAACTTGAGACGTCTGGCGTTGCGGTGAACCTGAGGTCCAGATCTTCAGTGCGTCGAGACGTTTGGAGACAAGTGTTGATGCCGCAGGAGTCAGCCTGAGGAGAAGGGGGCCCCCGACCCTTCATGATCCTCAGTGGCTGAGAGACTAGGAAGCACGCGTTGTGCCGACAGTAGTCTGGTTGCTATGACTGCGATGGCTGCCGATGACGTTATTGCTGTGGTTCGGAGAAGTTGGCTGCGGGATGGTCATACCAGAGTCACCATTTTGTGTTAATTATATTGCCAATGAAAAGGGTAGCTACCCGCCAGATCGAACGGTCTGATCTGGGGAGGACGTCTCCTACAACTAGTAATATTTAGATGTTGTATATATAGTTCGCATCTCAGAAAACTTTCATAGCGCGATTATGGACGTATGCGAATATTTCTTGAGCTTCTCATGTGGCGACATAGATGTCGTGGCTGGAAGAAAAAAAAGCACACGTTGTGCCGACGGTACTCTCTGGTGTTGTGACTGCGATTACATACAAAAAACAAATTAAAAAATATATAAAAACTATATTTATCACTGGGTTTATGAGACTTGAGAACTGATGTCTCAGGTTGACGGGAGAAATCTGGTGTCACATAGATATGTTCTGGGTAGACGTTGCACTTAGATTCAGATGTGTATATATATCTTCGTCGTTACAGCCTATCAAATCCACTGCTGAACGTAGGCCTCCCCCATAGATAGCCACAAAAGTTTGTAGCTCTCATATTAGAGGGATTTTGCCATAGTTGCCATGCTTGGCAGGCGGGTTGGCAACCGCAGTTTATTTATTTAGATGTTCCTGGAAGATGCTGCTGCCCATCTTCTGGTTTTGATTTTCCCTCTGTCGACTTTTACGACTCCCACGGGATGGGATGGGTCGCCACGTCTGCCCAAAACACTACTAACTAGTTTCTGACGACAAATCATGAAATGATGACTCCCAGACGCAAACACCTGAATTAGTTATAACAACTTAACAATCACACTGTATACCTGTACCTATAATTTTTGAGGATTTCTCTTGATTTCACTACGATTTCATCATCAGATCCTGACTTTTTGAAAATGGGACCGTCTCAGTAGTATTAATTAAAAACGATAATTAAATTGGTGCACATACAAACCGGTGGAAATACAAAAAGAAATACATATAGCTGAACATACCTTTTTGAAATCGATTTAAAAAACTTGTCCAATTTTCGCCCTTAAAGTAACAGATAACAGTTTTCATTTGTAATATTTAAATTGAAATTTAAGCACAAAGCATTTACTTTGTGCGCACTACGATTTTAATTCCTTTGAGCAGCGTAATCCGCGCGTAATTTAATGTAAGCTCGGAAACTCACTAGTTGCTTCAGGGGAAGATAATTAGTGTAAGAAGAAAATCTTTGTAAATTATAATTACAAAAACCAATTTATTGAAGCCTCGGCTTGTAGTGGTGACATGAAATTTTCCACCAAATCGTGACGTTCGGCTAAGGGAGAAGAACCAGTTACAGGCATGTGGCGCTCTATGGTGGCGGCCACGCCGTGTGGTGGCTGCTTAAAATAATCTACCATCCCATCTCATCCCGTTGGTGTCGTAAAAGTCGGCAGAGGGAAAATGAAAACCAGAAGATCGGCAGCAGCATCTTCCTAGAACATCTGAATAAAAAAACTGAGGTTTAACCAACCCACCTGCCAAGCGTGGTGAATATGGAAAAATCCCCCCAAAATGAAAGCTGCAAGCGTTTATGGCTATCTATGAGGTAGGCCTATGTTCAGCAGTGGCCTAGTGATATAATACGCGGATAGACGACCGCGTGGCCTAGTGGTCAGAGTACCTGACTTCTAAGCCGCGGGTCCTGGGTTCGAATCCCAGCGGGAGCCAACATTTGTGCTAAAACATAAATTGTTGGTTTTCGGGTCTGGTTGAGTTGTGATTGTTCCCGTGTTTCGGACACTGCATCCTAACCTACCTCCGATCTTATCGCATCAGCGTTACATCGGGCGCTGGCAGGTTGGGACGAGTGAGTGCCTCTGTGTTTGCGCGTACACTTGTGGCACTATAATATCTCCTGCGCAGTTGATGGCTCTCAACAGTAGTCGGCAGTTGTCGCCGTGGTCGAAATCGGCTAGGAGAACATCATCAGTGATAGGTTGAAATTATGACGATGATGATAGGTTACAGGCGGACCAGATACCAGAAGTGAGGTTACTGGTACTACGATCGCCGAATGTCTTACCTAAGATGACAATTATTAAGATACATAACAAAACTAGGAACTCTCTAACTAATATATGTGATAGTTTTTTTTGAAGTGTTATATTAGTTTTCTTGGATGTTACTGACGAATGATGAAATAACCGCCTTAAAAACAACCAGACCAAAAATACAAATACCGGTGATGTTCAGCAGTCTGCGGTACAAAGCATCTGACGCTGCCGTCACCAATGCGCCTGCCAAGCATGTTGATCATAGCAAATCCTTTATCAAAGAGAGCAATTCAAGACAAGAGAGCAAAACAAAAAAAGACCCCTAGAGGAGACGATCAAAATGTTCAGGTTAGTGCAGCGTCCGCCCATAGCGATGATGGTTTATTTGGAATATTTCTGTGTAACACCACACTGCGCCCGTACCCTGAGACGTCAGTTCTTAAGTCTTACAAGCCGAGTGATTACACTAGCTTTTTGTGCCCTTGAGACCGAAACAGTAATGTTTGCACACTACTGCTTCACGACAGAATAACTGGCCATGCGGTGGTACCTACCTAGACTGCTACTTGCATAGAAATCCTACCACCAGTAAACCCCTCGTCTTACTCCCCGTTGCGCTCCCATGAGCAACGATACCATATACATATCATCATCATCATTTCAGCCTATCACTAGTCCACTGCTGAACATAAGCCTCCCCTATAGATTGCCACAAAAGTTTGTATCTCTCATTTTGGAGGGATCTTGCCATAGTTACCACGCCTGACAGGCGGGATGGAATTCAAAGTTTATTTATTTAGATCCAGGAAGATGCTGCAGCCCATCTCCTGGTTTTCATTTCCCCTCTATCGACTTTTACGCCACACACGGCAAAAAATGGGTTGGTAAATTCTCTTAAGACGAATATTGAAATAAACATATATTGAAATTTTGTAAAGTAAAGTAAAATTTAAGCCTATAAATGTCCCACTGCTGAGCACAGGCCTTCTCTCATTTCTGAGAGGGTTTTGGAGCTAGGCAGAATCCGCCACGCTGCTCCAATGCGAGTTGGCGGACTACACATGTCCTTCGAAATATTTTTTATCTCTCAGACATGCAGTTTCCTCACGATGTTTTCCTTCACCGCCGAGCACGTGGTAAATCAGCGCTTAAAATTGCAATTAACAATTTTAGTGGTGCCGGCACAGGGACTCGAACCCAGGCCACTCGCATACTATGAACTTCAAATGCATTTATCACAATTATCACTCTCTCATATCAAGAAAACACTTTGATTAATTCATTAAAATTATTATTAATAATCATCTAATATTGCTACTTTGAAAAAAAAAACAGTTTAAAAAAAATTGACGTGGACGTTCGGATTTTTTAAGTAAGTCTAGCAATTGTAGTTATTAAGAAAAATATTTTTTTCTTATTGTTTTCATCTGAAATAGACTTGAAATATTTGAAACTGCATACAATTTTTTTTCTTAAGAGTTAATTGAGCTTCAAGAGACTTGCACTTTTGAATTTGTTTACTTTTACTTTAGACTTTTTTGACGACAACTTTATACAGGATGGCATATAATACGTACACGGCAAACACCTAACGTATATTTTTAACAGAGCAATGAATTCAATTTTGTTCAAATAAAGAAAATAAGGCTCTTACTAGCGTTTTAACTCGTATAGCGTAGTAAGTATCGAAACGTCGATGCGCTTATCCGCGATAATAGATTTTCTCTTAATCCTTTTCCTAGACACGTATTAGGCTTCCGAACGTGTTTAGTTTTTCATAGTTCTATGATACATATAGATGCCCTAAGGTAGGAGTTCTCCTGTATCGTGGGTGCGTTTTACAGACATACATTTCACATCCACAACACAACCCGTCCCAAAAACCAAAACCAATTGTAGTTTTTGCACACTTTTTTTTCTGCACACAGACCACAGACTACGTATATTTTTTTTAGTATTAACAGATTGAAACCTATGAAACAAAATTGAAGTGTCTGTTTAGTAATAACAAAATAACAGCTTATTACTCAAAGCTTATGAAAGTATATACGGTACTTATATAAAAACATTTTTTTAATTTTTGTCTGCCTGTCTGTCTGACTGTTTGTTTCGGCTAATCTCGGAAACGCCCGGACTCCAAAATCTGATTTAAATAGGTAAGTATATTTGTGTATATCATCGATCGAGGTCGGCTTTTTTACACGAGTGAAACCGCAGGGCACAGCGAGTTTAAAATAAAAACATGTCTTGACAGAGATGTCATTTAATAATGAATGATCTTATCGTATTGTTACAACAGTGCTTTCACAAAACTGATTACTATTTTTTTTAAACAATGCTTAGCATGTACTCTAATAATAAGTACTTATTTCCGCTGGACCGTCATTATGAGTGAGATCGAGACATTATATGGATAGCTGTGCACATCGCCGTTGGAGTCACATACAAGTGTGGGTTACGACCCAAGAGGCAAACTCGTCCGACACTATTCCGATGATATCCCGGACGTCAGTCTGAGCGAGATTAGTATGGCCTTCAATCAGCTCAAGAATGGAAAAGCGCCCGGTGAGGACGGAATTACAGCGGAGTTGCTAAAAGCGGGTGGAAAACCAGTACTTTTAGTCCTTCAGAGGCTTTTAATTCCGTCATCCACGGCGGCGCTTCGCCGGAAGCGTGGAGCAGAAGCGTGGTTGTCCTGTTCTTTAAGCAATGCGATAATGCCCTCCTGAAGAACTATAGATCGGTATCGCTTCTGAACCGCGTCTGTGCTGTTTTCGAGAGTCATTACTCAGCCTCCCGAACAAGCCGGATTCCGAAAAGGCTTTAGTACCACAGACCACATACATATCCTTCGCCAGACTGTACAAAAGACCGAAGAGTACAATTCTTCCGCTATGTCTGGCGTATGTGGACTATGAAAAGCGGTGTTAACGGTAGAATTATCACAACTAAAGTGAAAGGAAACGATTTTATGGTCGACAACACTTGGATTGTTCGATATTCGCCACTTCTTCCAAAACATTCAAAACTCATTGCAACGTGGAATATTGTAATTTTCATCTGCAGAGAATTGATTCTCAATTTTGCGAAGTCTATTTGCATTACGGTTTCAATGTGAAAGATTGGATCTTCTGGCTCACAATGTAAACTACTCTGGAAAATTGGTCACACACTTCAAAATTACATAATGAAGCAATTATCAATCAAAAATTTGATAACCTAATAATATGAACATCTTCAATCTACCGGTTGACTTACAAAAGCAATAACGGTCGAAAACTGAATTAAAGTTTGAGGAAGAAAATTGATGAAAATATGCACAGGTAGCTCAATGGTATGCAATGAAACGACCGCGTAGTTGAATCAACTTTCAGAGGATAATGAAAGAAGACAGAAAGAAAAAAAAGCATAGACCCAGATTTATATATCTATTTACTTTTATTTAAAATAATTATTTAATCAAAAAACCGACTTCAGAGCAGCAGCTTCTAACACAGTTTCATGATTTTTGCACGGCTCCCATAATAAGAACTTGAAAGAACAGAATTACATGGACCCTCACGATATCCAATTTCTAATAAAAAAATAATGTTTAAAATCGGTTTAGAAACAAAACAGTTATGATCGAAAGTACCTAAAATTATACACAGACAAATTGAGAACCTCCTCCTTTTTGAAGTCAGCTAAAAGAGTAAAAACCAGACACTCCCACCGAAAGTCACCTGTCAGAGTATTTTCGGTCTGACGTTTTTTGAAATGGGTAAAGGTCCGAATAGAGAGCCGTGGTAGGTCTACGCGCTCGCTTTAAATTTCCAATGACTTAACATCGATCCCCGGTGCGGGCACTACTAAAATTGTAAATTACAATTTTAAGTGCTATTTCAGCACGTGCTTATCGGCGAAGGAAGATATCGTGAGGAAACCTGCATTTCTGAGGAATAAAAATAATTGAGGACATGTGTAGTCTACCAATCCGTATTGGATGCAAACTCCCGAAGACCCCGCCCCCCACCCCACCACGGCAAACTCATCCTGGATTGTTAAAACGTCTTAGAAATGAAAGGAAGCTAGACCTACTATTTTACAGAGCTCAGGAGCTGGAGAAAGTCCGCCAAGCGGCTCTGGAGCGGGTTGTCGGGCGTGCTGGTTTCCTCATGATTTTTTCCTTCATGGTGAGATGAGTGTATTATGGGCAGATGATATTGCCAAGGACAAGGGTAGCAATCCGCCAGATCGGATGGACTGATCTGGGGAGGTCGTCTCCCCCCATCAGTACAACATCTAAAGATGTTACATAAATAGTTGTCAAACTCGAAAATAGTGCGATGTTGGACATATGAGATATTTCTTGAGCTTAAGTGACATAGTGTGATATACTTTCAGCCATCACAAGTCCCCTGCTAAACATAGGCCTCACCCATAGATTCTAGGGGGAATTCGCCATAGTTGCCACGCTTGGCCGTTACAGTAAAATTCTGCTGCCCATCTTCTGGTTTTGATTTTGTTACAAACGTGATAAGCTCTTGCTTTGGGGGAATTTCGACATAGTTGCCATGCTTGGCAGGCGGGTTGGAACCCCAATTCATTCAGATGTTCCAGGAAGATGCTGCTGCCCATCTCCTGGTTTTGATTTTCCCTTAGTCGCCTTTTACGACACCCACGGGATGATATGGGGTGGTAGATTCTCATAGGCCGCTACCACATGGCACATCATCATTTCATCCCATCTTATTCTTCTGGTAAACATAGGCCTCCCCCATATATTGCCACATAACACGGTTCCGAGCCACCAGCATCCATCGACTTCCGGCAATCCCGAAGGTCGTCACTGCATCAAGTGAGGGGCATTTGCCGGTACGACATTGCCACTCCAGAATTTTTCTTCCTCAACAGTTATCGGTTCTATATGGCCGGCCCATTACAACTTCAGCTTGCTAATCCTTGGGAAATGTCGGTTACTGTAAGAAACCCAGCGGGGTTTTTTTCCAGTCATTTTAAATATACAAATACAGCAGTTTTATAATAATGTAGAAATAGCTTGGCAGCGATCTCCTCATTCCCAGGGGTTATCATCATCCGTGTATTCCTTAATATTACGAGTATAATAACCCTTCTTAAAAAGTCTTTGTTTAACAAACTTTTTGATTGAAAGACTGTGCACGTTCTGGGATTTTGTTGTAAAAACGTATACATTGCCCCATGAAAGAGTTACTGCCTCTGTGAAGTCGGGTAACGGGCTTTAGCAATACACATACATATAATTAAACACAATCTATATAGTTAAATCACATATATTGAAACTTAATTTAGAATTCCAATATCACATTCTCACTTCAAGAGGAAGATAAATGAAATATCAACATTCGTTAATAATCGACTACAGTCAACGTTTGTTGTTACGGAACTAATCCAAACAAAGATATTATTAATTCAACGGGAAACGCAGACAGTGAAATTCGCTCATTACTCAGACACTGTTATGTTAATGGCGTCATGATAGCTTGTGTTGGAAGCTTGATCAAAAATATTATGAAAATGGGCTCGTACCTTCGTGCTTTTTACATACATACATAGTGTCACGCCTTTTTGCCATAGGGGTAGTAGGCAGAGACCACATCTTTCCAATTGCTTCATTCATTTTCATTAGTGTTTTCATACAAGCTTGTCGGTTGCCGTGTCTTTTGAAGTGGTATTTCCTTAAAACTATTTGGATTTGATCGCTGATACGCTCGCCTACGTACACGTACTACGTATACTTACCGGCTTGCCTATTCACACTCGCCTCATAAATCTGTTTCCATGAACACATACATACATAAGTCAGACACTGGGCACTGACTGCAAAAACAGATGACTGCCACGATCCACGTTTCAACAAAACAATATAATGCACTTGGTGTGATAGTTGGTGAGCCCATCGCCACTATGCGCTGCTTGGGTGCCCAGTGCAGTTTAATTCCTTACTCGCCTTTTACGAGATCCATTGGATGAGATGGAGTAGTAGTATTCTTTTAACGAGCCGCCACCACGCGGCTTTTTTCTATCAAAAACAAAAAAATCTAGGCCTCCCTTTCTCTATCTTTGACACATCACTACATCTTCTACCACACCGCAACGTTCCCTTATCACGCTGTTCCACTTTGTCCATCAAAGTCACCCCAGCTATACTTTTCAAACTTTTCATTTCCACATCATTAACCTTGTTTTCATATTTCTTCTGCAAGACCCATTCATTCACTACCGTACTTTTTAATGATTAATTATTTAATGATTTCTTATATTTACGCAAACACTACTCATTTAAATGAAACTAATTTTACGGATTTTATCGCGTTTAATTTTTCACTATTTATAACCCGACGTTTCGAGTGATTTACAGCACCCATGGTCACGGGAGGACTGAGGGTACAGACCCTTCAGCTTTTAATTATTATTTTTGGTCCGATCTACGCAGAAAGAGCTAACTGTGTCTTGAAGTCTTGCAGTGTTATGCTTGGTTTTTGATTTAATTTAATTTATTATAGGATCCCAAGCTGGTGGTAATACCCAACCATCTTCTCTATTGAAATTAAGATGTGTTTTGATTTCAATAGCCTCGCGAATCATCCTTGGTAGGAATCGATGTTCTTTTGCAAGGATCTGTGGTTTATCAAATCTGATGTAATGGTTGGGATGATCCAGAACATGGTCACAGACTGTAGACTTCCTAGAACGAGGCTTCACGTCAACTATGTGTTCTTTTACGCGGGTTTTTATCGATCTTTTTGTTTAGCCTATGTAAGAGAGACCACATTCACAATCTAGCTTGTATACTCCTGCGTCTTGTAGAGGGATGTTACACTTGACAGATGGTAAAAACTGACTTATCTTCTTCGGCGGCTTGAAGAATGTTTTTATGGAAGTCCGCTTCAAGATATAGCCAATCTTGTCCGTGACTCCTGTCGTGATCATCGTCATCATCATAAGGTAGAATAGCAGGAACACGCTCGACTGTGGCCGGTTTCACTCGGTCACTGCGACGTAGGCACGGAACCCGAAGCTTGTTGTCGTGCAAAACTTGCTTGACATGCTGAAGCTCGGCGGCCAGGTGTTTCCTATCACAGATTCCTCGTGCTCTCTGAAAAAAGGATTTACCCACGGTAGCTAACTGTGATGGATGGTGGTGAGATTCACCGTTTAAATATCTGTTAGTATGGGTCTTTTTTCTATACACAGTGTGACTCAAGGTGTCATTAGGATTCCGAATTACTAAAACATCTAGAAAAGCTAAAGAGTTCAGAGGCAACTCTGACTCCATTGTAAATTGAATTTTAGAGTTTAGGGAGTTAAGGTGGTCTAGAAATGCAGTTACTTTATCTGATGGTAAAATTGTGAAAGTATCATCTTCATACCGCTTGTAGAATCTTGGATTCACTGGAGAAAAATTAAACGCGATAAAATCCGTAAAATTTGTTTCATTTAAATGATTAATTATTTACTTGAAAACTAGTCCCAGAGCCAGTTATTGCGTCGTGAAGCAGTAGTGTGCACATATAACAGTGTTTCGGTCTGAAGGGCACTGAGAGCTAGCGTAATCACTGGACATATGAGACTCAAGAACTGATGTCTCAGGGTGTCCGGCGCAGTGTGGTGCCACACAGAATTGTAATGGGTGACACAGCATTTGTTGTGGACGGACGTTGCACTTACCATCAGGTGAACGTTTTGCTCGTCTCGTCACCTAATATAATAAAAAAATGTGTTATAATGATCATCGTCATCATCATCATTTCAGCCTATCACTAGTCCACTGCCTGAACACAGGATCCCCATGAATTGCTACAAAAGTTAGTAGCTCTCATTTTGGGGGAATTTTGCCATAGTGTCCACGCTTGGCAGGCGGCTTGGCAACCGCAGTTTATTTATTCATTCAGTTGGTCAAAGAAGATGCTGCTGCCTCCTATCTCCTAAATTTAAAAAAAGAAGTTTATTTTTTCCCTCTGTCGATTTTTACGACACCCACGGGATGAGATAGGGTGGTAGATTCTCTTAAGCCGCTACCGCACGGCACAAGTATAAAGATACTATGTTTAGATTTGGTGATTTGATTTACAACAATTTTTAAAAATACAATTAGGGTCAGATTGAAACTGTAACAGCCTATACATATGTATATGTCGCGCTACTGAGTACACGCCTCCTCTTATTTTTAATAAGGTTTAGGAGCGCGGTAGTCAACCTCACGGCTCCAACGCGGGTCACATCTAGAATGGGCCGAGGCGACACGCTAGAGGTTCCCGTGTTTAGATTGGCCAAAATGGGAAAGTACTTTCTTAGTAGATTCATAAATTTAAATAACGAAATTACTTCCACGAAAATGAGAATTCATCAAACTTGTCAAGAAGACGTTATTAGAAAAAGCATATTATAAAATAGATCATTACATAGACGACATAGATGTGTGGAAATAACTCTTACTCCGCACTTGCAAATCCCCTGGCTACCAAATATGTGATATTGTAACAAAATAATATATTTTACATGCATACATACAAACGTAGTCCACGTGTATCTGTGAAACGAGACGTGACGGGTGGCAAACCACATCGTCGCCGTTTTGGTAAGAGTAAAAAAAAAATTCTTTCTCCCCATTGCGTTCCCACGAGCAGTATAGTGATAGCACTGCATATAATGGTATTACTCTGCACGAATAAAGGCTGTCCAATACCTTAGTCGCCTCTTACGACACCTTGGTAGGAAGGTAAGAGGTAGGCGCTATTCTACTCTAGACACCAATAGGCCTATATTGTATTCATGACATTATATAATATGATATTGAAAAAGACAGAAACACCCTTTAGTTTCTTGCCAGTACTTCTCTGAGGTCTTATTTTTCGAACCGCAAACAAGCAAAACATTCACCTAATGGTAAGTGCAACGTCTGCTCATAGCAAATGCTGTGTCATCCAGAAAATTTCTGTGTGACACCACACTACGCCCATCACCCTGAGACATAAGTTCTTAAGTCTCATATGCCCAGTGATTACGCTAGCTCACAGTGCCCTTCAAACCAAAACACAGTAATGTTTGCACACTACTACTTCACGGCAGAATAACTGGCCCTGGGGTGGTACCTACCTAGATGGATTTCTGCAAAGGAATCCTACCACCAGTACAATTTTTTATTGAATATATTATTCCTTAAGCCGTGGTAGCTCAGGGGCCTGGTGCTCGCCTTTGATTTCATAGTAAGCGAGTAACCTGGGTTCGATCCCCGGTGCCAGCACCTCTAATATTGTTCTACAATTTTAAGTGCTGATTTACCACGTGTTTAGCGGTGAAGGAAAACATCGTGAGGAAACCTGCATGTCCGAGGAATAGAAATATTTCGATGACTTTTGCATTCCGCCAACCCGCATTGGAGCAGCGTGGCGGATTTTTCCTAGCTCCAAAATCCTCTCAGGAATGAGAGGAGGCCTGTGCTCAGCAGTGGGACATTTATAGGCTGAAACTTTACTTTTTTTTTATATTATTCCTCAGACATAAAAGTTTCCTCACGATATTTTCCTTCGTCGCTGCGCACTTACAATTGAAGAACAATCTTAGAGATACTCCGGGAATCGAACTCAAGTAGTATTAAGGCCATAATCAGCACTTAAAATTGCAATTAACAATTTTAGTGGTGCCGGCACCGGGAATCGAACCCAGGTCACTCGCGTACTACGAAATTTAACGCGAGCGCCTAGCCCCTGAGCTATCACGACTTATATTTGTATGATTTTGTGAAAATAACAAAATCACTATAATGGACTTTAAATACACAGTAATGTTATCGCAGCTCGAAACACATGCAACATATTACGTTCCCTTTCTGCTTCCGTACGAATCAGAGTTCTCCAATATCGCATATAAATCAACATATCACGCTCGCCCGCTGCACTGATATCAAAGCCTCGCGGTTTCATCGGTCCCTCCCCCTTTTACCTCACATCACTGTCCCTCCCAAAGCATTACCAGTTTCCAACGACCCATCCACCCTGCACTTGTTACAAATATCAAGGACCGCAGCGTACATTGGTACGTAGTTGAAGGATCAAATAGGACTGGTTATCCATCTACGTTGCCCCACTTTTTAATTACATTCAACATACCGCCGGAGTGCAATTTGAAAAAGGATTTCGAGGGTTTTTTTATGTGTGTGTGGGAGTGAAAAACGTTGATGGTACCAATAGGAAGCATATACTTTGTGACGACAAAGCAATAAAAGTATGTTTATATTTTTAATTTTTATTATATATCTGCCAGATACGTGAAAAGTTGAAACAAAATGTAATCGGGTAATGAGATTCTGTATAAATTAAGTTGTAATTAAAGTCAATGACAAAATTTCTTTATTCAAGGTGTATTTAGGTTTGTTTAAAGCTGTTATTAACATCAATATCTACACACTTTCCAAAGATTAGACCACAACGAAAAATCGGCAAGAAACTCTGAGGTTTTATTTTCGATAAAATGACAGAAAAGCAAAAAAAAAAACTAAAGATATTTTAAATGTATCAGACAAATAACACAAAAGTGTAGTTGTAATAAAGATAAAATTCTAAAATAACGATAAACAATGAAAAAGAAATAAATAAATACTTTATAATTACTTTTATATTATACTACTTTTTTAGTATACTAAATAATTACTTTTAACTTTGTTGGCAATAGGATATCGGCAACTTACAATGAGCGTTGTGATCTTTTTCTTCTTTTTTTTTTGATCCTGGCAACTACCTACCAAATCTACCCAATCTTTACCAATGTCGAGTAAGAATTTAATTACAACAAAGACTTCATTTCGATCGACAGTGAAATTGTAGATGACTTGTACTGTAGAAGTACAATTTTGGTCTTGAATAGAATTTTCCAATCACTGTACACGTTCACAAGTACTTGCTGCATAATAAGCTATCATAAACATAAAAACTAATAATATACACATAAATTACAACATTAACTAAAAACACCACCGTCACTTATCGAGTTGGCGGCAAACGTCCGCGCTGTGATCTATTCGCTTTATATTCGCATGACATAGTAGCACAGATTATACATATGTTATGGTAATATTTTATATTTTATTAATATTTATTAATTTAGATTTAGTTATAACGTTCTTATCTTTTTTATTTTTAATTGGGTGGTGTCCGGCAGAGTAGAATAGCACCTACCTCTTTCCTACCGAGGTGTCGTAAGAGGCGACTACGGTGATGATGAAGATGTTCTCCTAGCCGATTTCGACCACGGCGACAACTTCCGAAACCGAATTTCCAGAGCCATCAACTGCGCAGGAGATATTATAGTGCTACAAGTGTACTCGTCTCAACCTACCCGCGCCCATGTAACGCTGATGCGATAAGATCGGAGGTAGGCTAGGATGCAGTGTCAGAAACACGGGGACAAACACAACACAACCAGACCCGAAAACCAACAATTTGTGTTTTAGCACAAATGTTGGCTCCGGCGGGGATTCGAATCCAGACCCGCGGCGTAGAAGTCAGGTACTCTGACCACTAGGCAACGCGGTCGTCTACGGTATTATACAGACAGCCTATATTCCTGCAGAAAAACACCATAATTTTCAATATTGTCACTATACTGCTCGTGAGAACGCAATGGGGCGTAAGAATTTATTTGTCTCGTACCAAAATGGCGGCGACGTGTTGGACCCGACACGTCTCGTTTCTCGCGGGGGCGAAAAGTGAGTAACGTGTGTGGCCTCTGCCTACCCATTACATGGGAAAAATACCTGAATTATATTTAATGAATTTTAGAGACTATATGGTCGAAGTCGTGGGTCAACGCGGGGAATTATTGGTGGTGGGAATTCTATACAACTTCGTATCGGTATACCATTATAGTGGCCGTTATTCTGAGGTCAAGAAGTCGTGTACCATTACTGTGTTTCTAGTGTAATTACACTACATATGACCGATACCTCAAGATGATGAGCACAGTACGGTGCCGCATAGAACTTTGTCCTTCGAATTTTCGCTTTCCTTGCATTATTTATTTATTTTTATTTATTTATTAAGAAAACCAACGGCGAAAATACAAATACTTAATTATTTTTTTTGTTTCAGAAAAGTGACCGAACGAGCAAAACGTTCACCTGATAGTAAGTGTAACGTCTGCCTATAACAAATGCCGTGTCACCCAGAAAATTACTGTGTGACACCACACTGCGCCCGTCACCCTGAGACATCAGTTCATTAAGTCTCAAATGCCCAGTGATTACGCTAGCTCTCAGCGCCCTTCAAACCGAAACACAGTAATGTTTGCACACTGCTGCTTCACGGCAGTATAACTGGCCCTGGGGTGGTACCTACCTAGAAGGATTACAAAAGTAACGCTAACGACAGGTTTTTCTTATTTACCATAAAAAAAAAATTTAAAGTTACACAAGACCGCAATAGTAAATGAAAATACAAAAGAAAGTAAAGTGACAAACAGATGTACCTATGCAAACAACCAAAAATCGAGGGATTTGTCAACCATCCAGTCCTCATGAAAATTCCCCACACATACATATGCATTATATACGTACATACATGTGTTATCAATGCAATATTCCATCTCTATGGACTATTGTATTAATAAATTCTGTTTTAAGTTTTGGTTTTGAACACGCAAAGAAATCAATTTGTTTAAAAGTAGCATTATACGATAAGCGGACTCGAAAGTACATAATTCCGAAATTATGTAATCGGTATCCTGATTTATTATTAAGCAAAAATAAAATTAAATGTAAAGTAACATTAAAAAGAAAATTAAAAGATTGCATATTAGTGAAATAATATGGTAACTTTACTTAGAAATGCGACTTTTTTAATAAGTGTTTTTTTAGTAAGTATTATTAAGTGTTAGATTAACGATGTTAAAAAATGTTACGTATAGGAAAGTAAGAAGAGGAGCGTAACGCCTACAAACTATGATTATAGTTTGGCGAGGAAGAACTGTGTAATATTTTTTGTAATCTTTTATTAGAATAAAAAAAAAATGTGCGAACGATTCGAGAGAAAATTGAATTTTGTAGGTAGTTTGTGTAGTGATATGGTGTGTGCAAAAAAGATTAATACACAAGCCGATAGGTGTTAGAGTAGAATATTACCTACCTCTTTCCTACCGCGATGTCGTGAGTCATTGTTCGGACAGCCTTTGTTCATGCAGAATTACAATAATATGCAATGCTTTCAATATACTGCTCGTGGGAACGCAATTGGGAGTAAGAGTTTTTGATTCATACCAAAATGGCGGCGACGTTGTTCGCCACCCGTCACGTCCCGTTTCCCACGGGGGCGAAAAGCGGTCTACGGGTGTGGTTACTGCCTATCTATTGAAAATGGCGTGACTGTATGTATGCGTTAAAAAATACCTAATGTTCTTTCACTCCCCACCCTGATCGAAATCAAACAGTTCAATGAGTCCGATTCGAAATTTTTAATCCATAATCTCTTCGTGTCAGCAGAATTAATGCGCCATCAGTTTTATTTAGTTCAGCGATTCACAGATCGGGTGAGCTCCGGAGATTCATTTATGTACCGTGTCATATCATTTGCGGGTTTTATACATATCAGCCGCTACGTGAAAATGGTAAGGTAGTTATTTTTTGGTTAATCCATTATGTTATTGACAGTCGATTTGCTACGAGAACTATTCAAGGAGACTAATATTTTGACACTTTGGTCGTTGAAGGAAGGTAAGTTACTTAGCTAAGATCCGCATACAAAGATTTGCATGCGGATCTTAGCAAAGTAACTTACCTTCCTTCATTATAATGGATTTTCGCAAAGTAACGCCTGATTCTATTAACTTTCGTCGTTGTTAATTTTTGGAAATATGTATGTACGAAAAAACATATTTATTAACCAAAATGTAAAGGTATGTATGTGTAGGTTGGGTAACACTAGAAAGTCTTTTCTTCGTATAAAATTTTGTAGTAAGATTCGTAAAAATGTGACACAAAAATCGGACATAGACTTCAAAAAACTAGTCAAGAAGTCATTATTACATAAAGCGTATTATAAAATAGATCACATGGGGGACAAAGGTGTGTGGAAATAAGGCATATTCTGCACTTGCGGACTCCCCGGTTACTAAATTTATGATGTGATTTCTTTTAAAATTTGTAAATGACATAATGTAATACGGTATTAAAAAAAAAGAAAGAGCCCAGAGTATCTTACCGTTTCTTCTCTGAGACGGTCTTAATTTTCGAACCGGTGTAGATTTTGAGGTTCATAAGAACTATAAACAAGCCTAAATTGAATAAAGAAATTTCGACTTTGACTTTGAGACGCGCGGCCTAGAGGGCAGTGCATCTTGTGCAACTTCGCGGTCGTGGGTTCGAATCCCAACCGGAGCTAACATTGCAAACATAAATATGGTTTTCGAGATCGATTTCGCTTTGGCAGTGGTCAGAGTACCTGACTGTTCGCCGCCGGTCCTGGTGAGGAATCCCCACCGCGGCCAACATTTGTTCAAATACACCAATAGTTTGGTTGTGTTGTGCGTTTTACAGACATACGTATCACATGGATACGTATGTCTGTAAAACGCACTCACGACACAAGAGAAATCCTATTGTAGGATATCGTATATTAAGAACAAAAAAATATTTTATTCGTATTTTAAAATATCCGAGGGACGACATGGGGTGATAAATTAATACGGCGGACAAACTTCTTATACAATAAATTATTTTGAAAATAAAAAATCGGACTCGGTCACGTTTGTCAAAGCTTATGGCCGCCAACCTTAAATTCCGCATAAAAAGCAAATTCAATCATGCGCGACAAATATTTGCACGATTCGAGCAGGCCGAAGGCCGAATGCCGATAAATCACCGCTCCATCGCCGACACCGACACGACGCGTGCGAGAGCCTGATATTGGATAGCTACTAAGAGCATGTAGGAGAGGCTTCGGAGGTATGGATGAATTTCGCAGTTTTAGGATTAACTGAATGTGGAATTCTGTGTGAAATTCTTTGCGGAATTTCTCTCACGTAAGAAAATTGCGGGGGCTGTAAATATATTTTCATTTAAAATGTCTTTCGATTTACGTTTGACTTATTGTATAGTTGAAATACTGAAACCTGAATGGAAAGTAGACACGTCATCATCATCATCACTTTAGCCCATCACTAGTCCACTGCTGAACATAGGCGTCCCCCGTTGATTGTCACAAAAATTTGTGGGGATCTCATTTTGGGGGGATTTTGCCTATAGCTGCCGGGTTGGCGACCGTAGTTAATTTATTCAGATGTTCCAGGAAGATGCTGCTGCCCATCTCCCGGTTTTATTTCCCCTCTGTCGATATTTGCGACACCCACGGTATGAGATGGGGTGGTAGATTACGTACGACAAGTATTAAAGTAATAATTCGAATTAATCAAGATAACTAGTAAATAACAGTAGTAGGTCAGCGAGGGCCATGGAAACTCAGGGGCCTAGGTCTCGCTTTTTATTGCAAAGTACGCGAGTGACCTAAGATAAATCCGCGGTGCTGGAACCTCTAAAATTGTTTAAAAATTATTAGTACTGATGTGAGCCCTGTGCTCAAATGACATGTCCAAAAATCGCTTTGCTATATTACCATGGTCACATAAGCGCCATATTACGATACGTGATAATCTTGTGGGGCAATTCTACAAATAAAGTCATAATTTTTAAGGCCCAAAAAAAATGCATTGCAGCAATATGTGGAATAAAGTCAAAGTGTATTTACATATATGAGTTAGCAGCGTTTATACGAAAAAATATATTAGTGTTGAAAATTCCACTGACGGAGAAGCAAAAAACTCTCAGGTATAATTATAATTTAAAAATAGTAGACGGGAGAGCTACACTGCTGCAAAAGAGCATACTAGGTACGTATATATTTAATTATAATATTTTAAAATGTACCCGAATCACTTAAGAACGCAGCAGCAGCAGCAGTAGAATCATCATCTAAGCGAAACCTGAGAAAAACTACTTACAGAAAGAGCTACACTCTTGATGATTTTAAACAAGATAATCTATAACTCGAAGCTGTTAGCGACATACGAGTGTTAATGA
Organism: Luehdorfia chinensis; assembly: GCA_019845155.1. Taxonomy (NCBI): domain Eukaryota; kingdom Metazoa; phylum Arthropoda; class Insecta; order Lepidoptera; family Papilionidae; genus Luehdorfia; species Luehdorfia chinensis. The sequence goes on from JAHVAK010000420.1 coordinate 625,669, forward strand.
CTACTGAATTATTAACAAACCATATCTTTCGATTTTAGTCATGTTATGGCATTCTTTTTATTATTTGTAATTCCTAATACACAATAATTTTTATTTATTTATTTACTATTACTGTTTATGTACACATAAAAATTACAGTAAGAAATTAGAAAGATAGTAAATTAGTACAAAGGCACTGCTTATTTCATGATGAAATTTCTTCCAGCAGGCCTGTTACTTGATATCCTTATAGAGAAGTAGACTCGATGTGCACTTTTGATAAAACAATTAGAAAAAAAAAGAATATATAAAATCACGAAATATATATACATATACACACACTGACATAATCACATATTTATATACATACTAATACTAATACATACTAATAATACATAACATTTCATTTGACATTGTAAACTGTACCAGATTATTCCTTTATGTGATGTAAATATGTAATTTAATATAGGAAGATATTTTGTACTGCACAGGTTTAAGATTATATCCAGCAGTATTGGTCCCGTGCCCCCTTTACCTATATTATCATAATCATCGTCATCACTTCAGCCTATCACTAGTCCACTGCTGAACATAGCCCCCCCCCTCATAGATTGCCACAAAAGTTTGTAGCTCTCATTTTTGGGGGATTTTGCCATAGTTGCCACGCTTGTGTTGTTCATTTATTCAGATGTTCTGGAAACATGCTGCTGCCCATCTTCTAGTTCCATATTTTCCCACCGTTCGACTTTTACGACACCCACGGGATGAGATGGGGTGGTAGATACTCTTATGCCTGATATTTTAAGTATTTTTAATATATGTATCTGTATATATATGTGTATGTATGTGGATTTAGTATATGTGTGTGTGTGTAATAATATTATTCCAGTTGTAAAGAATTATTTGTAAATCTATTTGTAAAGAAAAAATACTCTATTTATTAATATATTATTGGATGCCACTAAAAATCACGGGCAGGATCATGCATCCTAGCATATCCTGAGTGGCCGTCCTTTTTGGAGCATTGCACCATGAACGGGTGGATTTTAATTTTTTTTTCCGTTTGTTGTCTGTTTTTTTTTTCTACACGGTTAATCTGTCTGTAAATTGTGTGCGTGTAACAAATAAATCTTGCTATATTTCTTTCTTCTTCTTCTTTCTAAAGTGCTAATTTTTGCTAGAGTCATATACTTGTTCTTTCTTCCTAAGAAAAAAAAGCTGCCATGTCTACTCTGTATAACAATGGTAAGCAACACTATTATAAGATGAGAAAGACGTTGAATAACAAGAACAAAATGATAAACTTACTTTAAATTACAATGGAAAGGTTTACTAGAGCGGACAAGAAATGAACAAGACGTTTAGGTATCTAATTGTAACAAATCGAATCGCTATCCAAAGTCCCTTTGAATGACTGTGCCGAGCAATAAAGGTGATTACGCCGCAGGCATTCAGAATGGCAGCTCAAAGCCGTAGCAGTTTCCAATGACCCAGTTTCAAATTTGCAGTTTAAACGCATTCTAAATGGGAAATTGACTGTTATATATAACCCATAGTTCTGCTTAATATATGGTGGCCTTTTGGTCTTCGCACACCGACATTGTAATAAGTTGATATTATTTCGTTTATCTACGTAAATTAGATTTTTCAAAAATGGTGTTTCATCAGTACAGTCTATCACTAGTCCACTGTTGAACGTAGGCCTCCTCAATAGATTGCTACAAAAGTTTGTAGCTCTCATTTTGGGGAATTTCGCCATAGTTGTCACGCTTGGATGGCGGGGAGGCAACCGCATTTTTTTTTATTGTATAAAGTGACGAAACGAGCCAAACGTTCACCTGATGGTAAGTGCAACATCCGCCCACAACAAATGCTGTGTCATCCAGAATATTTCTGTGTGACACCACACTGCGTCCGTCACCCTGAGACATCAGTTCTTAAGTCTCAAATGCTCAGTGATTACGCTAGCTCACAGTGCCCTTCAAACCGAAACACAGTAATGCTTGCACACTACAGCTTCACGGCAGAATAACTGGCCCTGGGGTAGTACCTACCTAGACGGATTCCTGCATAGGAATCCTACCACCATTCATTATTATTGTCATTATTATTATTCAGATGTTCCAGGAAGATGCTGCTGCCCATTTCCTGGTTTTTATTTTCCCTCTGTCGACTTTTACGACACCGACGAGACGAGATGGGGTGGTAGATTCTCTTAAGCCACCACCACACTTTCGCTTTGAACGAACAATAAAGATTTTTCTATTCTGTTCTATTATTCTGCTCGAGTAAAGCCTATCCGTACAATAGCTTAATCGCCTCTTAAGACACTTTGGTAGGAAAGAGGTAGGTGCTATTCTACTCTGCCGGACACCCGTACAAGTCACACCAATATCTTACTTTTGTTACCGAGTAATAACTTCGACCATTATTATTAAATTTGTTTTATTGTTAAATTTTATAAATTGGTTTTCTATTCAACATGATTGTACTCGTATTTATAGAGCAACTAGCAAGATGTGGTTATTGCAGTAAACACCAGTTGCATGAAGAAGTTTAAAAGTAATAAAGCGAGAAAACTTGCCACTTTCATATTATGATAATGCTAACTTATTAAATGATGAAAAATAATTTAAAGCTATATAAACTTCGACTACGTTCTCGCACATTCATAAGATATTTAAAGACCAAGCGATAATTGGACAATTCGAAGAAGTTGACAAAGTCGCATGACATTTAAAACGAAAGGTCACACAACTATAGATAGACCTTACTTACGATTTTACGTAATTTTTTTTTACATACATACATGAGATCACGTCTGTATCCCATAAGGGGTAGTCAGAGACTGGGCACTCACTGCAAAAACAGATGACTGCCACAATCCACGTTTCACCAAAACAATATAATGCACTTGGTGTGATAGGTGGTGAGCCCATCGCCATCATGCGCTGTTGGGTGCACAGTGCAGTTTAATTCCTTACTCGCCTTTTACGAGATCCATTGGATGAGATGGAGTGGTAGTATACTTTTATCGAGCCGCCTCCACACGAAATAATATTTTTTAAAGAATAATGAAATCTGTCCTCGGACAAGGTTACAGAAAAATTTAGAAAAAAAAAACAAAAAGTCTTCATAGAAAATCCATTATCACGAAGGATTTCTTTACTTATTTTAATTGAGTCACTTTTTTAGTTAATTTGCTAAGATCCGCATGCAAAATTAAAAATGGTGTTTTACCTAGTTTTTGAACAGCATCGTTCGCTGTCCCTGAACAGCGTGCACAAGCAAACTAACACCGCCACCGGTAACCACCACCAGATACCCTCCACCACTTCGCAATATACACCATTGCAGTCGAGACCACGACATGTGATTCACCTTAAAACGAGGCAACATCAAGTGATATTATACGACAGACAGCCGCCGCGTGTCCTTTCCTTCATTGAAAAGTCTTCTTCTAGTGTAATCCATAGGCATATGAAAGTAAAGAACTGATGTCTCAGGGTGACGGGCGCAGTGTGCTGTTTCACAGAAATGTTCTTGGTGACAGAGCATTTTTTATTTGCAGACGTACTACTTACGTTTCGACACTTTATCGTATAAAAAAATAAATTTTAGTATTTACTAGTTATAGCTAAACTCGGCTTCGTGCTAAATGTTAACTACAACTCAACAAACTATTTCCCTGCGAATTTGCCGGCGCAGTGGCTTAGCGATTGGCTTTTGCGCCTCCGGCATGGAATAAACGTTTGAATGGCCTTCACATTGTTATTCTGCTGTTTGTTCAATTCATCTCTGTTAAATGTATGTGGACAGATGGATCAGGGACCGGGTGCTCACCTTTAATTTCATATTACGCGAGTAACATGGGTTCGATCACCGGTGCCCAGAACCACTAAGATTATTCTGTTACTTTACTTTCTTTTAAAGGGGTACTTTTAGGGTACTATATAAAAACCATTAGGCAGCAAAAACCCGTAAAAAAATATTTATCGACATTTACTGGTGGTATAAATATGCGATTTCAATGCAATAATGTGTAGGTAGGCACTACCGCAGTATAATGATTTCTTATATTTACGCGAACACTACACATTTAAATGAAACTAAGCTTACGGATTTTAAATAGTATAAAATTAAACGCGATAAAATCCGTAAACTTAGTTTCATTTAAACTACCGCAGTAGTTCGGCCGTGTAGGAGTAGTGTGCAAACATTTCTGTGTTTTGGACTGAAGATAGCTAGTGAAGATAGATAGCAGCTAGTGCAATTACAGGGCATGTGAGACTTAAGAATTAATATTTTAGGGGGGATGGGCGCAGTGAAGTGCCACCCAGAAATGTTCTAGCCGTTACAGCATTTGTGTTCACTGTGTTCTATAAAAAAAATCAACAACTTAAACCCTTGAGGTTTCAGCCTCTAAATGTCCCACATGCCTCCTCTCATTTCTGAGAGGGTTTTGGAGCTAGGAAGAATCCGCCACGCTGCTCCAATGCGGGTTGGCGGACTTCACATGTCTTCGAAATATTTTTTTATTCCTCTGACATGCAGGTTTCCTCACGATGTTTTCCTTCACCGCCGAGCACGTTGTAAATCAGCACTTAAAATTGCAATTAACAATTTTAGTGGTGCCGGCACCGGGAATCGAACCCAGGTCACTCGCGTACTATGAAATTTAAAGCGAGCGCCTAGCCTCTAAGATTGAGTAAAAAGCTGTTATTTTTTATTACAAACAGAGACTTCAATTTTATTTATTTGTATAGATAGTTTATTTTGTATCATTTAAGAATAACTAATTCATACATTTAAACCAATGCTACAAAATTAATTCTATAAATAATCCTTGTCTTAATTATTTTATTAGCTTTGTCAATAATAAATCACTTCTAATAACACTTGTCTAGCCACTTCATTTAAATATTAATAACATAAAAATTACTGGGTAGCAAATATTCAAAATATAATTTGCAAACACAAGTATAATGATAATACGTTGGAAGTGGACAACAACTGCGCAAACATAACTGTTTCGGTCTAAAGGGAACTAGAGAACTGATGTGTCAGAATGACGGGCGCAGCATGGTGCATACAGAAATGTTTTAGCTGACGTTGTTATAAGCAGATGTTGCATTTACCAATATGTGAACTATTTGCTCGACCCGTCACTGTCTTCAATAAAAAAGAAAATCAGTCTATACAGATTATTTATTTAAAACGTTGGATGAAATAATTAGGTACATGTTTATGAAAGCAAATTTCTTTGCTTTGGCTTATAATTTAATAATATTTGGATTAAAAGTAAACGTCCCTGAGAGGGAGCTACTCGAGAAAATAAACCTTCTAAACTGTATCATGGGACTAATTGTATATTCTGTGTGCGTGACGAGCATCTCTATAAGCGTCTTAACGCTGTTAGAGTTAGCGATTGCTTCTCATTCCTTATCTTGCTCCTTATGGGATTCGTCGGGAATTAAATATGATTAAATTTGTATAATTAATTATATTTTAAAGAATAAGCAATGCTTTTAACATTACTACTATTCCGATTATTATTATTATTACTGGTGGTAGGATTCCGATGCAGGAATCCGTCTAGGTAGGTACCACCCCAGGGCTAGTTATTCTGCCGTGAAGCAGCAGTGTGCAAACATTACTGTGTTTCGGTTTGAAGGGCACTGAGAGCTAGCGTAATCACTGGGCATATGAGACTTAATAACTAATGTCTCAGGGTGACGGGCGCATTGTGGTGTCACACAGTAATTTTCTAGGTGACACAGCATTTGTTATGGGCAGACGTTACACTTACCATCAGGTGAACGTTTTGCTCGTTCCGTCACTTTTATGAAATAAAAAAAAAGATTAAGCACGCCAACTGAGCTCAAAAGCTTGTACTAGAAGATCGTTCACGACAATTGTCGAATGGTGGGCTCGAATCTACGACGTCATGTTTGGCATTCTTAAATCTAAACCATTTGGTTATTTGCGCTTATTTTTATTGCTTAGTTAAAATGGGATAGAGTCACGCCTCTTTGCCATTGGGTTAGACAGAGACCACATCTTCCCACTTGCTACGATCCTGAAACACATCTTACACTTTTTCTACTTTCATTAGTGTTTTCATACAAGCTCGTCGGTTGCGGGTATTTGTAACGTGGCCTTTCTTTAAAACGACTTCTATCTGATCGTGATACGTTCGCTAACGTCAACCCTTACCGGCGTGCCCATTCACACCGGCCTCATAAATCGGTTTCGTCAATCTTCTTTCATCCCTCCTCTCTACGTTTCCAAGCTATCTAAGCATGGTTTTCTCTATCTTTGTCGCTACATCTTCTACCACACCGCAACGTTACCTAATTACACTTTTCCTCAATTTTTCCATTAAAGTCACTCCAGCTATACTTCTAAAACTTCTCATTTCCACAGTATATATATATATATATATATATTCCAACATTCACTCTCGTACATAAGTGTGAGAATCAGTACTCTTCTACATACAGCCAGTCGTGCCTTTTAGACACATTCTGGATACACATAAAGTTATGCAGGGCCAAATATATTTGATTTCCTTCCAACACTCTTCGCTCACTATCATTGTCGTACTTTTCATCTCTCGTAAATTTTGAACCTTCTTTCTCTTTCTATCAGAACTCTGCAATCCGTCATACTTTCTTCTTTTTCAAAAAACAACCATCCAACCAACCAACCATCGCCTGCAACTTCTTATCCGATGATGATAATATAACCCGATTATCGGCGAAGATACACATCTCTGTTTAACACCTTTTGATATTTAAATCAGTTTTTGTAAGCACCGATTAACCTGACGCACTGTAATCGTGAAAATAGTGATTCCATCGCTCAATTTATGATCTCATTGTATGAAGCTGCTGTTCATCCCAAATATTGACAATGTTGAACACAATTTATTTCTCACCACTCTGTCTGAAGCCTTTTCCAAGTCTACATACATACATACATACGCCATATAAGGGGTTGGCAGAGACCACACACATAGCCTTCACGCCAACGCGGGAAACGAGGAATGACAAGTGACAAACCACGTTGCCGCCATTTTGGTATGAATCAAAAAACTTCTTACTCCCCATTGCATATCATAGTGTTATTCTGCCCGAATAAAGGCTGTCCGCACAATACCTTAGTCGCCTCTTACGACACCTCGGTAGGAAAGAGGTAAGTGCTATTCTACTCTGCCGGAAACCTGTCGGTTTCCAAGTCTACGCAATAGACCTTTCGAGTTTAAGCTCAGAATGTTTCGGTTATGCTTCGTAAGGAAAAGATCTGATTCATGCATCTCATTCCTGTTCTGAATCGGTTATGTCGAACTTGCACCGACTGAAACACCATGGTATTTCACCTTCGACGTATGTTGGCAGGGCCACGGGAACGCTCGCGCACATCTTCGCGACCCCACCGGCGCCGACCGTCTAACATCAGCGGCCCCTTTTCGGGACAGGACAGCTTCTCTACTTTTTCCTTCCTAGTAAGGCGCGCCGAAACACACGAGGCGCCTTCCAACACGGCCACGCACACACGACCTTTATATGCGCAACGGACACCCCCAAGTCCTTCGGGCCAGGAAACTTGCACTCGGTGTTTCTCGAGGTAGAAATCGTAACGATACGGTTGAAGTAGAGTAACTGACATAACCCTAGGGATCAGCAAGGTGAAGTGGTTATGGGCTGGCCATGTAGCTCGTAGAACCCATAAACATTAGGGAAGAAAGGTCCTCGGGTGGCAAGGCGAGCTCGGTTTTGCAGGAATACGATGGTGGCCGTGCTTTGTGGCAATCTGCAGGGGAGGCGTGTTAACAGAAGTTGACCTATTGAGTTTGAAACTTTATGTTTTTTTTTTAATTGAGAAGGAGACTGGAAGAGCGAAACGTTCACCTTATTCGCAAATGTAGCACTTTCCGTGCTACGTTTGCGACCAGACCATTAGTATATCCACAAACCTACTAATTAATATTAATTATTTATCGTTACGGTTGAAGCTAGTAAACATAAAAAAATATTTATACTGCTTTTTTTTATTCTATAAAGTAACGAAACGAGCAAAACGTTCACCTGATGGTAAGTGCAACGTCCGCCCACAACAAATGCTGTGTCACCCAGAATATTTTGTGTGTGACAGCACACTGCGCCCGTCACCCTGAGACATCAGTTCTTAAGTTTCAAATGCCTTGTGATTATGCTAGCTCACAGTGCCCTTCAAACCGAAACACAGTAATGCTTGCGCTAATACTGCTTCACGGCAGAGTCACTGGCCCTGGGGTGGTACCTACCTAGATGGATTCCTGCATAGGAATTCTACCACCAGTAAATGCTGTTGGTTATTCCATTTTTCTCATTTACTTTTTGGATTTGTGGTAACCTTATGGAGTAGTGGGTCAGGGTTCGGATCCCATTTGGTAACTATTCAGAGTGTTTCTTTAAACACGTGTATTCTCATCATATACTCTTAACATTGTGCTGTTATTTTCATAATATAAACGTAACTGACACAGTCTTTACGATACAAGCTGTTATTGTATTCGCTCGAATGAGTCCCAGTCGTGTACTCTGACGTATCTACGTAGCGGCGGAGTAATTTGCGGTTGTCTTATTACCTAGAAGTTATAATATGTGCGCCCCAAAGTGTACTCGCTATACGTGTAATGAATATGCAAATTTACTTAAAAGATGGAGAAAAATAATTCTTTGCGTTTTTAAGTGATATTATTTTACATAGATGATGATTTTGTACATAGACATAGAGACGTTGAGCAACAGGAATGTTGGGATTTTTGGTTTTTGAGATACAAAGTGTGATAATTTTGAAATTGTCTGACCTCCTTCGCACTTTGCTTACGATGTTCTCTGCATAGCCTGAAGATAGACTAAAGTTAAGCCAGTAATGGTTCGTCTGCGTAATTTTGCTAGGCTAAATGTCGAAGATCTCCAACGTGATATTTCCTTGTTAGATTGGAGCGATACATATAACGCAGAGAGTGTTGATGACAAAGTAGTAGCATTTAACACCAGTGTTCACAAGCTTTTTGACAAACACGCACCTATCCGAAATGTTAAGTTGAGACGGTCTCCTGCACCTTGGATTACTGAAAATATCCGCAAAGACATGGCAAAGCGTGATAAGGTCTTACAGAAAATTTAAACAAAATCGCTGTGAACTCAATTGGGCTCAATTTAAAGCCGCAAGAAATCGATGTAATCAAATGGTACGTGCCGCTAAACGCCGATATATTCACACAAATATTATAAACTCTTCTATGGCAGACTCATGGAAATTTCTCCGGACGATTGGGGTAGGTAAACCTACTTCTAACATTGACCCAGAAATTATTTCTATTAATGATATTAATTTTCACTTTACTTCTGTCCCACTAATGCAGGCTTCTGTTAAATTCAGTACAACTTCTTTTCTACTTTCCTTGGCACAATCTCACAACTGTACGTTTAACTTTTCTCATGTTACTGACGAGGATATAAGAACGACCATTAGTTCCATTAAGTCTCAGGCAGTAGGTTTTGATGATGTGAGTAGAACTATGATTACTCTTATTCTCAGTTTTGTCACTCCTATTATTACTGACATAATAAATTGTTCACTACTTACTGGGATTTTTCCTTCAAAGCAATTTTTTCGAAAAGCATTTTTTCTCCCACTTCCCAAAATAAATAATCCCAGCTCTTTCTGTCACTTTCGTCCAATATCTATTCTACCTTTTTTATCTAAAGTTCTCGAGGCTGTCCTCAAACAAATCTCTAGTTACATTTTAAAATATAACCTTTTAAACAACTATCAGTCAGGGTTTAGGCCTGGGCATAGTACTACCACGGCCCTTTTAAAGGTACGGAAGATTTGCGTATTGGAATGGACCAATCTCAACTGACTGTGTTCAAAAGTACTACTTTTAGATTTTTCTAACGCTTTTAATGCTGTTGATCACGATATTCTCTTAGCTGTACTCTCTTATATAGATTTCTCCTCGTCAGTGCTAGGACTGGTTTTCGTCTTATCTTCGTGGGCGTCAGCTGGCAGTTCGTGCAGGTCAGATCATTTCTGATTGGTGTGCTTTGTCTGCTGGCGTTCCACAAGGCGGTATTCTCTCTCCTCTCTTGTTCTCGGTCTTCATAGATCTCATTACGTCCCACATTCGCTGCTCGTATCATCTGTATGCTGATGATTTACAGAGTTATGCCCAGGCTGAACTCTCAGGTATCTGTAAAATCATTAATGAGCTCAATTGTGATCTGAACCGAATATCTGACTGGTCGAAACGGTTCAGTAATGAGGTAAATCCATCAAAGTGTCAAGCCATTATAGTTGGCAGTAATCGTCGCTTGTCGAAGCTGGATAGGAATTCGCTGTCTCCTATATCTTTTAATAATATTACTGTTCCTTACTGTACTAAAGTCAAAGATCTTGGACTAATTATTGACATTACACTCAGTTGGCGCCCTCATGTTCAGGAGGTCAGCAACAAAGTAACAAACACTCTGAGTATTTGTATCGCCTTAAAAATTTCTTACCGATCGCGACAAAGGCAATGTTAATACAAACATTAGTATTGCCTTTAGTTGATTACGCAGATGTCTGCTACACTGATACTTCTCAAGAACTTCTAAACAAACTGGATCGTCTTCTTAATAATTGTATACGTTTCATTTTTGATCATCACGTAAATATGATCATATTTCTTCTTTTCGTTCTCAGCTTAAATGGCTACCTCTCTGCTATCGTAGGTTTTTCAGAACACTTGGTATGTTATTCTCTGTCTTACACGATCCGTTTGTCCCTGAATATTCGAAATGCAAATTTCAGTATCAGGGTGATTCCCATGGGCGTTGTCTCCGTTCTGCGGATAACTCTATTCTTTTCGTCCCTTTTTGTCATACCGGCTTCTTGTATAATTCTTTTAACCCAAAGGCTGTCCGACTTTGGAACGAATTGCCAAATAGCATTCGTACTAGCACCAGCAAGGCTTACTTTAAGCGCTTGCTCTGGAACCACTATCTTGCATTGTCTTAGTAGGTTTATTTTATTTTCTTTTCATTCTAAAGGTTGTTATAAATTTCTACTTCTTGTCTTTTACTAAACGTATTTGCTTTCTTTCTTGAAATCGGAATCTAGTCATATTTTATGTATATATATATAATGTTAATATTGTATGTTATTTTGTTTGTAATTATTATAACATATTAAAGAATATTTTATTTCTTTATATATTAGTACTTTTTTTTTGTAGATTACTGTGGTTATTTCGTTTTTTTTTTGTTTAATCTTGGCACCCACCACATCTTCTCTGCTCGACCCGCAGGTAGACTGTTAGAGAATGCCTTGTAGCATTAAGTCTGCCTTTTTGTACATATTTTTTTGTGTTTGCAAATAAACTTTAAATATATAAATAAATACACTGGTAGAAAATGCCTTCCACGTTTTTGTACACTATTTTGTGCAAATAAAGATTAAATAAATAAATAATTAAACAAAATATAACCGTAGTTCCTTTTATTTCATGCCATGTCTTTTTCATTTTATACGAGTAACATTTCTACGTAGAGCTTCTTTTTCAGTGTATGTTAATATATACTTTAGAATACATAGACAACATACACAGACTATATTAGACTTCGTACATTTTGACAAGGAATTGGAAGGATTTCTATGCAGAAATCCGTGTAGGTAACTATCTATGATTCGCTAGGCCCTGGGGTACCAAACGAACCAACGATAACTATTCTGCCGTGAAGCAGTAGTGTGCAAATATTACCGTGTTTTCGTCCGAAGAGCAGCGACAGCTAGCTTTATCACTGGGCATATGATACTTAAGAACTGATGTAAATAATAATCGAAATGAGAAAAACTAATTTTATATTCTATACGATTTATTTTATTCAACTGAGAATGCAAAATGCTATGTTTTTTTCGATACCTACCAAATAATAATATGTACCATAAGATACAAAGTATGTTCTAGTATCTTATATCGTACTAACAGTATATTATATAAGTCATATAATTTGTATTTTCAAACTATCATAAACCTAACTGCTCTTTAGGCTGCGATTGGACCCCCGTCGAAATCAGATACTTTAAGCCACTAAGCACGGTCGTTCAGATTATATAGAATAGAATAGAATAATTCGTATTCATACATATGAATATTACTGGCTGGTAGCATTCCTATGCAGGAATCCGTAAAGGTAGCTACCACCCCAGAGCCAGTTATTCTGCCGTGAAGCAGTAGTGTGCAAACATTACTGTGTTACGGTTTGAAGGGCACTGTGAGCTAGCGTAATCACTGGGCATATGAGACTTAAGAACTTATGTCTCAGGGTGATGGGCACAGTGTGGTGTCACACAGAAATTTTCGAGGTGACACAGTATTTGTTATGGGCAGACGTTGCACTTACCATCAGGTGAACGTTTTGCTCGTTTCATCACACTTATCGAATAAAGAAAAATATTATTACATAATACTTATAGAACGTCATTTTTAAACTACACTCAATAAAAAGCCTGGTTCTAAAAAAATGCCGCTGTTCTGGGAATCTCTATCGATATCAATATCTAATCCAAAGATAATCAAGTGACCTATAAAAATTTCGCAGACTCACCGCAAGTTGTTAAGCGATTGTCGTAACGTCTGTGCCGCGCTTATAACGAACAATGCGGCACAGCGCTCCGCCTGTGTCAGCGTCTAATCCGAATTTGATTGCGCCCGGCCGATATCCTCATTAATATTCCAGCCGCTCGCTCTTCGCTTTTTATTTCACTTTCAGCTCTGTGTCAACACGGTCGTGCGTGCGAACGCTCCAATGCCCATTGAGCTTGTGTGGGATCAGCGGAACTTCTTTTTATTGAAAAGTACGGGGTATTGAAAGTAATCTGAACCGCTCTTGATGTTCTTTTGATTTCAATTTCGATATCTTTTATTTTCCATTCCTCATCTGCAATTATATAGTATAGCATTTGCGGATCTTAATTGGCTAAACACCACCAATAGCACCCGGTATGCAATTAGTATAGTGGTTGGTTTTTATTTTTTTAATTTTATTTTTTTTATTTTTTATTTTTTATTTTATAAAGTGATGAAACGAGCAAAACGTTCACCTGATGATAAGTGCAACGTCTGCCCATAACAAATGCAGTGTCTTCTGGAACATTTCTGTGTGACACCTCACTGTGCTCATCACCCTGAAACATCAGTTCTTAAGTCTCAAATGCCCTGTGATTACGGTTTAATTAATTAATTTTTATTACTGGTTAACAAGATGCGACCATACACTCTCTGGCCTATTTTTATACCTTTGAGAGACTCGTGGCCAGAGTACCTGAAGCAACATTTGAGTAAAAACACGAATTGATGATTTTCCAAATATGGCTAATTGGTGATTGTCTCAGTGTGTCTGTTACAAGGGGCATGCCTTGCTTAGTTGGTTTTTCGCCGTCCACTTGTGGGCACTATCGCATATATATATAACTCTTGGGGAGTTACCAGCTTTCAACAGTATTTCTAAACCAGAAGAACGTCATGTCCCTCGAGCAAAGAAAAGGCGACATGATCAAATATCATAACTGTTTTCAAAAACGATTCTAAAGCACAGCCTAGAACGACAATTGTCTTTAGGGTTTACAGTAAAAGTAGTAAAGTAACAGCCAATAAATGTCCCACTGCTGAGCAAAGGCCTCATTTCTCTCATTTCTGAGAGGGTTTTAGAAGCTGGGAAGAGTCCGCCACGCTGTTTCAATGCGGACCTCACATAATGTCACGTCACATATATTTTTCTTTGTCGAACATGCAGGCATAATTAAGAACAAGCTCTTATTTCAGCTTATTTGAAGTAGTTTACAGGAATATTAGTAATTTTAATATCGAAGCCGTTATTTTTTAATGTAAAATAACAGAAAATAAACAAAAATACATTCTAGCATATTCCATTTATTTGGCGACGGCCATCTGCTTCGCTGCGTCAGGCTACATACATAATTGATGGTCAGTTAGCGCTGTGAGCTTTGTTCGGAGAGCTGTCATCTATACCTGAATGTACGAGTATATGTAGTAAGGAAATAACTACTGCAAGATATTTGTAAATTTTATTCTTCACTTACTAGGTACCTTACTTTATTACCTTATTGGTACCTTATTAGGTCATTATCATCATCATCATCACAAGTATTAGCACCAGTAGGTTTTACGATATCTCTCTAGTTATCTCAAATTGGGACCGTAAAGACCTTACTAGATTTTTGTCAGAGAAAAATGCTGGAGTGAGTATGAGAATTAAGAAAGGAAGTATTTCTAGTAAACAATGAAAGAAGGTAGTTCTAAATTAAGGATTACGTAGTAAACGTTCAAGTTGATAAATATTTGTTCCGCGTGGAAATCGAATCGTGGGCCGATAGCGCAGATAGCAATCGTTCAGCCACTACGCCAACTGACCCGACAACTGTTTGAAAACGGTCGTCAAGTTTAAATATATAGTTGTATTGACGACCGCGTGGCCTAGTGGTCAGAGTACCTGACTTCTAAGCCGCGGGTCCTGGGTTCGAATCCCAGCCGGAGCCAACACTTGTGCTTAAACACAAATTGTTGGTTTTCGGGTCTGGTTGTGTTGTGATTGTCTCCGTGTTTCTAACACTGCATCGTAGCCTACCTCCGATCTTATCGCATCAGCGTTACATCGGGCGCGGGTAGGTTGGGACGAGTGAGTGCCTCTGTGTTTGCGCGTGCACTTGTGGCACTATAATATCTCCTGCGCAGTCGATGGCTCTCGGCAGTATTCGGAAGTTGTCGCCGTGGTCGAAATCGGCTAGGAGAACATCATCACATCATAGTTGTATGTTCTGTCATATTCATACTATCTAAAGGATTATGTAAACAACGAAGGATTTATCATTGCCTTCCAGTGCGACAGCAACGATAGATAGATCAATAAAACAGTTATTGCTTTGCCTCTCCGACCTCGTTGATCTCCCATTTATTCAGAACAAAATGTGCTTACGAATTAACATGATGGTTGATTTTGGAATTCATCTCAATCTACAGCTTTTTATATAAAAGTTAAAAAAAGTTAAATTGCCTGCTGAGCAAAGGCTTCTTCTCATATCTGAAAGGGTTTTAATGCTGGGAAGGCTCTTTCACGCTGATCAAGTGCGCATTGGTAAACTTCACATGTCATCAAAATATTATTGCTCAGATTGTCAGCGGTTTTTTCGGACCGATACGATTTTAGGGACCTTCTAGAAAAGAGCCTATTCCTTTCTCAAAGGCCGGCAACGCATCTGCTATTCCTCTGGTTTTGTAGGTGTTCATGGGCATGATCACTTACCATCACGTGAGCCACCTGCTCTTTTTCCTCCTATTCTATAAAAAAAACCCCACTAACTAAGTTACTCAGTCTGAGCGTTACTTCTAATATTCCATTACTAATATTAAAGCAAGAAGTATGCTTATAAAAATATTTATAACAGACTCAAAATCTGGTGTTTAAAAGTAACTATGAATGAATTTACTATGATCAATCTTTTTATCTGTGTGTGTAGCGGACTACTTCTATACTTCTCTGCCATAGGTAGGTGTCCAGCAGAGTGGAATAGCATCTACCTCTTTCCTACCGAGGTGTCGTAAGAGGCGACTAAGGCACTATGCAATGCTGACAGCATTTCGACTGCTCGTGAGTACGCGATGAGGAGTTTTTTTGACTCACGTCTCTTTTCCCACGGATGCGAAATGTGTGCTTCACGTGTGGCCTCAGCCTACCCCTTATATGAAATAATGGCGTGATTGTATGTATTATTTATTATTTACATATATTTATTATTTAAATAGACCGATTTCAATGATTATTTTTTATTATTTATTTGGGGATACCTCCGGTAGTTTTATACCCTGTATAATTTGTTCAAGCTCTGATGATGGGATCCATGAGAAAATCATCAAACTCTTAAATTTACATAAGCGTATGCATGATATGAAGTCGCTTTTTTAAATTAAATTTTATTTCTTTTTTATTTAATATTTATTGTATTATCATTATTAAAAAATAAAAGGATTCGAAACCGCGGACTTAATGCTTTTGGAAATCTCTTTCATTTACCCAGAATTCATTATTTTTAATACTTAGAATATTTCTTTCCCTAACAATATAACATAATTTCTGTGAATGGTTACCATGAAATGAGTTCAAGAATATATAATACACTAGCAGTGCCCCGCGGTTTCACCTGCATGAAAAAGCCGACCCCGATCGATATACATATATACTTTCCCTATTTGAATCGGATATTAGGATTTAATTTTTTTTGCGTGGAACCCTAATTATTTTTCTAAAATTAAAGTCTAAGCCTATATTACCTGCTATAATACCAGCTATCTGTCAGTGAAAGTCCCGTCAAAATCTGTACAGCCGTTTCGGAGATTAACACTAACAAACAGACAGACAGACAAAAAAATTTGAAAGTGTTTTTTTCCTATAACTACCGTTTATACTTTCATAAGTATTAAATAAAAAGCTGTTATTTTGTTATTACAAACAGACACTTCAATTTTATTTATTTGTATAGATAATGAACAATGGGATACAAAAGGAGTTATTGAAGTTTATTAGTAAATTATATTTCATTTACCCTGCTGGGAAACGATTACTATTCAACAAGTAAGAATTAGTAGGTGCCGGCTCATTAAAAATCCCGTCGCCGGCTTTACGGTGCAAATATGTTTCTCTGCACATTTACATTCCATTATGAAAGCAGTAAAAATATACATCTGGAAAATATATCCCTATAATCAGTTTTACTGGTGGTAGAATTCCTATGCTAGAATTTCTTACCAGGACCATCATTGCAGGGCGAGTTATTCTGCCGTGAAGTAATAATGCGTGCAAACACTACTGTGTTTCGGTTTGAAGGGCACTGAGAGCTAGCGTAATCACTGGGCATATGAGACTTAATGTGGGACATTCGGGGACGGGCGGAGTTTGGTGCCACACAGAAATATTACGGGAGACGCCGAATTGCTGTGGGCGGACGTTGCACATACTAAACAACTAATTATGTGAACGTTTTGCACGTGTCGACCCTTTCTCCCATTTTTTTTTGATAATTAGATATCCTTTTTTTTTACTGTATAAAGTGACGAAACGAGCAAAACGCTCACCTGATGGTAAGTGCAACGTCCGCCCACAACAAATGCTGTGTCACCCCGAATATTTCTGTGTGACACCACACTGCGCCCGACACCCTGAGACATCAGTTCTTAAGTCTCAAATGCCCAGTGATTACTCTAGCTCACAGTGCCCTTCAAACCGAAACACAGTAATGATTGCACACTACTGCTTCACGGCAGAATAACTGGCCCTGGGGTGGTACCTACCTAGACCCCTAGACCTACCTAGACGGATTCCTGCATAGGAATCCTACCACCAGTAGAGAGCACCACTATATGAGTTTTCGATTGTTTTCATGATTATTAATGTGGCTCAAGTTTTTAATCGTGAATAAATACTCGTAAATTATTTACTTACTTGAAATAGTCCTGCGATTTCAAATTCTCATTTACTAGGTGCTCAGCGATGAAAGAAAACACCGTGAGGAAACCTGACTTCTGAAGATTTAAAACATTTTTAAGATTTTGAGGATGAAGGGCACTGTGAGCTAGTGTAATCACTGGGCATATGAGACTTAAGAACGTATGTCTCAGAGTGATGGGCACAGTGTGGTGTCACACAGAAATTTTCTGGATGACACAGCATTTGTTATGGGCAGACGTTGCACTTACCATCAGGTGAAAAACGTCCGTTTGATCACATTATCAAATTAAAAAAAAACATGTTAGGACCGCCAACCCGAAGTTGTAGCGTGACTGAGTTTCCCAATGAAGGAAGGTAAGTTACTTTGCTAAGATCCGCATGCAAAATATAAAAATGGTGTATATTACCTAGTTTTTTGAACGGCCCTCGGCGGCCGTGGTGGTATTGTAGTAGTTGGTGGAGGGTACCTGGTGGCGGTTCCTGGTGGCGGTGTTAGTTTGCTTGTGCACGCTACTGAGGGAGGGCGGGCGGTGCTCTTCAAAAAACTAGGTAATATACACCATTTTTATATTTTGCATGCGGATCTTAGCAAAGTAACTTACCTTCCTTCATTATAATGGATTTCCGCAAAGTAACGCCTGATTCTATTAACTGAGTTTCTCAACTCCAAAACCCTCTGCAAATGAGGAGACCTGTGCTCAGCAGTGGGACATATAATGGCATGGCTCTTACTTAATTTATAATATGTTAAAGAAAATATCGTATAATAAATAATAAAAATATCGTATAATATAAAAGATAAATATGGGGTAGCATATTTTTTGATATAAAGCCAACTTTTCGGCCGCGTACAGACAGTTAATGGTGCACGTTACTTTAAGAGTTAAATGTAGAATTAATGTATTTTAAAATCGTTTTACTTGGTTTAAAGTTTCTGTATTAATCCATATAGTTGTTCAAACCTTAGTTTAAATGATCGTGAATAAAGTGAAGACCGTAAAAGGCGATAACTGTCTGTCCATACACATTCCACACGGGGCCTTTGCCTCCTTTCATTATAAGGGAATGGTCTGTAACGCAATTCCATTGTGAGATAGCGTACTCCACATAACTTTGAAAAGTGAACCCGAAGGACGGCAATTGAGCTACGTCTTTGAAATAAGTTTAATCGTGACTTCTAAATATGTATTCCGACATACACAGTTACGTGACGTACCCTCTCGGAAAACAAGACGTGACGGGTGACAACATTCCACGGTCCACGTCGCGATCGCATGAAGACGTGGTCTCTGCCTAACTCAATGGGAAAATTAATATGGCAGTATTGTGCAAATGTTACTGTGTTTCGGTCTGAATGGATCTGATAGCTAGTGTAATCACATGACATATGAGACTTAAAAACCAATGTCTCAGGGAGACGAGCACAGTGTGACACCACACTGCGCTCGTCTTCCTGAGGCACAGAAAAGTTCAGGGTGACGCAGCATTTGTTATAGGCAGACGTTCTCACGCCGCTTCCTTCAATAAAAAAATCCTCTTTTAATATGGAAAACTATCACGTGTCGCTCGTTATAATTTCCATTGGGAACTCTTGGAAAATGTAAATTCGACACACATATTCAAACATATTTAAAATCTATAAAAATAAATAGAATTCAAGTGTCTGTTTGTAAGAACAAAATTACTGCTTTTTACTCAATGCTTATGAAACGGTACTTAAAAGAAAAAAACAATTTTTAAATTTTTTTGGTCTGTCTAGCAGTCTGTTTGTTCCAGTTAATCTCCGAAACGGCTAAACCGATTCTGCCAGGACTTTAGCTTATAGATAGCTAATAATTTAGTGGGTAACATAGGCTACTTAATTTTAGAAAAATAATTAGGGTTCCGCGCAAAAAAATTAAAACCCCAAAATCCGAATCAAATAGGGAAGTCTATATGTATATAATACGCGGGTGAATCCGCGGGGCACAGTTTAAAATAGTCAGAAAATAGTTTTAGGTTCGTATAGTAAATCTAGGACAGATTTATATTAATGTTTTTTATAATATGTGTCCAATACAAAAACGTAAACTATTCATACTGTGAAAACTTTTCTCAAAAAATACAAAATACATTTTATAAAAGTTATTATTCGTTAGTTTTATTGCATTTCCATGTGCTTTGTTTCAATACAGGGGCCATATTTTAATAAATTCATATCCGAGCACAAAGTGTACACGGACAGTATTGGATTCCATTTGCGAAAGCCATCTGTGTCGCTGCGTCAGACTCCATGTATAATTGACGGTCGGTTAGTGCCTCAAACTTAGTTCACGAAGCTCTCACCGCAGTGTGTTGTACAATAGATGTAACTACTATTGCATAACTATGTAATGGTTACGTCACTTTTAATTTAAAAAATATTTCTTTGTTCCATGTGTATACGCATACATACCGTCACGCCTTTTCCCTCACCTGTCGCCTCCACAGGAACCGTAACGGTTGCCGAACCACGTGGCCGCCATTTTAATACAAGTTGATATTCGTGCCATCGGCACGGCAACCATTAGCTTGGCGGAGATAAATGGAAAAGGATTAAGAAGTAGGTAATTGACTTGGGGTAAGGGAAAATAGTTGTAAAATGTAAGAAAGAGTAAAAGAAGCCAGCAGTCGGCAGAAGCTCGGAAGGCCGGGGTCGTTTACCCGGTACTCTACCGTATTTAGGTATTAGACTAGGCAATTTCGCCCTGACTTTAATTTTTTTTTAGATTTAAGGACTTTGGACGTTGTTTATTACAAACTAAGCTAACAGTGTTACGACTGCGTTCGGGAGTAATTTAGAATAGAAGCGAATTCGAAACATACCCATGCGAAATATTACCATGAGACAAAGACTAAATTGGTCTTAAAGTAACTTTCCATTGATTCACTATGATTTCTTATATTATCGAGAATACTACATATTTAAATACAACTAAATTTTTTCGCCTTTAATTTAATTGTTTATAACCCGACGTTTCAAGCGCTTTACAGCACCCATGATCACGGGGTCCCTGAAGTGTCAGACATCCTGATGTTAGTTAGTCCGGGGTACCGTATGCTTTATATTTACCCGTGACCATGGATGCTGTAAAGACCATGTTGAGTGTAATGTAAAATTGATCTAAACACTAGGTGTTTGAGCTTAATAATACCATAGTGTTATTACTTATAATTTGTTGTTCTCTTCTTTGTGGCCAATAAAGCAAGATGGCGAAATTTTAAAAAGTTAAGAGCACGTTAAGAGGCATTATAAAAGTTATTAAAAAGTGTGTACCGTGTTAGACATTAAAAGACAATAGATTAACATCACTGCGTTTTATTTCAACTCTGCGCAATCATACCTCAACAGACCACGAAACGTCGGTTCGGAAAAAATATTTTATTTAAAGGAACACTATGCCATTTCAAAGTAGTGTTATGGAGGTGTAAGAAAAGTTTTACATCTTATCCCGTGGGGGCTACGTTTACGTCTCAAAAATGTCAAACCCAAAACATTCTGACCGAAGAGTGCAACGCTCTCTTTGCGAGACGTGTTAGAATTACATTTGCCAATCTACCTGACAGGCTAAGAGACAACTACAAACTTTTTGGGTAAATCCCATGTCCTATAATGAAAAATGAAAATAAACCCGCCCAATTTGCACTCTTTCCTTCAATCTACTCTTATTAATATTATAAAGAGATTTGATTTTTTGTATGTTTGTTTAGTTGTAATGAAGAAACTCAAAAACCGATTTCAAAAATTCTTTCACCTTTTTACAGCTACATCTATCAGCGACTAACATGAGTTTTAGTTAAAAAATTAATTAAAAAAAAATGAGATCTACGAAAATTGCTATAAAAATAAAAAAAACATTATTTGGCGTGCGCTGCGAAAACTATTGATGGTAAATAAAATAACGTACTACATTTTCATAGTACTTATCACTACTTACAAAAAATTTCGCGAGGCTATATGTCTAACTATTATAGTTATGTCACAATAAACGCTTTATGTTTACATTAGTCAATCAAAACACGGGTAGAATCGAAAGAAGATGACATTCGTATCATGATATCAATCTTTATCCTACTAAATAGTTTCATAGTCAAGGTTGATTATGTCATGTAAATTCCTCTTTAATTTAATCGAATCGGACTTATAGTTTATAAGTTACGACGGGTATAAACACGCTAAAAGTAAGAAAAACGCAGGGGTGTGTGCGAAGAAGCCTTCGCTCGCCCGCGCTATGACTATTAGACTAAGAACTATTGATTACCTACCTACTCATATTATTTTTTATAATATATTTTTTTAATTTATAATTTTGAAACGCTCTATAAAAATACAGCGGCCGCCAGGCTTCATGCGACTTGGGCATCATCGAGGTGTGCGGCTCCCTTTGCGCAGCGGTCGAGGGCGGTTGTTTGATTTTGCTACCACGACATCGAATATTGCTTAAAAGGAAGCTGTGAACCACTAAACTTTCATAAGCCATGGAAGTACATACATACATACATAATATCACGACTGTATCCCATAAGGGGTAGTCAGAGACTGGGCACTCACTGCAAAAGCAGATGACTGCCACAATCTACGTTTCACCAAAACAGTATAATCCACTTGGTGTGATAGTTGGTGAGCCCATCGCCACCATGCGCTATTAGGTGCATAGTGCAGTTTTATTCCTTACTCGCCTTTTACGAGATCCATTGGATGAGATGGAGTGGTAGTATTCTTTCAACGAGCCGCCACCACACGGCACGGCCATGGAAGTTTCCTTAAATAAAACATTATTTTGGCAAAATAGCGTAATCTCACCTGACCAGCTGGAGAGCCGCCGATGAGAATAGTCGCTACAAAAATGTTAGTGTAAGAAACTGTTACTGGCCGTGTGGTAGCGGCCTAAGAGAATCTACCACCCCATCTCATCCCGTGGGTGTCGTAAAAGTCGACAGAGGGAAAATGAAAACCAGGAGATGGGCAGCAGCATCTTGCTGGAACATCTGAATAAATAAACTGCGGTTGCCAACCCGTCTGCCAAGCGTGGCAACTATGGCAAAATCCCCCCAAAACGAGAGCTACAAACTTTTGTGGCAATCTATGAGGGAGGCCTATGTTCAGCAGTGGACTATTGATAGGCTGAAACGACGACGACGACGAAGAAACTGTTGTTGTTCTATTTGTCCAAATGAAGTACTAATTTATCTTTCTAATCTACCCATGCGAAGCTGGGGCGGATCGCTAGTGTAATTATAAAATAAAAGCATCTAGTACGTGGGGAAATTTAATGGACAGAAAATGTCTCTCTAGCACTTTTATATTCTTGGGCGGATTACACACAAGCTCCCTGAAGAATTTGTCAGTGGCTGGCAACTCAACAGAAAAGGCATTGGGCTTAAGGAAACAGTTATTGCCGTTTCCCGCGTATCTTGTTTGATCTCGCAGTATTTCACGGAAATCTTGAAAAGGCTTCACAGCCCTTTATTTTGATCGGAGCATTGTTATATGATCTCGGTCTCAAGTATTTTTTTATTTGAGAAAGTGATGAATCAAATGAAACATTCACCTGATGGTAAGTGCAACGTCACACAACAAATGCTGTATCACCCAGAAAATTTCTGTGTGACACCACAATGCGCCTGTCACCCTGAGACATCGTTTCCTTAGTCTCATCTGCCCAGTGATTACGCTGGCTCTCAGAGTGCCCTTCAAACCGAAACACAGTAATGTTTGCACACTACTGCTTCACGGCAGCATAAATTGCCCTGGGGTGGTACCTTCCTAGACGGATTCCTGCATAGGAATCCTACCACCAGCGAAAAGCTATTTAGTTTCTAATTAGATTTTATCTTTATTTTGTTTGAATGTTTTGAGTAGTTATTGTTCTCCATAGACAAATATTTACATCATTGATGAAGGTGAGTTGATTGGTGAGGAATGCCTCGCTGTAAACATTTCTCCATTCTATGGTGTCCGGACTTCAAAAAACTTTAATCAGCATATACCTGTCTTCAAAATATTCATTTCTGGTAAAAAACGTAGACTGATGACTTACGAGCAGAAATGCTTCATACAGATTATAAATCAAGATTATTTACATTATTTTGTAATAAGTACAACAGAAAGAGGGAGAGATCATGAAAGACAAAATCACAACTCACTTAATCGTAATTTAGCTACCTTCGTTGATGTTTCTTCTCCGTACAGTGGAATCTCGTTGAGAAACGATGGTATTTTATAAAAAAATGACAGTCTACAAACGTATTTCGTATTTCTTACATCAGAGAAATATAAATTTCATTTAATTTTATACATATGTATGCTGATGATGGTCGTCTTAATCAGCATATACATATATTTTAACCTATTCGGATCGAAAATTAAGAACTCAAGTAAACATTTACGCAAGACATGCTTTATTTACTTCTTACATAAACGTTTGACGACCGCGTTCACAAGAATATTGGTAATTTTAATATCGGAGCCATTATTTTTTAATGTAAAATAACAGAAAACAAACAAAAATACATTCTAGCATATTCCATTTATTTGGCGACGGCCATCTGCTTCGCTGCGTCAGGCTACATACATAATTGATGGTCAGTTAGCGCTGTGAGCTTTGTTCGGAGAGCTGTCATCTATACCTGAATGTACGAGTATATGTAGTAAGGAAATAACTACTGCAAGATATTTGTAAATTTTATTCTTCACTTACTAGGTACCTTACTTTATTACCTTATTGGTACCTTATTAGGTCATTATCATCATCATCATGACAAGTATTAGCAGCAGTAGGTTTTACGATATCTCTCTTTTTATCTCAAAGTTGGGACCGTAAAGACCTTACTAGATTTTTGTCAGAGAAAAATGCTGGAGTGAGTATGAGAATTAAGAAAGGAAGTATTTCTAGTAAACAATGAAAGAAGGTAGTTCTAAATTAAGGTTTACGTAGTATACGTACGAGTTATTAAATATTTGTTCCGCGTGGAAATCGAATCGTGGGCCGATAGCGCAGTTAGCAATCGATCAGCCACTACGCCAACTGACCCAACAACTGTTTGAAAATGGTCGTCAAGTTTAAATATATAGTTGTATTGACGACCGCGTGGCCTAGTGGTCAGAGTACCTGACTTCTAAGCCGCGGGTCCTGGGTTCGAATCCCAGCCGGAGCCAACACTTGTGCTTAAACACAAATTGTTGGTTTTCGGGTCTGGTTGTGTTGTGATTGTCCCCGTGTTTCTAACAGTGCATCCTAGCCTATCTCCGATCTTATCGCATCAGCGTTACATCGGGCGTGGGTAGGTTGGGACGAGTGAGTGCCTCTGTGTTTGCGCGTGCACTTGTGGCAGTATAATATCTCCTGCGCAGTTGATGGCTCTCGACAGTATTCGGAAGTTGTCGCCGTGGTCGAAATCGGCTAGGAGAACATCATCACATCATAGTTGTATGTTCTGTCATATTCATACTATCTAAAGGATTAGGTAAACAGCGAAGGATTTATCATTGCCTTCCAGTGCGACAGCAACGATAGATAGATCAATAAAACAGTTATTTGCTTTGCCTCTCCGACCTCGTTGATCTCCCATTTATTCAGAACAAAATGTGCTTACGAATTAACATGATGGTTGATTTCAGAATTCATCTCAATCTACAGCCTTTTAAATAAAAGTTAAAAAAAGTTAAATTGCATGCTGAGCAAAGGCTTCTACTCATTTCTGTAAGGGTTTTAATGCTGGGAAGACTCTTTCACGCTGATCAAGTGCGGATTGGTAAACTTCACATGTCATCAAAATATTATTGCTCAGATTGCCGTGTGGTAGCGGCTGAAGAGAACCAACTACCACCCCGTCTCAACCCGCAGATGTCGTAAAACTCGACTGAGGGAAAACTAAAACCAGGCGATGTGCAGCCGTATCTTCCTGGAAAATCTCAGTTCAGAAGTGGACTAGTGACAGGCTGAAATTAAGATGATGATGATGCAGGTGAACGACGTTTCCCTTCACCGCTGATAACGTGGTAAATAAGCGCTTAAAATTGCGGTGCAATTTTAGAAGTGCCAGTGACGGAGACCGAACTCAGATTACTATGACTCGCGTACTATGAAAAAGGCGAGCGCCTTGTCCATTTTTTAAGGACTGATGGTCACTGTTAGCCCGAAGGCTTTCACAGCTTCTAGCGCCGTGCCCCTAGCTTCCACGGCCTTTATACATTACTGTGAAACAATTGTTGCGTTTTGGCGGCGAAAGCAATTCTGTCACTCTATCTCATTCTGTGGGTGTCTTAAGAATTGACTAAGGGTAATGCTGCTATCACCAATCCGCCTATAAAGCGTGGTAATTCTAATGAATCCCCCCTTTTTGGGAGAGGCCCATGTCCAGCAGTGGACTGTTAATAGACTGAATAAGAAGATTAAGATGAAACATTGATTGCAGTCGCTGAATTTCACCATCGCATCTTACGGCACAAATTAAAATTCCATCGTCACCACCTTGATGGTTGAAATTCCACCGCAGTGCGTTTTTCGCCGAATTTTCTGCCACGCACTTGCGCTTTACAGAATGTGCTGTCGTCAGCGGTTTTTCCGGACCGATACGATTTTAGGGACCTTCAAGAAAAGAGCCTATTCTTTTCTCAAAGGCCGGCAACGCATCTGCTATTCCTCTGGTATTGTAGGTGTTAATGGGCATGATCACTTACCTTTACGTGAGCCACCTGCTCGTTTGCCTCCTATTCTATAAAAACAACCCCACTAACTAAGTAAGTCTCAGCGTTACTTCTAATATTCCATTACTAATATGAAAGCAAGAAGTATGCTTATAAAAATATATATAACAGACTCAAAATCTGGTGTTTAAAAGTAACTACGAATGAATTTACTATGATGAATCTTTTTTTCTGTTTGTGTAGCGGACTACTTCTATACTTCTCTGCCATAGGTAGGTGTCCAGCAGAGTGGAATAGCATCTACCTCTTTCCTACCGAGGTGTCGTAAGAGGCGACTAAGGTACTATGCAATGCTGTCATTCGACTGCTCGTGAGTACGCGATGAGGAGTTTTTTTGACTCGCGTCTCGTTTCCCACGGGTGCGAAATGTGTGCTTCACGTGTTGCCTCAGCCTACCCCTTATATGAAAAAATTGCGTGATTGTATGTATTATTTATTATTTACATATATTTATTATTTACATAGACCGATTTCAATGATTATTTTTTATTATTTATTTGGGGATACCTCCGGTAGTTTTATACCCTGTATAATTTGTTCAAGCTCTGATGATGGGATCCATGAGAAAATCATCAAACTCTTAAATTTACATAAGCGTATGCATGATATGAAGTCGCTGTTTTAAATTAAATTTTATTTCTTTTTTATTTAATATTTATTGTATTATCATTATTGAAAAAATTTGGAAATCTCTTTCATTTACCCAGAATTCATTATTTTTAATACTTAGAATATTTCTTTCCCTAACAATATAACATAATTTCTGTGAATGGTTACCATGAAATGAGTTCAAGAATATTTCATACACTAGCAGTGCCCCGCGGTTTCACCTGCATGAAAAAGCCGACCCCGATCGATATACATATATACGAGTACTTTCCCTATTTGAATCGGATATTGGGATTTAAATTTTTTTGCGTGAAACCTAATTATTTTTCTAAAGT
Source organism: Luehdorfia chinensis (assembly GCA_019845155.1). Lineage (NCBI taxonomy): Eukaryota > Metazoa > Arthropoda > Insecta > Lepidoptera > Papilionidae > Luehdorfia > Luehdorfia chinensis. Next base: position 652,878 of record JAHVAK010000420.1, read on the forward strand.
TAAAGTCTAAGCCTATATTACCCGCTATAATATCAGCTATCTGTCAGTGAAAGTCCCGTCAAAATCTGTACAGCCGTTTCGGAGATTAACACTAACAAACAGACAGACAGACAAAAAAATTTGAAAGTGTTTTTTTCCTATAAGTACCGTTTATACTTTCATAAGCATTGAATAAAAAGCTGTTATTTTGTTATTACAAACAGACACTTCAATTTTATTTATTTGTATAAGTAATGAACAATGAGATACAAAAGGAGTTATTGAAGTTTAATAGTAAATTATATTTCATTTACCCTGCTGGGAAACGATTACTATTCAACAAGTAAGAATTAGTACGTGCCGGCTCATTAAAAATCCCGTCGCCGGCTTTACGGTGCAAATATGTTTCTCTGCACATTTACACTCCATTATGAAAGCAGTAAAAATATACATCTGGAAGATATATCCCTATAATCAGTTTTACTGGTGGTAGAATTCCTATGCTAGAATTTCTTACCAGGACCATCATCGCAGGGCGAGTTATTCTGCCGTGAAGTAATAATGCGTGCAAACACTACTGTGTTTCGGTTTGAAGGGCACTGAGAGCTAGCGTAATCACTGGGCATATGAGACTTAATGTGGGACATTCGGGGACGGGCGGAGTTTGGTGCCACACAGAAATATTACGGGAGACGCCGAATTGCTGTGGGCGGACGTTGCACATACTAAACAACTAATTATGTGAACGTTTTGCAGGCGTCATCCCTTTCTCCCATTTTTTTTGATAATTAGATATCCTTTTTTTTTATTGTATAAAGTGACGAAACGACCATCCATACGTACCATCAGGTGAAAAACGTCCGTTTGATCACATTATCAAATTAAAAAAAAACATGATAAGACCGCCAACCCGAAGTTGTAGCGTGACTGAGTTTCCCAATGAAGGAAGGTAAGTTACTTTGCTAAGATCCGCATGCAAAATATAAAAATGGTGTATATTACCTAGTTTTTTGAACGGCCCTCGGCTGCCGTGGTGGTATTGTAGTGGTTGGTGGAGGGTACCTGGTGGCGGTTCCTGGTGGCGGTGTTAGTTTGCTTGTGCACGCTACTGAGGGAGGGCGGGCGGTGCTCTTCAAAAAACTAGGTAATATACACCATTTTTATATTTTGCATGCGGATCTTAGCAAAGTAACTTACCTTCCTTCATTATAATGGATTTCCGCAAAGTAACGCCTGATTCTATTAACTGAGTTTCCCAATTCCAAAGCTCTCTGAAAATGAGGAGACCTGTGCTCAGCAGCAGTGGGACATATAATGGCATGGCTCTTACTTAATTTATAATATGTTAAAGAAAATAGTTAATATATGGGGTAGCATATTTTTTGATATAAAGCCAACTTTTCGGCCGCGTACGGACAGTTAATGGTGCACGTTACTTTTAGAGTTAAATGTAGAATATATGTATTTTAAAATCGTTTTACTTGGTTTAAAGTTTCTGTATTAATCCAAATAGTTGTTCAAACCTTAGTTTAAATGTTCGTGAATAAAGTGAAGACCGTAAAAGGCGAAAGCGATAACTGTCTGTTCATTATTAGGGAATGGTCTGTAACGCAATTCCATTATGAGATAGCGTACTCCACATAACTTTGAAAAGTGAACCCGAAGGACGGCAATTGAGCTACGTCTTTGAAATAAGTTTAATCGTGACTTCTAAATATGTATTCCGACATACACAGTTACGTGACGTACCCTCTCGGAAAACAAGACGTGACGGGTGACAACATTCCACGGTCCACGTCGCGATCGCATGAAGACGTGGTCTCTGCCTAACCCAATGGGAAAATTAACATGGCAGTATTGTGCAAATATAACTGTGTTTCGGTCTGAATGGATCTGATAGCTAGTGTAATCACATGACATATGAGACTTAAAAACCAATGTCTCAGGGAGACGAGCACAGTGTGACACCACACTGCGCTCGTCTTCCTGAGGCACAGAAAAGTTCAGGGTGACGCAGCATTTGTTATAGGCAGACGTTCTCACGCCGCTTCCTTCAATAAAAAAATCCTCTTTTAATATGGAAAACTATCACGTGTCGCTCGTTATAATTTCCATTGGGAACTCTTGGAAAATGTAAATTCGACACACATATTCAAACATATTTAAAATCTATAAAAATAAATGGAATTCAAGTGTCTGTTTGTAAGAACAAAATTACTGCTTTTTACTCAATGGTTATGAAACGGTACTTAAAAGAAAAAAACAATTTTTAAATTTTTTTGGTCTGTCTAGCAGTCTGTTTGTTCCGGTTAATCTCCGAAACGGCTAAACCGATTCTGCCAGGACTTTAGCTTATAGATAGCTAATAATTTAGTGGGTAACATAGGCTACTTAATTTTAGAAAAATAATTAGGGTTCCGCGCAAAAAAAATAAAACCCCAAAATCCGATTCAAATGCGGAAGTCTATATGTATATAATACGCGGGTGAATCCGCGGGGCACAGTTTAAAATAGTCAGAAAATAGTTTTAGGTTCGTATAGTAAATCTAGGACAGATTTATATTAATGTTTTTCATAATATGTGTCCAATACAAAAACGTAAACTATTCATACTGTGAAAACTTTTCTCAAAAAATACAAAATACATTTTATAAAAGTTATTATTCGTTATTTTTTTTTTCACACATTTCCATGTGCTTTGTTTCAATACAGAGGCCATATTTTAATAAATTCATATCCGAGCACAAAGTGTACACGGACAGTATTGGATTCCATTTGCGAAAGCCATCTGTGTCGCTGCGTCAGACTCCATGTATAATTGACGGTCGGTTAGTGCCTCAAACTTAGTTCACGAAGCTCTCACCGCAGTGTGTTGTACAATAGATGTAACTACTATTGCATAAGTAATGGTTACGTCACTTTTAATTTAAAAAATATTTCTTTGTTCCATGTGTATACGCATACATACCGTCACGCCTTTTCCCTCACCTGTCGCCTCCACAGGAACCGTAACGGTTGCCGAATCACGTCGCCGCCATTTTAATACAAGTCGAAGTTCGTGCCATCGGCACGGCAACCATTAGCTTGGCGGAGATAAATGGAAAAGGATTAAGAAGTAGGTAATTGACTTGGGGTAAGGGAAAATAGTTGTAAAATGTAAGAAAGAGTAAAAGAAGCCAGCAGTCGGCAGAAGCTCGGAAGGCCGGGCTCGTTTACCCGGTACTCTACCGTATTTAGGTATTAGACTAGGCAATTTCGCCCTGACTTTAATTTTTTTTAGATTTAAGGACTTTGGACGTTGTTTATTACAAACTAAGCTAACAGTGTTACGACTGCGTTCGGGAGTAATTTAGAATAGAAGCGAATTCGAAACCAGCGAAATATTACCATGAGACAAAGACTAAATTGGTCTTAAAGTAACTTTCCATTGATTCAGCAGACTACAAGTATGTCCAAGTTTATAAAGTTTTTAAAACAAACCTTATCAGACAGACAGTCATACGTTCTTTTTAATATCAGATTTCATCGAGTAAGCGGATATTGTTACTGGACGGATCTCCATGCAGAAACCAGTTTAGGTAGGTACCACCAAGATGCCAGTTATTCTGTCTTGAAACAGTTGTGTGCAAATATTACTGAGTTTCGGTTTGAAAGGGACAGATAGTTTAATTGCTAGGCATATGAGAATTAAAAAGAGATGTTAAGGTGGCGAGCGCAGTGTGAACCCACACAGAAATATTCTGGGTGTCACAGCATTTCTTGTAGGAAGACGTTCCAATGACCATTAGGTTAACAGTTAGCACGAAATGAGAACGAGTAACTGATAAAATGCACAACTTTTTTACTATGTATTCACTATGATTTCTTATATTATCGGGAATACTACATATTTAAATACAGCTAAATTTTATCGCTTTTAATTTTACTGTTTATAACCCGACGTTTCAAGCGCTTTACAGCACCCATGATCACAGGGTCACTGAAGTGACTGACATCCTGATGTTATTTAATCCGGGGTACCGAATGCTTTTAATTTTTTGACCCGTGACCATGGATGCTGTAAAGACCATGTTGAGTGTAATGTAAAATTGATCTAAACACTAGGTGTTTGAGCTTAATAATACCATAGTGTTATTACTTATAAATGGTTGTTCTCTTCTTTGTCTAAACTAATATTATAAAGAGGAAAGATTTGATTTTTTGTATGTTTGGTTGTAATGATTGAACTCCTAAACTACTGAACCGATTTCGATAGCTATATACAACTACATTGTCACCGACTAACATGAGTTGTATTTAATGAAAAAAAAAGAGATTCGAACGAGATTCCTACGAAAATTGCTATGATGAAACTCAAGGTATCAAAAATTTACAGATGAAAGCCATTATTTCGCGTGCGCTGCAAAAACTATTAATGATAAAGAAAATAATGTACTACGTTTTCATAGTACTCATTATTAATCACAAAAAAAGTCCCCGAGGCTTCATGTCTAACTATTATAGTTAAGTCACAATATACGCTTTTTGTTCAAATAAGTCTATCAAAACTCGAGTAGAATCGAAAGATGATGACATTCGTATCATGATATTAATCCTTATCCTACAAAATAGTTTCATAGTCATGGTTGATTATGTACATGTAAAGTCGACTTTAAATTATTCGAATCGGACCTATCGTTTAGAAATTACGATAGGTATAAAAATGCTAAAAGTCAGAAAAATGCCGCGATGTGAGCGAACAGCTCTACGCTCGCCCGCGCTACTCGCGAATAGACTAAGATCTATTAATTACTTACCTACTCATATTATTTCTTGTTTTCATTTATTTACTTTTTTTAAAAACTTTAAAACGCTCTTTAAAAAATACAGCGGCTGCGGTGTCTCTCGAACTCCGCGCCGCCGCCCGGCTTCATGCAACTTGGGCCTCATCAAGGTGCGCGGCTCCCTTTGCGCAGCGGTCGAGAGCGGTCGTTTTATTTTGCTACCACAACATCAAATGATGGCTATATTTCATGGCTTATGTTCCCATAAATAAAACATTATTTTGGTAAAATAACGTAATCTTATCTGACCAGCTGCAGAGCCGCCGATGAGAATAGTCGCTACAAAAAAATGTTAGTGTAAGGAATTGTTGTTGTTCTATTTGTCCAAATAAAGAACTAAGTTATCTTTCTAATATCTATCTACCCGTACGTAGCCCGGGCGGATCGCTAGTGGTCAAAAAAGCAAGATGGCGGAATGTTAAAAAGTTAAGAGCTCGTTAAGAGGCATTATAAAAGTTATTAAAAAGTGTGTATCGTGTTAGACATTAAAAGACAATAGATTAACATAACTGTGTTTTATTTTAACTGCGCAATCATACCTCAACAGACCACGAAACGTCGGGTAATAAACAGTAAAATCAAATGAAATGAAATCCTTAATTTTTTTTTTTAAAGTATCACTATGCCATTTCAAAGTAGTGTTATGGTGGTGTAAGAAAAGTTTTACGTCTTATCCCGTGGGGGTTACGTTTACGTCTCAAAAATGTCAAACCCAAAACATTCAGACCGAAGGGGGCAGCGCTCTCTTTGTGAGACGTGTTAGTACTCGTATTATATTTGCCAATCTACCTGACAGACGAAGACACAACAACAAACTTTTTGGATAAATCCTATGTCCTATAATGGAATATTAACAAGCTGATGATGATGATGATAATGATGAATGAAATGGAAATAAACACGCCAAATTTGCACTCTTACCTTCAATCTAAACTTATTAATATTATAAAGAGATTTGATTTTTTGTATGTTTGTTTAGTTGTAATGAATAAACTCAAAAACTCCATAACCGATTTAAAAAATTCTTTCACCTTTTACAGCTACATTATCAGCGACTAACATGAGTTCAAGTTAATTTAAAAAAAACTGAGATCTCTACGAATATTGCTATAAAAATAAAAACCATTATTTAGAAACCATTGAATAGTGGTTCGTAATTTGAAAGAAAGAAAAAAAGAAAGAAAATAACTTTATTCTTTGCTACGCTCAATACAAACACATAAAAACAAACAATTATCACAACATAAAAAATAAAAAAATTAACAATAAAAAAGTATTTAAATTTATGTTGGATTGCAGCAACGAAAAGGACCCGACTCAGCATTATGCTACAGCAAAATTGCCGCAGCGCTGTTATTCTGTCGGCACCACTAATCTAAAACCTACGAGCAGCTGTCAGACAGTTTAAATGCAAAAAAAAACTAAAGATATTTTAAATGTATATGTTTATATAATTTAATATAAAGATAAAATTCTGAAATAACGATAAATAATGAAAAATAAATAGATAAATATATTACTTTTATCTATGTTGGCAATAGTCTATAATAGAATAATGAAAGAAATAATAATAATTAAAAATATTTGTACTATGATATAGAGCAGATTCCTGGACAATGGTGTACATCATTGACCAATATTCATTTTTTATCTGTGTAAACCACGTCAAATCTTGTACTGCTTGTACACGTCATCTATTTCAATTTCAACATGGAAGCTGAATTTTATTACGTACTTTATTCTTTAGAACTTATGGAACCATCAAAAATAAAAATAATAATAATAACGCAAACCACCTACCTAGTGTATCAACAACCAGTCTTTGTATTGATACGAGGGTGGATTGAAAAGTACTCGGCCTAACCAAGAAAATAAACACATACTAAATCAGTTATATTTTTATTTTTCTACATAATCACCATCAAGTTCAATACACTTTTGCCACCTCCCCTTCCAAGCATTTAGACCGTTAAAAAAAATGATTCTTCCTTAGAGTCAAAATATGCGTCTACAGCTGCTTTGACCTCGTCGTTTGTCGAAAATCTTTGACCTCCCAAGTGCTTTTTTAGGTTAGGGAACAGAAAGAAGTCTGATGGTGCCAGATCAGGTGAATACGGCGGATGCGGTAACAGTTCAAAGCCACAGTTGTGAATTCCAGCCATTGACTGTACTGACGTGTGAACACGGGCGTTATCTTGATGAAACAGGACTTTTCTTCTGAGCATTCCTCGACGTTTTTCTTTTATTTCCTCTCGTAAACGACGTAGTAAGGTGCAGTAGTAATCAGAGTTTATAGTCTGACCCCTTTCAAGATAATCAATCATAATCACACCTTTCGAGTCCCAGAATACTGAAGCCATCACCTTATTTGCCGACAAAATCGACTTAGCCTTTTTAGGGGGTGGTGAACCAGGTCTTCTCCACTGTTTTGATTGTTGTTTTGTTTCCGGTGTACAGTAATGAACCCATGTTTCGTCCATAGTAACAAAACGATTCAAAAAATCATCTGCATCAGCTTCAAATAACTCCAAACAGTCGCGTGAAATAGTCAATCGCGTCCTTTTTTGTTCAACTGAAAGCAGTCGCGGAACCCACCTCGCAGACACCTTGTGGAAACCCAACTCGTTGACAATGATGTTTTGAGTTCGTTCATAAGAGATGCCTATAATCTCGGCTATCTCTCTAATTTTTAATCTGCGGTCTCCCATTATTAAATCAAGTACTTTTTTAATATTTTCGTCAGTAGTTGACGTCGAAGGCCTTCCAGAGCGGGGTTCATCTTTCACACTCTCTCTACCACGCTTAAATTCTGCTATCCATTTTTTGACTGATGAATATGACAGAGCACAATCGCCTAATGTACTGACCATGTCATCATGGATGGCTTTTGATGATAGCCCCTTCTTATGGAGGTACTTAATGACGGCACGCTGCTCGATTTGCTCCATTCGCGGAAATTATGACCGATTACTTTGTTAATAAATTTATAAAATCACAACTAATTATCGCACACGTTTCGAACTTCACACAATGAACTAGTCTGAACTGAACTAAATAATGTGGGTAGATTTGATTTTTAGAATTGTATGGATCTGTGTTAGGCCGAGTACTTTTCAATCCACCCTTGTACTTTGTATTTTTTTGTTATCTAGAAGGTACAATTTATATCGCATTTTGAAATTAACCTTGGATTGAATTTCACGAAAGGGGGGTGGGAGATTATTACCAACACTTAGTTGCTAGGTAGCGAAAACTGCCGCGAAAAGCAGCCGTGACGTGTCCTGGAACAGCAAGTAAAAACTTAGCGCCACGAGTACAGTGAATGTTATGTTCACTGGACCAGGTAAGCTTATCATATAAATATGCGGGAGTTTTGTTTTTAATTACTCCAAATAGTAAAGTAGCAAAGTGCAATTTGAGCCTTGATGACATGTTAAGCAGTTTGCTTCTTTCCAAATATGAAGAAACATGTGCTCTCGGAGGGATAATAAAGCAAAAACGTGCACATGCATTTTGGACTCGCTGTAGGAGCTTCATTGTTTTCGCTAAGAGACAGGGTCCGTAGGCCGAAATGCAGTAATTTAGTTTTGACAAGATGAGAGTCTCACAAAGGGTTACTCTTAAATTCAAACTTAGGTAATCCCGTTTTTTGTAAAGTACCTTTAACCTATAAAAACAAGAACGCACCACATCTAAAACATAACTCTCAAATTGCAACATGCCGTCTATTTTAAGGCCAAGATTGCGAGCCTCTTCAACCTGCTGAATGATTTGTCCTTCCAATAATATTCTGGGTTGACTGTCAGCTATTTTCTTAATTTGGTATCCAGTTCCTAATATAATAAATTTTGTTTTAGCTGGATTGAGAATAAGCGAGTTTTAATTGTATATAATTTTTTTATTTAAAATTTTGAAACGCTCTATAAAAATACAGCGGCCGCCTGGCTTCTTGCGACTTGGGCATCATCGAGGTGCGCGGCTCCCTTTGAGCGCAGCGGTTGAGAGCGGTAGTTTTATTTTGCTACCGCGACATCCTATATTGTTTAAAAGGAAGCTGTGAGCCACGAAACTTTCATAAGCCATAGAAGTTCCCTTAAATAAAACATTATTTTGGCAAAATAGCGTAATCTCACCTGCCCAGCTGGAGAGCCGCCGATGAGAATAGTCGCTACAAAAATGTTAGTGTAAGAAACTGTTGTTGTTCTATTTGTCCAAATGAAGTACAAATTTATCTTTCTAATCTACCCGTGCGAAGCCGGGGCGGATTGCTAGTGTAATTATAACGTAGAAGCATCTAGTACGTAGGGGATTTAAAGGACAGAAAATGTCTCTCTAGAATTTTTATATTCTTGGGCGGATTACACACAAGCTCCCTGAAGAATTTGTCAGTGGCTGGCAACTCAACAGAAAAGGCATTGGGCTTAAGGAAACAGTTATTGCCGTTTCCCGCATATCTTGTTTGATCTCGCAGTATTTCACGGAAATCTTAAAAGGCTTCACAGCCTTATTGTGTTCTAGAAAATTTTCAAATGTTATGTTTAATCCCTATATTTTGATCGAAGCATTGTTATATGACCTCGGTTTCAAGTATTTTTTTTATTGGAGAAAGTGATGAAACGAATAAAACATTCACCTGATGGTAAGTGCAACGTCTGCCCATAACAAATGCTGTGTCAACCAGAAAATTTCGGTGTGACACTACACTGTGCCCATCACCCTAAGACATAGGTTCTTATGTCTCATATGTCCAGTGATTTCGCTAGCTCACAATGCCCTTTCAAACCGAAACACAGCAATGTTTGCACACTACTGCATCACGGCAGAATAACTGGCTCGGGATGGTACCTTCCTAGACGGATTCCTGCATAGGAATCCTACCACCAGCGGAAAGCTGTTTAGTTTCTAATTAGATTTTATCTTTATTTTGTTGTGTAAAGAAAGATTATAAAGTAACACAAATGTTTTGAGTAGTTATTGTGGTCCATAGACAAATATTTCCAAAATTGATAAAGACTCATGATGAAGGTTTACTGGTGGTAGGATTCTTATGCAGGAGTCCGTCTAAGTAGGTACCACCCCAGGGCCAGTTATTCTACCGTGAAGCAATAGTGTGCAAACATTGCTGTGTTTCGGTTTGAAAGGGCATTGTGAGCTAGCGAAATCACTGGACATATGAGACATAAGAACCTATGTCTTAGGGTGATGGGCACAGTGTAGTGTCACACCGAAATTTTCTGGTTGACACAGCATTTGTTATGGGCAGACGTTGCACTTACCATCAGGTGAACGTTTTGCTCGTTTTATCACTTTATGCAATAAAAAAAGGTGAGTTGATTGGTGAGGAATGCCTCGCTGCAAGCATTTCTCCATTCTATGGTCTCCGGCCTTCAAAAAACTTCGATCAGCATATAACTGTCTTCAAAATATTCATTTCTGGTAAAAAACGTATACTGATGCTTCGTACAGATTATAAATCAAGATTATTCATATTATTTTGTAAAAAGTACAACAGAAAGAGGGAGATTTAAATGAAACTAAGTTTACGGATTTTATCGCGTTTAATTTTTTTTTTTTTACTATTTATAACCCGACGTTTCGAGTGCTTTACAGCACCCATGGTCACGGGAGGACTGAGGTGACAGATGTCCTGATGTCATAGTTAACCTGGGGTACCTTCAGCTTTTAATTATTATTTTTGGGTCCGATCTACGCAGAAAGAGCATGGGTGCTGAAAAGCACTCGAAACGTCGGGTTATAAATAGTAAAAAAAAAAAAAATTAAACGCGATAAAATCCGTAAACTTAGTTTCATTTAAATGTGTAGTGTTCGCGTAAATATAAGAAATCATTATAAGAAAGAGGGAGAGATCATGAAAGGGGAAATCACAACTCACTTAATTGTAATTTAGCTACCTTCGTCGATGTTTCTTCTCCATACAGTGGAATCTCGTTGAGAAACGATGGTAGTTTATAAAAAAATGACATTCTACAAACGTATTTCGTATTTCTTACATCAGAGGAAAATACATTTCATTTAATTTTATGCATATGTATGCTGATGATGGTCGTCTTAATCAGCATATACATATATTCTAACATATTCGGATCGAAAATTAAGAACTCAAGTAAACATTTACGCAAGACATGCTTTATTTACTTCTTACATAAACGTTTGACGACCGCGTTCACAAGAATATTGGTAATTTTAATATCGGAGCCATTATTTTTTAATGTAAAATAACAGAAAACAAACAAAAATACATTCTAGCATATTCCATTTTTTGGCGACGGCCATCTGCTTCGCTGCGTCAGGCTACATACATAATTGATGGTCAGTTAGCGCTGTGAGCTTTGTTCGGAGAGCTGTCATCTATACCTGAATGTACGAGTATATGTAGTAAGGAAATGACTACTGCAAGATATTTGTAAATTTTATTCTTCACTTACTAGGTACCTTACTTTATTACCTTATTGGTACCTTATTAGGTCATTATCATCATCATCATCACAAGTATTAGCAGCAGTAGGTTTTACGATATCTCTCTTTTTATCTCAAGTTGGGACCGTAAAGACCTTACTAGATTTTTGTCAGAGAAAAATTCTGGAGTGAGTATGAGAATTAAGAAAGGAAGTATTTCTAGTAAACAATGAAAGAAGGTAGTTCTAAAGTAAGGATTACGTAGTATACGTACGAGTTTATAAATATTTGTTCCGCGTGGAAATCGAATCGTGGGCCGATAGCGCAGATAGCAATCGATCAGCCACTACGCCAACTGACCCGACAACTGTTTGAAAACGGTTGTCAAGTTTAAATATATAGTTGTATTGACGACCGCGTGGCCTAGTGGTCAGAGTCCCAGCCGGAGCCAACACTTGTGCTAAAACATAAATTGTTGGTTTGAGTCTGGTTGTGTTGTGATTGTCCCCGTGTTTCTAACACTGCATCGTAGCCTACCTCCGATCTTATCGCATCAGCGTTACATCGGGCGCGGGTAGGTTGGGACGAGTGAGTGCCTCTGTGTTTGCGCGTTCACTTGTGCACTATAATATCTCCTGCGTAGTAGTATCAGTTTACAATTTTCGGAAGTAGCCGCCGTGGTCAAAAATCGGCCAGGGGGAAATCATCAACACAATTATGATACAGTTTCACTACGATGTAAATTCAGATACATTAACGGCTAAATAATTTATTACGGGGAGTTCCAAACGCATTTACAGATTATCAACAAATGGGATATAGGTAATAGTTTGCGTGGGCAGTTTGCAATTTGGCATGCAACCAATTGTGGGATGAGCTTAATGAACGGACCTACATTGTTATACGTGTGCAGATATATATATATTGATCTTTGTTAGCTATTTTAGACCTCCTATATATTTAGGCTCCTATATAACTTACTAGCGACCCGGCTCGGCTTCGACCGGTTTAAATATCGTTTTCATAGCTACATACATATATACATAGAGTCAGCCCCTTTCCCATTGAGTTGGGCAGAAACCACATGTTTCCACTTGCTACGATTCTGACACATCTGTTTCCCTTCTCCTACTTTCATCAGTGTTTTCAAACAAGCATGTCGGTTGCGGGACTATCTGACGTGGACTTCTATTAAAACGACTTCGATGTGATGGTGAGATGTTCGTCTATTACGACTCTTACGGGCTTGCCCATTCACACTCGCCTCATAAATATGTGTCATCAATCTTCTTTCAGCCTTTTTTTCTATGTGTCCACCCAACCAACGTTTTAAATGAACGCAATTGGCTGACTATAAGCCTTTCACAGCATAGGTTAAATGCCTTATTTTATGATGAAGGAAAGAAAGTTAATTTGCTAAGATCCGCATGCAAAGCAAATGCTTAGCAAATTAACTTTCTCTTATTCTTTATAATGTATTTCCAAAGTAGCGCCTGATTCTATTAATTGTCTTATTTCAACTTTTCTTCCAAAGAAACAGAGGTGATTTTTCTACTAATTGAATCTTAATGTCACTAGAAACTACGGAGGTTTAATGTTAGAAACCAGTAAAAATTCACCATTTTTCAATTCACTACGCGTGGTGGCGGCTTAAAAGAATCTACCACCCCATCTTTTCCCGTGGGTGTCATCGGAAGGTGGGCAGAGGGAAAATAAAGACCAAGAGATGGGCAAAAGCATCTTCCTGGAACATCTGAATAAATAAACTGCGGTTGCCAACCCGCCTGCCAAGCGTGGCAACTACGGAAATATTCCCCTCAAAATGAGACCTACAAACGTTTGTGGCAAACTACGGGGGAGGCCTATGGTCAGCAGTGGACTAGTGATAGGCTGAAATGATGACGATGAAAAATTTAAATCGCTTTCAAATTCCTTTTCTTTTCTGACAGTTGGTCTAATAGCCTAGATCTAGTAACTTAATGAAGCAAAGAAAGTTAATTTGCTGATATCCCCATGCAAAATATAAAATGGTGTTGTTTATTACCTAGTTTTTGAAGAGCATCGCCCACCCTCCCATAGTAGCGTGCACGAGCAAACTAAACACTGCTGCGACTTTTGCATGAGCTTCGGTTGTTGTTGATACCGCTTCATCATTCTGCTGCATTCCGAGGAAGTTTCCGGCACGCCGTCACCAAGAGCTTTAATAACCTTCCACCGCCTTTTCGAAGCATGCAATCAATAGACAGTTTTCGTATTAAATATAATTTTTATTAAATCAACTACTACAATCTTAGTTTATTAACATAAATTTAAAGTTACTTTTTTAAGTTATAAGAATCGAGAATTTTATTATCACTTTTTTTGAAATTCTCGATTTACGAAGTTATTTAGGTTCTTTTTTATCTCTTTTCTAGTGTACGTTAAAGTTCATATTTTAACTATAGGTTGCTTAATAGTTAAATCTCACTTATTCGCAATGCGGTGCTCGCGACGTGCAATTAGCCCGAACGAGGTAAAAGATCAGTGAGGCTAAGAGACCGAAAGCCGCTAGTTCTGCCCGCTTAGTTTAAATATTATCTGTCTATATGTATCAGTATACCTGCATCTATCTGTGTGTGTGTATAACTGTATATCCATGTTTAACTATATAATTGTATATGTATATACGAGTATCATCCTATATATATATCCTCCTAAATAAAATTAAGCTTTTGGCTTTTGCCAAATTATTATTATCTATGTTGTATGAGTTACTGAGTTAATATTATCTATCGCTAGTATTTAATAAAGTGACGAAACGAGCATTACGTTCACCTGATGGTAAGCGCAACGTCCACCCATAACAAATGCTGTGTGACACCACACTGCGCTCGTCACCCAGACACATCAGTTTTTAAGTCTCATTTGCCCAGTTATTACGCTAGCTCTCAGTGCTCTACGAACCGAAACACATTAATGTTTGCACACTACTGCTTCCCGGCAGAATAACTGGCACTGTGGTGGTACCTACCTAGACGGATTCCTGAAAAATAAACGATGTGTTTTTGCACAAATGTTGGTCCCAGGTCCTACGGCGTAGGAGACAGGTACTCTGGCCCTACTACGGGCACACGATAAGCAAAAGTAATAAATTTAAGGAGGTGTAACGATTTCAAAATAATAAAATACTCCTGCAAGTGCCTTCATTGGATAACTGCCTGTTTAACTTTTAAATTGTTTTCGCGAAATACCACACGAAGTATAATTATTTAGAGTGTAATTTCGTTGTTTTGGATGGATTTATAATTAAATTGCTATTTAGTTTGTAGCGAGCAATGTATAAAGAACAAAAAAAAAAAAAATACGTTGGTAATATTTTAGATGTTGCAGAGTACCTTTAAATATCTGCTGTTGAAACGTCTACTTTACATGATATACTTTTGTAGGTACTGTCCGAAATGTAAAAATATTACTTTGTAAAACGCCCATTGTAAAACGATCCTGAAAGCATGGTTACGTTTCGTGTTTTCTTATTATTATTTGTATAGAATAAAAATAACTTGAACTTTTTTTTTTATTTAATAAAAGTGACGGAACGAGCAAAGCGTTCACCTGATGGTAAGTGCAACGTCTGCCCATAACAAATGCTATGTCACCCAGAACAGTGTGACAACACAATGCGCCCGTCACCCTGAGACATCAGTTCTTAACGTCTCATATGCCCAGTGATTACGCTAGCTCACAGTGCCCTTCAAACCGAAACACCGTAATGTTTGCACACTACTGCTTCACGGCAGAATAACTGGCACTGGGGTGGTACCTACCTAGACGGATTCCTGCATAGGAATCCTACCACCAGTGGTATTTATAGTTTACAATTCTCAACGCTACACTGGTTAGGTTCCTATCTATCACAGTTAAACGCTGCCATTATCATGTCATTGTCGTGCTATTGAAAATGACAATAGCGAACTGCGGTACAAATTTTTGTTGGCATTATTTTTTTGCGCCTACAAATGAAAAATATGTAAATGTATACAGTTTGAGGTCCTGAACAACTTTGTTCTAAGGCATATTATTAATAAAGTAAAAAGTAAAGTTTCAGCCTATAAATATCCCATTGCTGAGCACAGGCCTCCTCTTATTTCTGAGAGGGTTTTGGAGCTAGGAAGAATCCGCCACGCTGCTCCAATGCGGGTTGGCGGACTTCACATGTCCTCGAAATATTTCTATTCCTCGGACATGCAGGTTTCCTCACGATGTTTTCCTTCACCGCTAAGCACGTGGTAAATCAGCACTTAAAATTGTAGAACAATATTAGAGGTGCTGGCACCGGGGATCGAACCCAGGTTACTCGCTTACTATGAAATTAAAGGCGAGCACCGGGCCCCTGAGCTACCACGGTTTATTATTAATAGAAGTCTGGAATTAAAGATATTTCAGTCTAAAGATTTGGAGGTTATGTTTTGTCAGCAAAACATTAAAGTGCGAGCGAAACATACCGAGAACTGAGTTCAATCGTGCCGAAGACTTATGACGTAACCTCGAAAGATGGACTTGAATACCTACCGGATACCTAGGGTGGTAGGATGCCATACTGGTGGTAGGATTCCTATGCAGGAATCCGTCTAGGTAGGTATCACCTCAGGGCCAGTTATTCTGCCGTGAAGTAGTGGTGTGCAAGCATTACTGTGTACTGTGTGGGCATTTGAGACTTAAGAACTGATGTCTCAGGGTGACGGGCGCAGTGTGGTGTCACACAAATATTCTGGGTGACACAGCATTCGTTGTGGGCGGACGTTGCACTTACCATCAGGTGAACGTTTTGCTCGTTTCGTCACTTTATACAATAAAAAATAGGGGCTCGTGTCGATAGGATTAAGAGCTTCTCAAATATTATTGGTTCAATTGATGGTAAAGTGTTATGATAATGCCTTGACGGTATATATTTCAGTTGGTAGTGACTCTGCCTGCCGAGCAAAGGGTCCAGGGTTCGATTCCTGGCCGGGGCAAACGTTTATGTGACAGATATGTTTGTACTCACGTCTTTATTATTTGGGAAAATAGCAACAATCGTAATAGAATGATAATTATAAAGCGGCATGATATGCTACCATAATCTTGTATCTTATTAAATAGCTTAATTGGGGCCCGGTGGAGGGTATCTGGTGGAGGCTCCCGGTGGCGGTATTGGTTTTCTTGTGCACGCTGTTGAAAGAGGGCGAGCGGTGCTCTTCAAAACTAGGTAACACACCATTTTACATTTTGCATGCGGATCTTAGCAAATTAACTTTATCTCCCTTACTGTAATGGATTTCCGCAAAATAACGCCTGAATCTATTAACTATATTACAAATTAATTCAATGACTATTAAATGAATTTGTTGGAAATCATTAAGCTCAAATTATTTTGACACAAAAGGTTGAGATTATTAATGAAGTAATAATTATCTCTCGGAAAGTCTCGGAAAGAAACACTTCATTGCAAACAGTGTCGTCTCATTAGGATCACTTAATTGATTGCTCCTCTAACAGCACTTTGGTATTGAATATTTACTTTGTAAATTCTTGAAAAATTAAGAACTTGGAAACGTTTTTTAGAATTTTTCGAAATTAAAATTAATAAAATTAATTATTCACTATCACGACGGAGATCTTTTGAGGAAAGGTCAGATTAAAAGTCTCCCCAACCGACGGAACTATATGAAAACGCTAATCAAAGTAGAAGAAGCGAAAGATAAGTAAGTAGCGAGTGGAAAGATGTGGTCTCTGCCTAACCCAATGGGAAATAGGCTTTACGGTATGCAAAATTAAATTAAAAGAAAAAAACATAAGTAAAGTTTCAGCCTATACATGTCCCACTGCTGAGCACAGGCCTCCTCTCATTTCTGAGAGGGTTTTCGAGCTAGGAAGAATCCGCCACGCTGCTCCAATGGGGATTGGCGGACTGCACATGTCTTCGAAATTTTTTATTTCTCAGACATGCAGGTTTCCTCACGATGTTTTCTTTCACCACCGAGCACGTAAATCAGCACTTAAAATTGCAATTAACAATTTTAGTGATGCCGGCACCAGGAATCGAACCCAGGTCACTCGCTTACTATGAAATTTAAAGCAAGCGCCTAGCCCCTGAACTACCACGGCTCAATTAAAAGTAATAGCTCAAAATTTGTTTCAGGTTAACAAGAGACTTATTCAGCTCTATTCCGTATATGTTTGTAAAGCGCTTATTGTAAAACGACCACTACATTTTAATAAATTGAATTACAAAGTTACTATCTGATGCTCGCAACTTCGTTTGCGCAGATAAAGTTTTTTTTTAAATATCCCGTGTGAACTATTTAATAGATTTTAGATAAAAGTATCATATGTCCGTCTCCAGGATGCAAGCTATCACTGTGCCAAATTTCGTCTAAATCGGTTCAGCGGTTGAACCGTGAAAAGGTAACAAACAGACAGAGAAACAAATAGTTACTTTCCCATTTATAATATGGTTTACTAGCTCATGCCCGCGACTTCGTCTATATAGGTTTATTAAATATCCCGTGAGAATTTTTATACTTTCGGGGTTAAACAGTATTCTATGTCCGTGTCCAGGATGCAAGCCAACTCTGTGCCAAATTTCGTCAAGATCGTTTCAGCGGTTGATCCGTGAAAAGGTAACAAACAGACAGAGGGACAGGGAGAGTTACTTTGGAATAATAATATAAGTATGGATGTATAATAGATTAATGTGTAACTGCCAGAAGACTTCAATAAAATAAAGAAACAGGAATATCTAACATATCAAAAGACTTGTCTCAATAAGACGATGATAGCAATCAGTACATAAATTGCTTTTTTATGGCTGATCGGGTTATAGTTTTTTTTTTTTCATTTTCTTTTATTTTAAACATTTATGTTTTAACCTTGCGTCAACAAAAAGACAAACCTTCTTTTTGGCCTTGCCGTAATTATATAACGTACAAACGACGATTTATAAATTACGTTTATGTAATTTTGGAAGTTTGCTTTTACGTTACACCTAGTAATATGTGTACTGTACATAAGTGATATAATTTTAACAATCCTAATTTGGATTAAAAACATTCGACAATTAACTATCATTGTCTGAATACAAAATAACCACTTATCATCATCATCGACATGTTGATGACTAACTATAAAAAATAAAACATATATTTATCTATAATTAATGCACTGATGTTCTTATCTAATAGAAAATACTTAAAGTAAAAAAAGTAAAGTTTCAGCCTATAAATGTTCCACTGCTGAGCACAGGCCTCCTCTCATTTCTGAGAGGGTTTGGAGCTAGGAAAAGTCCGCCACGCTGCTCCAATGCGGGTTGGCGGACTGCACATGTCTTCGAAATATTTTTTATTTCTCAGACATGCAGGTGTCCTCACGATGTTTTCCTACACCGCCAAGCGCGTGGTAAATTAGCACTTAAAATTGCAATTAACAATTTTATTGGTGCCGGCACCGGGAATCGAACCCAGGTCACGCGCGTACTAAGAAATTTAAAGCGAGCGCCTAGCCCCTGAGCTACCACGGCTCTAATAGAAAAATACTTAATTTGTATCAACTAAAAGTCCAGACAATTTGGAACAGCTATTGCCAGCAGAGGTAAATATTTTAATAAATATGTAGTGTTACTGGCAGCCGTAAAGGCAATTAGTGACAATGGTACATAGGTAATGGCTTATATGAGGCAATGTACGACTTGGCAAAGAGCCAGTGAGAGCGAGATAGGTGCTCCCGTGACTGCTCTGATAATTTAACTAATAGTTTATAAAGAAGGGAAGGGGAGGGCTAGTTATTCTACCGTGAAGCAGAAGTGTGCAAACATTACTGTGATTCGGTTTGAAGGGCACTGAGAGCTAGTGTAATCACTGGGCATATGAGACCTAAGAACCTATGTCTCAGGGTGATGGGCAACATAAAAAAAAGGTTATTTGTTAACTGTCTGTGACATTTTATAATGACGTGTCGTGTTCTCGACTTCATTAGTGTATATTACCTGGCGGTAGATGGTATGATTTTTATGATTAATGATGGTGGCGGTTCCTGGTGGAAGTGTTAGTTTGCTTGTGCACGCCACTGAGAGACGGCGGGCCATGCTTTTCGAAAACTAGGTAATATACAACATTTCATATTTTATGTTCGGATCTTAGCAAATTAACTCCCTTTCCTTCATTATAATGGATAACCGCAAAGTAACGCCTGATTCTATCAACTATATTAATAGTCTATAGATTTTTGTTTCAAACTAAAATATGCTTAAAAATGTTTCACTGCTGGGCAAAGGCATCCTAAGACACCAGAAAGAGTTGGAATTTACTTATTGTAGAAATATATGTTATTTCTTAGACAAACAGGTCCTATTCAATATTTTTATAGATTTCAACGTGATTTCTGTTGTATTGTATTGAATGTTCATGGGCGGCGGTGATCACTTACTATTAGGAATCCTACCACCATAAATCGCAGTAATTTTCATTTATGATGTCCTCCTGAACGATACTCGACCAAGGCGACAACTTTCAAATAATGACAGAAGCTATCGACTACGCAGGCCAAATTATAGTGCCACAAGTGTACGCTAAAACACGGAGACACTCACTCGTATGATCCATTAGCGAATGCGATGATATCAGAGGTGGGCTTAGATGCAGTATAAGAGACACGGTGAAATGCAGTAGCAGCGTCTTATAAACTAGTCTCTATTACTGCGCCAAATCGGCAATCAAGCGTTGGAGATTACAGAAAATCCTATCCAGGAATCCGTCTAGGTAGGTACCACCGCAGGGCCAGTTATTCTGCCGTGAAGCAGTAGTGTGCAAGCATTACTGTCTTTCGGTTTGGAAGGGCTCTGAGAGCTAGCGTAATCACTGGGCATATGAGACTTAAGAACTGAAATCTCAGTGTGACGGGCGCAGTGTAGTGTCACACATAAATGTTATGGGTGACACAGCATTTGTTATGAGCAGACGTTGCACTTGCCATAAGGTGAACATTTTGCTCGTTTCGTTACTTTAAAGTAAAAAAAGTAAAGTAAAGTTTCAGCCTATAAATGTCCTACTGCTGAGCACAGGCCTCCTCTCATTTCTGAGAGGGTTTTGGAGCTAGAAAGAATCCGCCACGCTGCTCCAATGCGAGTTGGCGGACTTTACATGTCTTCGAAATATTTTTTATTTCTCACACATGCAAGTTTCCTCAAGATGTATTCCTTCACCGCCGAGCACGTGGTAAGATCAGCACTTAAAATTGCAATTAACAATTTTAGTGGTGCCGGCACCGGGAATCGAACACAGCTCACTCGCGTACTATGAAATTTAAAGCGAGCGCCTAGCCCCTGAGCTACCACGGCTCGTTTCGTTACTTTGATAAATAAAAAATAAATTAAAAGAAACCTTGAGAAGTAAATTTGTCCAGCAACACGATGAGATCATATTAGATATCGTAGCGGACTATCAATTGCGTAGTAATTATCTACTAATGCGTTCTGAAACGCTCCTCAGTTACCGTATTAAAGCTATGCTCTAATTGGGACTAAATTTAATCACCCTCCGGGATAATTTGGTTTTACTTTTTACACGCTTTATAATAGCTTCACTTGTATGTTTGTATGTTTGTAACCGACTCCTTAGGGCTCGATTTTCTCCTACTTTGAACGATCCGATTTAATTCAAATTTTGCACACCTGTCAAAGACTGATGACAATGCAATAGTTCGACTAAAAAATTATAATGATTTCTTATATTTACGCGAACACTACACATTTAAATGAAACTAAGTTTACGGATTTTATCGCGTTTAATTTATTACTATTTATAACCCGACGTTTCGAGTGCTTTACAGCACCCATGGTCACGGGAGGACTGAGGTGACAGATGTCCTGATGGCATAGTTAACCTGGGGTACCTTCAGCTTTTAATTATTATTTTTGGGTCCGATCTACGCAGAAAGAGCTAACTGTGTCTTGAAGTCTGTGACCATGTTCTGGATCATCCCAACCATTACATCAGATTTGATAAACCACAGATCCTTGCAAAAGAACACCGATTCCTACCAAGGATGATTTCGCGAGGCTATTGAAATCAAAAAACATCCTAATTTCAATAGAGAAGATGGTTGGGTATTACCACCAGCTTGGGATCCAATAATAAATAAAATTAAATCAAAAACCAAGCATACCACTGCAAGACTTCAAGACACAGTTAGCTCTTTCTGCGTAGATCGGACCCAAAAATAATAATTAAAAGCTGAAGGTACCCCAGGTTAACTATGACATCAGGACATCTGTCACCTCAGTCCTCCCGTGACCATGGGTGCTGTAAAGCACTCGAAACGTCGGGTTATAAATAGTAATAAATTAAACGCGATAAAATCCGTAATTTTAGTTTCATTTAAAAAATAATAGTTTAAAAAAACTAAAAAACACGCTTTCCAACAAAATTACTCACTATATTAATTAGAATTTCTTACACTATTCTATGGGGCAGGCCTATGTTCAGCAGTGGACTATTGATAGGCTGAAACGAACGAACACTATTCTTAATTCAAATTTATTTTCTATATTTTAGTTTGGTTTTCTATATAAAGCGTGTTTTTTAGTTTTTCCAAACTATTATTTGTTTTTATATTCCCTTTACTACCGAGGTGTCGTAAAAGGTGACTAAGTTATTGTACGGACAGTCTTTTTTCGTGGAGAATAACACTATAATATGCAATGCTGTCACTTTACTGCTCGTAACTTAGTGGGGAATACGACTTTTTGCCTCGTACCAAAACTTCGACAACGTGATTCGTTTCCCATGGGGGTGAAATGTGGGCTACGGGCCTCTGCCTACACCTAATATGGGAAAAATACGTGACCATACGGATGTATGTAGTTGTAATAAATCTGTGTGTAATTCAGTGTTTATAATGACACTCAATATTTCAAACAATTGTACAGTGACCTTGATTTTGTACGAGTATTTGCCAGCGAGTTGAAAAAAAAAACATACATACAGTCACGCCTTCTTCCATATAAGAGGTTGGCAGAGACCACATCCATAGCCCACACAAGAAAGAAACTTATTTATAACTAAAACATAACATTAAGAAACAAACTAAATTAGTAAAGTAATATAACAAAATTAATAGCACCATTTCAAAAAGGATCCCGCCTCAGTGATAATCTGTGGGGCTACCATAGCTCTGGTATTCAGTCGGGCCCTTTATTGACTCCACCAACAACCAGACATATACAAAGTTTAGGTTGCCCGTTTCAAGTTCAAGAATGCTATAGATGAGATATCCATAGCATCAGCATTTACTGATGGTAGGATTCCTATGCAGGAATCCGTCTAGGTAGGTACCACCCCAGGGCCATTTATTCTGCCGTGAAGCAGTAGTGAGCAAACATTACTGTGTTTCGGTTTGAAGGGCACTGTGAGCTGGCGTAATAACTGGGCATATGAGACTTAAGCACTGATATCTTAAGGTGGTGGGCGCAGTGGGGTGTTGCACAGAAATAAGTGTAACGTCTTGCTCGTTTCGTAAACTTTATCCAATAAAAAATATATGTTTTATTAGAATGTACGAGACTGAATGAAGTTCACGCTGTGTATGTCTGATTCCACACAAATACAAATAATTTAGATTCATACAAACGCCATGTAGATTACGCTGATAAATTTATTTATTTCTTATAAATAGGATGATGTCCTCCTGGCCGATTATCGATCATGGCGGGACTTTTGAATATTATCGGATGCTGTTAACTGCGCAGGAGATATTATAGTGCCACAAGTGTTCCCACAGGCACTCACTCGTCCAAACCCGCCCCCGATGTAACGCTCATGCAGTGTCGGTGTCACGTGGATAACCACCACCCAACTCAAAATCGATAACTTGTGTTGTTGCACAAATGTCGGCCTCGGTTGGGCTCTGACGACTAGGCCACGAGATCGTCAACGTTATAAATATACCTTTTTTAATAGGCCACAATATCTATGCCTATACTCGCACTGGAGCTCAGTCAATAATTTCTAAAAAGTCCTGAAGTCTATAAATCACGGGACTATTTATAACGACAAGATCCCCGGATTTAAAAAGCTGTGGCGGGAAAACATTCAGATTGAAAATCTGTAGAAATCGACGCCGCTTTCCCTGAGGCTACCCCGTATCTCGTATAAATCTGGTTTTCACATCATGTTTATAAATATTTTCTTTTGTACTAGTTGTATTGGTCGCCCGTCGTGCGATGCAATGTCATCGTCATCATTCCAGCCTATCACTAGTCCACTGCTGAACATAGGCCTCCCCCTTAGTTTGCCACAAAAGTTTATATTTTGCCATAGTTGCCACGCTTAGCAGGCGGGTTGGCAACCGCATTTAATTTATTCAGATATTCCAGAAAGATGCTTGTAGTTCTCCACAGTTTTTTTCCCTTTGACGACTTTTACAACACCTATGGGATGAGATACCCCATCTCATGGTAGACTGTAAGTCTGAGGTAGATTAGATTGTAGGTCAGAGTACCTGACACCCGGGTGTGAAACCCAGCCAAAGCAAACATTTCGAGTCTGGTCGTGTTGTGCATGTGAAATGTATGTTTATGAAACGCACTCACGATACAGACGAATTATGTGGGGCAACGTTTTTTTTAAGAGAAAAAAGAATAAGTTACAGGAGTCAGGACAAAGCACAATTGCACTACGCATATTGCAGTGCTTTGCCACTAAAGAAAATTATTAAAAAAATACACAGACATTTCAGCGATGGACAGAAACTCGTCCTAAACTGTGTAGGACTCGAATACAACTGGACCGAAACTGATGAAAGAGGATTTGTTTTAATAAAGTGACGTAACGAACAGAACTTTCGCCTGTTGGTAATTGCAACGTCTGCCCATTACAAACGATGTGTCAGTCGGAACCATCAGGTGAACGAGTTACTCGTCTCGTCACTTTCTTCCTTTAAAAAAGGTTGAGGTGGTTTACGTCAGCTTCATAGTTACACATTATTTCCTCTAACTTCTTCACATAATACTAGAAGTAGTTGCACGGAACTACATCTATTATATCAAATGCAAGTAAATATATACGAATACCCTCCACAAACCACTACAATACTACCACTAGGTAATATACACCACTAAAGTCGAGAGTTATGTTCTCGGTTCCTGAAATTAACTAACTTTCCTTATTGACAAAACTAGATTTATGGATTTTATTGCATTTCATTTTGCTATTTTGTACGCCGAAATTTTGAGCGCTTTACGGCACTAATGGTCACGGGAGTACTAAAGGTACCTTTTAATTATTATTGTTGGTTCGATCGATGCTCTGCAGTCTGTGACCATGTTCTGGACCATCCCAACAATTTAAACCACCTATTCTTGCAAAAAAACACCGATTCCTACCAAGAATTATTCGCGAGGCTATTGAAATTTAAAAAAAATCCTAATTTCAGTAGAGAAGATGGAGGGGTAATACCACCGGCTTGGGATCCTATTATTAATAATGAAATTAATTAAAAGCTAAAGGTACCTCATCTGGTGGTAGGATTCCTATACAGGAGTCCGTCTAGGTAGGTACCACCCCAGAGCCAGTTATTCTACCGTGAAGCAGTAGTGTGCAAACATTACTGTGTTTCGGTTTAAAGGGCACTGTGAGCTAGCGTAATCACAGGGCATATGAGACTTAAGAACCTACGTCTCAGGATGATGGGCACAGTGTAGTGTCACACAGAAATTTTCTGGTTGACACAGCATTTGTTATGGGCAGACGTTGCACTTACCATTCAGGTGAACGGTTTAGCTCGTTTCATCACTTTATGCATTAAAAAAAAAAAAAAAACTATGACATTAGGACATCTGCCACCTCAGTCTGCTTTAAATCCAGTGTTATTAAATATCAAGTATCCGCGTCAATATTAGGAATAATTAAGTATGTCCTAGTTACTAAAAATACACCCTTTTTAATATCAATGGCAACGATCAGTTGCCTAGAAACTTAGATGAATATTAATATTATACTTTGTTCACTACATTTTAATATTACGTCTTTATGAACATTTATTTAATTGTCCTCGGTCCTTATTCGTCCTCGGTTATTGTATAAAGTGGCTTCCGCCAGGGTCTATTGTGACTATAAACCCCTATTTCTTAACAAAGGCTGCATAAGGTTTCGTTAATATCAGAATATTACTATAGCTATTGATTATATTTTATAGGCTGCAAATAATTCTTCAAAGGCCGTAACACACTGTAGTGTTCGACTGTCTGAGGCCTCTTGTCAGAGCTAGACAATCAGAAAAAGCTCGACAACAGGATTGGATTGTAACGTGTAGATGATAAATATTATGAATTATGATAGGCATATAACTACCGCGTGGCCTAGTGGTCAGAGTAGCTAATTTAAATGTTGCAGGTCCTGCGTTGGAATCTCAGCCGAAGCAAACTTTTGTTTAAAACACGAATCGTTGGTTGTCGGGCCTGGTTGTGTTGTGCATGTGAAATTTATGTCTGTCAATTTCTGAGTGACGGAGATCATGTCTAACGTCCATGCCACACCTATACCGGTTGTTGTTGGGAACACTACGCTAGAAGTCATTGACGAGTATACCTAGGACAGATTGTCCGACTAGGTAGGTCCAACTTCGACCAAGAGGTCAATCGACGGATCGAACTCGGCTGGACAACGTTTAAGAAACACCGTCACATGTTCTCGTCAAGTATACCTCAATGTCTCAAAAGCAAAGTATACAACCAGTGAGTGTTGCCAGTGATGACATACGGAACAGAGACGTGGTCGTTTACTGCGGGCCGCATGAGGAAGATCAGAGTCGCTCAGCGAGCTATGGAAAGAGCTATGCTCGGAGTTTCTCTGCGTGATAAAATCCGTAACGATGATATCCGCAGCAGAACTAAAGTAACCGACGTAGCCAGAGGATTATCAAGTAGAAGTGGCAAAGCGCCCGCCATATAGCTCGTAGAACCGATAACCTTTGGGGAAGAAAGGTTCTAGAGCGGCAACCTCGTACCGGCAAACGCAGTGTAGGGTACCCCGCTCTAATAGATGGAGCGACGATCTGCTCGATTTTGCAGGAAGTCGATGGATGCTGAAAGCTCAGGGCCGTGTTTTAGTGGCAATCTATGGGGTGGGCTTATGTTCAACAGTGGACTAAGATTGACTTAAATGATGATGATGATGATGAATTTCTGAGTGTCGTTTTTTAGCGTAGCCAGTTACATAAACATTGTTATTCTACTGTAATAAAGCTAGAGAAGCTGCGCCGTGTGGTAGCGGCCTAAGAGAATCTACCACCCCATGTCATCCCGTGGGTGTCGTAAAAGTCGACAGAGGGAAATTAAAACCAGGAGATGGGCAGCAGCATCTTCCTGGAACATCTAAATAAATAAACTGCGGTTGCCAACCCGCCTGCCAAGCGTGGCAACTATGGCAAAATCCCTCCAATATGAGAGCTACAAACTTTAGTGGCTTTCTATGGGGGAGGCCTATGTTCAGCAGTGGACTTGTGATAGGCTGAAACGACGAAAGCTAGAGAGAGATGTTTGAACGCAATTATCTCAGGAATATTTTTATTGGGAAAGAGTCTAAGCTGTAAAATTACAGGGCCTTGGGAAACTGCGCACTAAGAATGGAGAAAATTAAAAAGACATTACCGAGAAAAGCAGAACTGTGATTGCTTTGGTGGTAGGATTGCTATGCAGAAATCCGTCTAGGTAAGTACCACCCCACGCCCTTTTATTATGCCGTGAAGCAGTAGTGTGCAAACATTAATGTGTTTCGGTTTGATGGGCACTGAGACCTAGTGTTAATCACTGAGCATATAACACTTAAGAATTGCTGTCTCAGGGTGACGGGCGCAGTGCGGTGTCATACAGAAATCTCTCAAATCGAAATCAAAAATTCTGGGTGACAGCATTTGTCATGGGCAGTACGTTGCACTTACCATCAGGTGAACATTTTGTTTGTTTCGTCACTTTGTACAATTAAAAATAAGGTCAGCGAAGTACTATTACGCCGCCATAATCGTCTGTTAAGGCCGTGTGGTGGCGGCTCGTTAAAAGAATACTACCACTCCATCTCATCCAATGGATCTCGTAAAAGGCGAATAAGGAATTAAACTGCACTGTGCACCCAACAGCGTATGGTGGCGATGGGCTCACCACCTATCACACCAAGTGCATTATATTGTTTTGGTGAACCTGGATTGTGGCAGTCATCTGTTTTTGCAGTGAGTGCCCAGTCTCTGACTACCCCTTATGGGATACAGTCGTGATCTTTGTATGTATGTATGTATAATAGTCTGTTATATCAAAAACTATATCCACATATAGTTTTTGATATAACAGAAAACATTTCGTAGGAAAGCTATACAAATATATTAGTACGTCAGGTGGCAACTCTGTCACAGTACGTGCAAAATGAATAATGTAGGTTGCGACCCGAAACGGATTTAGGGTCTTTGATAATTGTCTCGTACTGGAGAGACACTTTATCATCTGACTGTCTTAATCTTGTCTCACGAGATGAAAATTA
The DNA here is from genome assembly GCA_019845155.1 of Luehdorfia chinensis. Lineage (NCBI taxonomy): Eukaryota > Metazoa > Arthropoda > Insecta > Lepidoptera > Papilionidae > Luehdorfia > Luehdorfia chinensis. The sequence continues at coordinate 680,635 of JAHVAK010000420.1, forward strand.
ACGTTTCATATAGTATTATATAGAGAGCATTTTATTTATTTATTTATTTAAACCTTTATTGCTTCCTTTACAAATAAAAGGTTACAAAGGGCGGACTTAATGCCTGTAGGCATTTTCTCCCAGTCAACCCATGGAGTGGTGAGAGTTTGATGTGGTGCAGCAATAAAGACAAACGAGAAGACAAAAAAAAAACTAATGATAATACATATATACTAATTATAAATATGAAATAGTAATAAACATATAGTTTTATTGTACACATATAATATAATATGACGTATAATTATACATAAAACATACATACATATATACATATACATATATACATACATATCATATATACACATCTACATAAAATAAATGCTACAAGCATTGACCTATGTACTAATAATTTATGTTGTCATGATTCTTAACTAAATAATCACGAACCAACTTCTTAAAGGAGTATTTATTGGGAGTTTTCCTGATGTCATCGAGGAGTTCCAAAGAAGTGCAGCCCTAACAGTAAAGGAGTTCCTGAAGAACCCGGTGAAATGTTTAGGAATGCAAATCTTATTATTAGAAGATGAACGAAGTACCCTATCATGTGAAGAAGAGAGATACTGAAATTTTTCTTTGATATATGAAGGTGAAGATTTTTTCTTTTTGATCATTTTATTTTTTTATCGAACGTTATTTTTATTAGTTTTTATATCGTTTGAGCATTTGTAATAGCATGTTGTTGTCGTATTTAGTCGTTTTTCTTAACTTCAATAATTGAGCTTTTCATCAGTTTATCTTTTCATTATTCGTGTGGTGGCAGACTAAGAGTCTACCACCCCATCTCATCCCGTGGGTGTCGTAAAAGTCGACAGAGGGAAAATGGAAACTAGCAGATGGGCAGCAGCATCTTCCTTGAACATCTGAATAAATAAACTGCGGTCGCCAATCCGCCTGCCAAGCGTGGCAATTATGGCAAAAATGATCCGAAATAAAGATTTATTACTAATTAAAATCCTTCCAAAATGTGAGCTACAAACGTTTGTGGCTATCTATTGGGATCTTCGCAAATGAACTTTCTTTCCCTATGTCGAAATAACTTTATGACCTACGGACATTTTTCGTGTGTATGCATGAGCAATTTGTGTATGCAAAATTTACCCCCAAACTCGCAGAAATCTTATTGTGGTTTAACACTTTTATTTTAAATCGTAGACAGTAACAAGCGAATTATCTGAGCTATTCACCCTTGCGGCCGTTAGCGGAGAATAATGGCTACCGACGCGACAGGGATTGCGCCGCCTTGACTGATGAGGCGAATGGAACGAACATTTGCTCGTATATTTTGCAATTAAATGGTCATAGTGTATTAATTGAATTCATAAGTTTTCTCAAAGTAATTAAATTTCATAGTACGCGAGTGGCCTGGGTTCGATTCCCGGTGCCGGCACCAATAAAATTGTTAATTGCAACTTTAAGTGCTGATTTACCACGCGTTCGGCGGTGAAGGAAAACATCGTGAGGAAAACTGCATGTCTGAGAAATAAAAAATATTTCGAAGACATGTGCAGTCCGCCTACCCGCATTGGAGCAGCGTGGCGGATTCTTCCTAGCTCCAAAACCCTCTCAGAAATGAGAGGAGGCCTGTGCTCAGCAGTGGGACATTTATAGGCTGAAACTTTACTTTTTAACACCCTATAAATGCTTCACTGCTGAGCAAAGAGCTCGTCTTATTAATGACAGGGTTTTTGGAGCCGGGAAGAGTCTGCTCTACCACAGCTTCTTAATATGAATAAATTGTAGCAACTCACTTTTTCAAAAACTGGCTCATGTCATCATTTCAGCCTGTCACCAGTCCACTGCTGAACCTAGGCCTCCCCCATTAAATTGCCACCAAGTTTGTAACTCTAATTTTGAGGGAATTTTGCCATAGTTGCCACGCTCGACGGGCGGGTTGGCAACCGCAGTTTTTTTATTCATATGTTCAAGGAAGATTCTGCTGCCCATCTCCTGGTTTTTATTTTCCCTCTGTCGACTTTTACGACACACACGGGATGAGATTGGGTGGTAGATTCTTATAAGCCGCTACACGGCAGACAGGGTTGGGCTGGTTACATCTGAATACTATTTGTTTTGTAAGAAACATGAACATGAATTACTCAAAAATAATTTTACATCCTGACTTTAACTAGACCGGACGTCGAAGTCAACATTGTTGTCGGCGTTCAATATTTTTTTATTACGTAAATGTGGAATCCTTTCTAGCCTCGTACTGTGGGTTATTCCACGTACAATGGTTATTTTATATTATGTAATAATCTCTTTTTTTATTGGATAGTGTGATGAAACGAGCAAAACTTTCACCTGATGGTAAGTACAACGTCTGCCCATAACAAATACTGTGTCACCCAGAAAATTTCTGTGTGACACAACACTGTGCCCATCACCCTGAGACATAAGTTCTTAAGTCTCATATGCCCAGTGATTACGCGAGCTTACAGTGTCCTTCAAACCGAAACACAGTTATGTTTGCACACTATTGCTTCACGGTAGAATAACTGGCCCTGGCGTGGTATATACCTAGACGGACTCCTGCATAGGAATCCTACCACCAGTAAAACATTATTACTGAGCGTATAAAACTTAAGAACTTATGTCTGTGGGTGACGAGCGCAGTGTAGTTACACCTCTCTTTTTCCGTTAAAAACGTATATACGATAATATATCTTTTAATGAATGGTTAACCTTACTAAATAAGATAATCTTTAGATTATTATTAACTTTCTCTCGTAAATGTTCTGTTTAAGTTTTAACTTAAACTGAACAGAACATTTACGAGACAAAGTTTTAGTACAATTATATTTATGTAATGATTTTGTGCACTTTACTTAAGTAAAGTGCACAAAATCATACGTGACTTGTTTATAACAAGCAAAACATTACGACACAACGAAAAAGAGAACCGTCAGACATACTCGTACAGGCAATTAGAGACACCAGTGGCGCTGAGACGTGTTCAAGTAGAGTAATGGGTTTTCAGCGGGATTGTACTGAACGGAAATACTATCGGATATTATTAACGTATATTTTTTGTAGATTTATTCAGCGTTAGAGCAGTTAGGTTTTCAATATATTTATCTTGTTAGTAACTTCAACTCAAACACACACCAAAGATGCATAATTAATTTAAAATTTTAATTAAAATTAGTATGTTATTTAATTTCAATAGAGAAGGTGGTTGGGTACTAACACCAGCTTGAGATCCTGTAATTAATAGAATTAAATCAAAAACCAAGCATACCTCTACAAGACTTCAAGACACAGTTAGCTCTTTCTGCGTAGATCGGACCAAAAATAAAATTAAAAGCTGGAGGTACTCCGGGTTAACTATGATATTAGAACATCTGTTGCCTCAGTCCCCCCGTGACCATGGGTGCTGTAAAGCACTCGAAACGTCGGGTTATAAATAGTAAAATTAAACGCGATAAAATCCGTAAAATTAGTTTCATTGTAACAATTTTAGAGCCGTGGTAGCTCAGGGGCTAGGCGCTCGCTTTAAATTTCATAGTACGCGAGTGACCTGGGTTCGATTCCCGGTGCCGGCACCACTAAAATTGTTAATCGCAATTTTAAGTGCCGATTTACCACGGGCTCGGCGGTGAAGGAAAACATCGTGAGGAAACCTGCATGTCTGAGGAATTAAAAAATATTTCGAAGACATGTGAAGTCCGCCAACCCGCATTGGAGCAGCGTGGCGGATTCTTCCTAGCTCCAAAACCCTCTCAGAAATGAGAGGAGGCCTGTGCTCAGTAGTGGGACATTTATAGGCTGAAACTTTACTTTTTTTTTTAATTTTAGAGCATCTACTAAAATTCCAGAAATAAATTAAAAATCGCCTAAAATTCGGTAAAGGCGTTTGATGCCTAATTCATGAAATGGAAGTTCGAAACTTTCTAAGTCTTGCCATTAATTGTATACTTTGAATATTCAATACAATTGCTTCTCTCTCGTCAATGTAAATTAATGGAGATTTTAATTGATTCAACAGATTCGGTTTGAGTTGACAGGAATTATATGAACTAGCTGATGTCCGCGATTTCGTCTGTGTGGACATTTTTTTTAAATATCCCGTGAGAATAACTACAATAAATACATATACGCTCACTTACGCATACAGTTCGAAAACATATAAATGCCGGCACGCATACAAACACACACACGCACGCACCCAAACGCTCACAAAGACACGCTTTTTAGAAGCCTTTATTGAATTTGGATTTTTGTTTTTTCTTTCTTTCTATTCTCTACCGTATAATAATGACATCTAGCAAATTCTAATATTTAATGGTGATTGGGAGCCCTCAAATACCACAATCTCCGCATAACATCTCAGGGAGACTGGAGTGCCTGAAAATCAGCGCTGCATGGGATTAATCTCGTGTCAGCGAATGCTGTGTCATATAAAGGCTTATTTTTGTGTTTTCTTTGTGGCAATAAACTGATATTCATTTATTATAATTTCGTCAAGATCGGTCCAGCGATCGAACCGTGAAAATGTAACAAACAGACAGAGGGAAGTATCTTTTGCATTTATAATAATAAATACGGATTTTTGACAAAACGTTATTGGAGAAAAATGTTAAAACGGTAGAGAGTAACGAGACTGAGGAAATCATCAAACTGACGGTAAGTGCAACGACGTGCTATAGCACCACGCCACGCTGATCACCCTGGAAAATCAGTTCTTAACTTTACGTTCCCGGTAATTACTGTAGCTTTCACAGCCCTTCAAACCGAAACACAATAAGGTTTTTACACTGCTTAGCGACGGACTTACTGGCACAGCGCTGGTACCCTCCAAGATGGAATCTTACATAGTCACTCTACCACCACCTAACAGTGGCATGAATAGAATAGAATAGAATAGAATAAATTTTTATTCAATATAGACTATTTACATAGTACTTATTGAAAGTCATTTTTTTTTAAGCTACACTGGTTCGCAAAAATGCCTCTGTCCTGGGAAGAACCAGTAAGAAACCCAGCGGGTTTTTTTTTTTTTAGTCATTTTTAAAATAATGTACAATAACTGTATTACAATAGCTGTATTATAAAGATGTAGAAATGGCTTGGCGGCGATCACCTCATTCCCAGGGGTTATCATCATCTATGTATTCTTTAATATTATAATAACCCTTTTTATGAAGTCTTTGTTTAATATAAAATTTAAACTTTTTGATTGAAAGACTTTTAGCACTTTCTGGGATTTTGTTGTAAAAACGTATACATTGCCCCATAAAAGAGTTACTGACTCTGTGAAGTCGGGTAACTGGCATAATTAATTTGTGCTTGTTCCTGGTATTCACATTATGAACATCACTTTTTTTAGTGAACTGGTTTATGTTCTTGTGTACATACAAAACGTTTTCAAATATATATTGAGAGGCCAAGGTTAAGATATTAATTTCTTTAAATTTATCCCTAAGAGACACTTTAGAGCCAAGATTATAAATAGCTCTTACGGCCCTCTTTTGCAAAACAAAAATCACTTCAACATCAGTTGCATTTCCCCATAGCAAAATACCATAAGACATTATGCTATGAAAATAACTAAAATAAACCAATCTAGCAGTTTCAACGTTAGTCAAATTCCTAATTTTTTTTACAGCATAAGCTGCAGAGCTAAGTCTACTTGCTAGTTTAGATATATGGGGGCTCCATTGAAGTTTTGCGTCAAGAGTTATTCCAAGAAAGACAGCAGTATCCACAAGGCTCAACTCTTCCCCACTCACAAGCACATTTACATCTAATTGTTTAACATTTGGTGTTGTGAATTTAATACATTTTGTTTTATTGCCGTTTAAAAGCAAATTATTAACATTAAACCAATGTACTAATTTTGAAATAGCATTATTCACCTCGTCATATAATAAAAGTTGACGTTTTATCTTAAAAATCAAAGATGTATCATCAGCAAATAACACTATATCATGGTTGTCCCCTACTAGGTAAGGTAAGTCATTAATGTAAATAAGAAATAGAAATGGGCCGAGAATCGAACCCTGCGGGACACCCATAGATACTGCTGATCCGGAAGAACTCCTGCTATTGATAACTACTGTCTGCGTTCTATTACTCAAATATGAAATTAGAAGTTGAAGTGCAGAATTTCTTACACCGTAGTGATGTAGTTTCCTGATAAGTGTTTCATGATCAACGCAATCGAAGGCCTTAGAAAGATCACAGAAAACACCCAAGGCATCCCGCGAACTCTCCCAGGCTTCGAATATATTCTTAATAAGTTCAACACCTGCATCGGTTGTAGAACGACCCCTCGTAAAGCCAAATTGGTTTTTGTGAAACAATTTATTTAAATTGAAATGTTTTAACATTTGATTAAGTATAATTTTTTCAAAAATTTTACTTAATGTTGGTAGTATAGAAATAGGTCTAAAGTTAGCAGGGTCCGATGTACTACCAGATTTAAATAAAGGTATGATTTTACTATGTTTCATCAAATCAGGAAACACACCAAATGCAATACCGGAATTAAAAATTATGGCTAATTGAGGTGCAATTATATCTATAATAGACGCACTAACTTCCACGGACATACCCCATAGATCCGCGGTTCTCTTACAATCAATACTTTTAAAAGTATTAAGAATGTCATTTCCATCTACCATATCGAATTTAAAATCTTTTGTACAAGAAGTTACATTTTGTTTGAGTAATGTCTCAGCGGCAGTAGGAGAAGAATTTAATGGCTTGGTTATGGAAATTGGAATATCACTAAAAAACTTTTCAAAGGCTGTAGCAACATCTTGATCAGATGTCACTAGCTTATTGTTAAAATTAATTTTGTAATCATGGTTTCGGTCCTTGACTTTCCCGGTTTCACTATTAATAATACTCCAAGTCATTTTAATTTTATCTGATGCTTTCTTTATTTTATTGCTCAAGTGTAATGACTTGGCTTCAGAGCATACTTTTTTAAATAATTTTGAATAATTTTTAACATATTCCTTAAATGTGTTACTATGATTGTATGATCTTTCATTGTAAAGTTCATACAATCTTTGCCTACTTCTGTGGATTCCTACTGTCGCCCATTCATTAAACGTCTTGCGACTATTCAAGGAGATAGTTTTAGAAGTAAAAATAGAATCAAATTCCTTGCTCAGCAGGTTAAACAATACTTCATATAAATAGTCAGTATTATTATTATAAGGAAGTAATAGTAGTTTTTTATTAACGTTACTTCTAAACTTCTCCAAACGATACTTATTTACAGGAACAAACACAATTTTTTTATTATTTGTTTTTTTACATAATATGTAAGGTAACGATATTAACTGTCCGGAATGATCAGAACTTATTTTGTGAATTATGGATCGGTGCAAAGGCTTAACATCTGTAAAAATATTGTCTATACAAGTTGCACTAGATCCAGTAATACGCGTTGGTTCTAAAAAATGCATGCATACCAATTACCTGCTTACGACATGGGGCTGAAATCGTCATCATCGTTTCAGACTATCACTAGTCCACTGCTGAACATAGGCCTCCCCCAGAGATTACCACAAGTTTGTAGCTCTCATTTTGGAGGGTTTTGCCGAGTCGCAACGCTTGGCAGGCGAGTTGGCAACCGCAGTTTATTGGTTCAGATGTTCCAGGAAGATGCTGCTGCCCCTATCCTGGTTTTTATTTTACCTCTGTCGACTTTCACGACACCCACGGGATGAGTTGGTGTGGTAGATTCTCTTAAGCCGCCACCACACTGTTTTTTTTTGTATTGTATAAAGTGAAGAAACGAGCAAAACGTTCACCTGAAGGTAAGTCCAACGTCTGCCCATAACAAATGCTGTGTCACCCAGAACATTTTTGTGTGACATCTCACTGTGCCCATCACCCTGAGACATTAGTTCTTAAGTCTCATAAGCCCAGTGATTACGCTAGCTCTCAGTGCCCTTCAAACCGAAACACAGTAATGTTTGCACACTACTGCTTCACGGCAGAATAACTGACCCTGGAGTGGTACCTACCTAGCTATTTACGTGATGACAATACTAATTCATGCGACGTTTAAAAACAGACACCGTCTATACCAGTTCACTCCTCGACTGCGTAATTTGCTGCGAAGTATCACACGTCACAAAATAACGAAATACTTTTATTAATAAGCGAGTTCGACTTTAGACTATAATGTAACTCCATAAAGATGATATCCGCGTAATACTCGAAAAGACATCTTAATGCTTAGGCGACGTACGTCATAATTGCGGCCGGTTTCATTACTCGGTTCAGTTCACGTTACTTTCATCTGAGTGCCTATGATCATATATCGAGATTGTGAACGGCGTTATCTTAGCTGTTATTTCATTATAAAGGTCATTTCTTGTTTGATTTGTTTGTCCCTTTCCGTATAATAAAGAAGACAACAAAATTTATTTACTGAGATTCGGATGCAAAATTAAAAACGATGAGTATTATTTATTTTTGAAGACCACCATCCGCTTTAACATAATTTATTTTTTATTTATTAGAGGAGAAAGTGGCGAGATAAGCAAAACGTTCACATAATAGGTAAGTGACCATGGGTGCAGTCAAGCGCTCGAAACGACGGGTTATAAATAGATTAATAAAATTACTGGTGGTAGGATTCCTATGCAGGAATTCGTATAGGTAGGTACCACCCAAGGGCTAGTTATTCTGCCATGAAAGTAGTCGTGTGCAAGCATTACTGTATTTCGGTTTGAAGGGCACTGTGAGCTAGTGTAATCACTGGACATTTGAGACTAAAGAACTGGTGTCTCGGAGTGACGGGCGCAGTGTGGTGTCACATAGAAATTTTCTGGGTGACACAGCATTTGATATTTTCAGACGTTGCACTTACCATCACGTGAACGTTTTGCTCCTTTCATCCCTTATGGCAATAAAAAAAACGCAATGAAATCCATAAAATTCATTTTATTAAATAATAGTGTATACATACCTTATTTACATACATAAGATCACGACTGTATCCCATAAGGGGTAGTCAGAGACTGGACACTCACTGCAAAAGCAGATGACTGCCACAATCAACATTTCACATAAAACAATATAATGCACTTGGTGTGATAGGTGGTGAGCCCATCGCCACCATGCGCTGTTGGGTGAACAGTGCAGTTTAATTCCTTACTCGCCTTTTACGAGATCCATTGGATGAGATGGAGTGGTAGTATTCTTTTAAAGAGCCGCCACCACACCGCTAAGCCGCCACCACACGGCTTACATACCTACATACCTTATTTAACAATGTAAATTCATGAATGAGATATAGTTTCGGGCTCACATCTAAGTTAGTACTTTAATTTAACTTTGAGGCTATCTACATCTTCAAAAGCATCCTAAACTAAGCAAAATTTTACCATGTCTGTTATCTAACTGAAGTTGTATTTGTCGTCTGCTCAATTTCAAGGGAAAACAGTTAGCAAAAGGACAGGCTTCACCCGTCCTAAGATTTCACGTTTTGTATATCAGTTACAGTAAACTAATTAACTTAGGATATAGGTGTATTTCGATTATTAATGAAGGCTTATAGTTAGGCTTTAATAATAATATCATATAATAGGGTACACCCCTTTTATATTATATTACGGCAGAGTAGAATAGCACCTACCTCTTTCCTACCGAGGTGTCGTAAGAGGCGACTAAGGTATTATACGGACAGCCTTTATTCGTGCAGAATAACACCATAATATGCGATGCTGGCACTATACTGCTCGTGGGAACGCAATGGGAGGTAAGATTTTTTTTTACTCGTACCATAATTTCGGCGACGTGGTTCCCCACCCTTCATGACTCGTTCCCAACGGGGGCAAAAAGTTGGCTACCTGTGGCCTGCCTACCCCTAATATGGTAAAAACGCGTGACTACAAGTTCACCTAAAGTATGATTCCGCGACGTGCGCTTGGTATATATACATACATACATACATAAGATCACGACTGTATCCCATAAGGGGTAGTCAGAGACTGGGCACTCGCTGCAAAAACAGATGACTGCCACAATCCACGTTTCACCACAACAATATAGTGCACTTGGTGTGATAGGTGGTGAGCCCATCGCCACCATGCGCTGATGGGTGCACAGTGCAGTTTAATTCCTTACTCGCCTTTTACGAGATCCATTGGATGAGATGGAGTGGTAGTATTCTTTTAACGAGCCGCCACCACACGGCTTGGTATATATAAACTGCTTAATTATTATTCAAATGCTTAATTTTATATATATGAAATAATTTTTTCTGTAAGGGAAACGAACTCGCAAAACATAGCGCAAAAGCTGCACCACCAACCCAGCAGTCAATATTACTGTGAATTCGAGGTAGAGTAACCTATGCAACAATCCGTATAGGTAGCTACCACCGCACGGCCAGTTATTTTGCCGTGAAGCAGTAGTGTGCAAACATTACTGTGTTGCGTTTGAAGAGCACTGAGAGCCAGCGTATATGCCAACCCGCCTGCCAAGCGTGACAACTATGACAAAATCCACCAAAATGTGATAGTAGTGATAGTAGTAGTGATAGGCTGAAGTGATGATGATGATTATGAATGCCTCGTTTTGAGGTGAAACACGTGTCGTGGTCATTAACATTCTTTCCTTCAAAATAAAACAAAATTACGTTTTTTTTTTACAGGTTTTTTATTTTCTGTCCACTCCGTTATGATCTCTTGGTTTATTAAATCGTATTCTTATTGTTAAGCTTCCTCTTAAAGCGTAAGCTGACGGAATTATTACCAAGATGGCTGCTCGAATCTTATAATAACTCAGCGCGGATGTCGCTGTTCGAAATAATCGCAGCGTTTAATCAAAGCCGTTCGGAGTTACTTTGCGAATTGCCATTACTAAGTACGATGCCTTAGATATTGAATAGGGAAATATATATTTTACTCATAAAAATATTTAAAAAAATGTTACATAAATTAATTTTAATTTTGTGGTACAAGTGACCTTTTTAAAAAATACGGATGCACCAAGGTACATCCATAGGAAGTATTAAAAATATTTATCTACACAGATTAGCTGTTTGCATTTTACTAGTTTTGGGATTGGTACTTGTCCATCGTAATTACGGTAATTGGTGTTAGCACGTGAGTGTTTTGGTTTTAATTCCCGTGGTCCACTGAATACCACTAAAATTATTAAATCTAATTTTATTATATAATGTGCAATTTTATGTGCTGACTTATACGATCTGATAAATGCAGAGTTGCTTATGTTGATATTTTTAATCGAAAAAATGACAAAACAACCAAAACGTCTGTTCATAACAAATGCTGTGTATTCCAGAACAATTCTGTGTGACACAACACTGCGGCCAGCACCCGGAGACATCAGTTCTTATGTCTCATATGCCCAGTGATTATGCTAGCTCACAGTGCACTTCAAACCGAAACACAGTAATGTTTGCTATAAGTAATACTGCTTCAAGGCAAAATTACTGGCCCTGGAATGGTACCTACCTAGACGGATTCCTGTATAGGAATCTTACCACCAGTAAATATATTCCTTTATCATCGATAATATGAATTCCCCCCTAGATGGAGCGACGACCTGTTTTACGGGAAGTCGATGGATGCAGGTGGCACAGGACCGTGTTTTGTGGCAATCTATAGGGGAAGCTTATCTTCAACAGCGGATTAAAATAGGCTGAAATGATGATAATGATGATGAAGATCTTCTTTATAAGCTAGAGCGCCTTCTAAACAATTGTATCAGGTATATTTTCGGCCTTCGTAAGTATGACCATATCTCTGAATATCGTTCTCGCCTTAAATGGCTTCCTATTCAACAAAGGCGTAACTCTAGAATTCTCCTTGTTCTCTTCACTATTTTAAACAATCCCTTCACTCCGTCATATCTTAAGGATAAATTCCAGTATATTTATTTAACTCATGAAAGGGTTCTTCGTTCCTCATCTAATCATAAGATTAGTGTACATCAACATTCCACCGGTTTCGTCGGTAACTCCTTTACTGTTCAGGCTACACTGCTCTGGAACACCCTGCCCGAAGATATTAGAAAAGTATCCAACAAATATACTTTTAAAAGGTTGGTGCGGGAATATTGCCTGAAGGCATCTTCTGTTGATACTTAATTTGTATTCGTCTTCCTTGATCATTGCATTTTTAAGTAGGTATATATATCGTATATTTAAGTATGTATGAATATGTGTGTAAGTTTATTTTGTATATATATGTTTATATATATATATATATATGTATATATATATGTGTGTATTTATGTTCTTGTATGTTTATGTATACCATATTATTATAATTTATTTATTTTTTCTTCATTTTTTTATTTCCTTCGGCTGGTTATTTATCGTATTTTTCACATATTTATTTATTGCACCCTTCACAACTTTCTCCACGCCCACGGGTTGACTGGTAGAGAATGCCAATAGGCATTAAGTCCGCCCATTGTTACCCTTTCAATTAAGGTGTTCAATAAAGTTTTAATAAATAAATAAAATAAAATGAAATGTAACTTTTTTATCTGTCTGTTAAATGCCTGGTAACTATAGAAAACAAGTTGGATGAAGCTGAACTTAGACCGCCCAGCAGTTGACTATGAACGAAATAAAAACCGTTTAGAATAAATGCATAATGAAATAGTGTTTTATTATCTCACCAGTGCATAGACAGTGTTTTAACATTCTATTTCATATTTATTTATTCCAGCTACCCACAATTACTAACAGATCACATCGTTAACATCCCTCTTTAAACAACAGGGTGCCAACTCTCCGTACGACACTTCTGTTTACACTCAATGTAGTCCTTGAGCACGAAACGTGTGTAATTTCTTTTCAAGTGCCGTCATATACAGTTAGAGTTCAGGTTCGTATATCTCTTATATTCTTATGAACTGGTGGTAGGATTCCTATGCAGGAATCCGTCTAGGTAGGTACCACCTCACGGCCAGTTATTCTGCCGCGAAGCAGTAGTGTGCAAGCATTACTGTGTTTCGGTTTGAAGGGCACTGTGAGCTAGCGTAATCACTGGGCATTTGAGACGTAAGAACTGATGTCTCAGGGTGACGGGCGCAGTGTGGTGTCACACAGAAATGTTCTGGGTGACACAGCATTTGTTGTGGGCGGACGTTGCACTTACCATCAGGTTAAAGTTTTGCTCCTTTTGTCATTTAATACAATAAATAAAAAAAATCTTAACTGTTTCAACCTCTTTTAAATGAAACTAATTTTGACGGATTTTATCGCATTATGAACTATTTACAACCCGATGTTTTGAGCGCCTTACAGCACCTGTGGTCACGGGAAGACTGAGGTGACAGATGTCCTGATGTCATATGTAACCCGTAAAAATTATAAAATCCGTAAAAATTGGTTTTATTTAAATGTGCAGTATTCGCGTAAATATAAGAATATTTTGAGGCGCACAAGGTAAAAGATGGCTTCCAGAGCAGATTGGTAGGTCATGATAAATTAATATATCTGAACGCATTTATTTTTATTTTGTTAATTCATCTTTAGAAGAGATTCAATGTTCCGAATTGACATAAATTATATGCAATAAGCTGCCGTTTAACTAGGTTTTTTTTAGTCTGATCGTCACTGTTTGCCCAAAGGCTTTCACAGCTTCACCGGATTGAAAGGTGGCAGAGTGCTGAGAGCGCTTAGCCGAAACCTTTATGTAGGAATGACTGGCGCAAGGGTCCCCCAAGGGGAACCTCGGCCTGGACCGTCATCCTGTTCGCAAGAGTAACTGACTCGAGGGTGCCCAAGGGGCCGACTTCGGCTGGGTCAGTTACTGCAATCGGGAGGGCAATTGAACTAGGTCCCCATTTAGTATTGTGGTGATGAGTCCAAGACATAGTTACGTAAGAAAACACAGTACAGGTAGTACATTAGCCTTGGGCTTTGGTCGATTTAATAAGATTTAAGATGAAGAATGAATGTATATACATGTGACATTTTTTTAAGTAACAGCTTTTTAATATCATACTGCTGAGCACAGGCGTCCTCACATTTCCGAGAGGGTTTTGTAGTGCCACCGCCACGCTGCTCCAGTGCGGCTTGGGTGACTTCACATATCCTAGATATATTTTTATTTCTCATCCATGCAGGTTTCCTCACGATGTTTTCCTACACCACCGAGCGCGTGGTAAATCAGCACTTACAATGGAAATTATAAATTTTATTTTGAACATAAAAGCGAGTGTCTAGCCCCTGAGCTACCACGGCTCTGACTTTTTTACTGGGGTAAAAAGAAATTCTATAGTTAAACAGTCGCTACTTAAAAAGTTAAACGAAAAAATTACGCCCTCCCCGATGATGTCAAGAAAGCTCCTAACAAGAGCATATTTTAAAGATCAGTTCGAGAATATTATCTAAAGAAGGAACACATTTGACAGATTTGTTTTTTTCACTGTTATCTATTTTATATATTTGTAATTAGTTAAGTATGTATCTGTTTATATATTATTTATATATTGATTATATATATTATAGAGCCGTGGTAGCTCAGGGGCTAGGCGCTCGCTTTAAATTTCATAGTACGCGAGTGACCTGGGTTCGATTCCCGGTCCCGGCACCACTAACATTTTTAATTGCAATTTTAAGTGCTGATTTACCACGTGCTCGGCGGTGAAGGAAAACATCGTGAGGAAACCTGCATGTCTGAGGAATAAAAAATATTTCGGAGACATGTGAAGTCCGCCAACCCACATTGGAGCAGCGTGGCGGATTCTTCCTAGCTTTCTTCCTACCTAGCTTCCTAGATATGAGAGGAGGCCTGTGCTCAGTAGTGGGACATTTATAGGCTGAAACTTTACTTTTTCAACTTTATATATATTATCATAAGTTAGGCATCTTACTTATTTTAAATAGATAGTACCTGACATATTTTTCTCCATCAATCAGGGTTAACTGGTACAGAACGCCACAAGGCATTAAGTCCGCCCACTGCCTTAGCTTTTTTTGGTTTTTTTATTGTATAAAGTGACGATATATAAAGTGACGATATAGAATAAAGAGACGTAAGAAAGTTCAGTTGCAAAGTTTGACCTAAACAATATACCAACATGGCAGGTTGAATAAAAGCTTTTTCTTATTGGATCAAGTGATGAAACGAGCAAAACTTTCACCTGATGGTAAGTGCAACGTCTGCCCATTGCATTTTTTTTTTTATTGTATAAAGTGATGAAACGAGCAAAACGTTCATCTGTTGGTAAGTGCAACGTCCGCCCACAACAAATGCTGTGTCACCCAGAATATTTCTGTGTGACACTACACTGCGCCCGTCACCCTGAGACATCAGTTCTTAAGTCTCAAATGCCCAGTGATTAATGTGTCAACAATAAAGAATACATAAAAGTAAAGTAAAAAGTAAAGTTTCAGCCTATAAATGTCCCACTACTGAGCACAGGCCTCCTCTCATTTCTGAGAGGGTTTTGGAGCTAGAAAGAATCCGCCACGCTGCTCCAATGCGGGTTGGCGGACTTCACATGTCTTCGAAATATTTTTTTTATTCCTCAGACATGCAGGTTTCCTCACGATGTTTTCCTTCACCGACGAGCACGTGGTAAATCAGCACTTAAAATTGCAATTAACAATTTTAGTGGTGCCGGCACCGGGAATCGAACCCAGGTCACTCGCGTACTATGAAATTTAAAGCGAGCGCCTAGCCCGTGAGCTATCACGGCATAGTTAAAGTTTATATGCAGGAGTGCAGAAAGCTCAAATTTATAAATAATTACGCGGTTTTACGAGCATAAAAAACCGACCCCTGATCGATGATATACATATATACTTCCCTATTTGAATCAGATTTTGGAGTTTTCATTTTTTGAGCGGAACCCTATTCATTTTCAAAAAATTGAAGTAGTCTGAGTTACCCGCTTTAATATCAGCTGTGTATACTGATAGACAGCTGATATTATAGCGGGTAACTAACTTTCTTTTTTTTCTTTCGACGGGAAATTCCAGTGAAATCGGTCCAGCTGTTTCGGAGATTAGCCGGATCAAACAGACAGACAGACAGATAAAAATTTTAAATTCGGTTTTTTCTCATAAGTACCGTATATACTTTCATAAGCATTGAGTAAAAAAGCTGTTATTACAAACAGAAACTTCAATTTTTTGTATACGAATTTCGACCATTAGGCGACCTTGCCGATTATTCTCTGAGAAAGCTTATATTTGCGTTAAACAATACATTTTGATTTTCATACAAGTTTCTAAACAGAGCCTGCCTTTTTACTTTGAAATCTTTGAATAGAAATAAAAAAAAATTAAGGCTGGAGCAGCTTTGTTTACTGTTTAGAATTATAATTTTATACAACTTTTTATTATAATGTAATGTTAGCTTCGATAGAAAAATAAATAAACTTTCTGAACAAATATATTTTCTGAACATGAAGTTCATTTTCTATTAATTATTTTTGTCGTCCCGATAGTTGCGTAATAATAGAAGCATACTTTCTTTGTTCATTTTATGGCTATCTTCGATATAACTATAGACGAAACAACCATAAACGAGGTAGCTCAAGGACTTGGCGCTCGCCTTAAATTTCAAACCTACAGTGATTTGTGTTTGATCTCAATGTCATCACATGCAGGCACATCTAAAATATTGTCAGCATTTTGTGCTCCTCAGTGGTGAAGCAAAACATCGTGAGGAAACCTGCATGTCTGAGGAATAAAATTTGTTCGAGGACATGTGAAGTCCGCCATCTGGCGTTGGACCCGCATGGCAGAGTCTTTTAGATTCCAAAACCCTCTCAGAAACGAGAGGAGGCCACTAATCAACTAGTGCTCCTCTAAGTACCTCAAGAGCTGGCAGTTAATAATGGATTCCATTATTTTTGAGAACAAGGAGGTGATGGCGATCGGTCTGTAGTTGGACGGATCTGAGCAGTCGTCTTTCTTAGGGATCGGGTTCACAAAAGCTGTCTTCCATGACTTCGGGACGACGCCTAGAGAGTAGGAGTACCGGAAAAGACGCGTAAGAACCGGTGCCAACTCTGGAGCACACATCCTCAACACAATAGGGGGGATTCCATCGGGCTCACTCGACTTTTGGACGTCCAGGGAGGGAGGAGTGCTTTGCGCACTGAGCTCTGAAGAAACCGGATGTCCGGCATAGAGCACTCACTGTACGGGATGGTCGGCGGTGAGTTCCCTCTGTCATCGAGAGTCGAGTTGGACGCAAAAAGAGAACCTGGAAGATCGGCTTTCTCCTTTGCGTCATGGGCCAGCGAGTTGTCCTCCCTGTGCAGAGATGGTAGTGATGGCTGACAGAAATTCCCTTGGACAGCCTTGGCGAGGGACCAGAACGCACGTTTGCTTGTGCACGCTGTTGAGTAAGGGCGGGTGGTGACAAAAAACTACGTCCACAACATTTTGATTTTGAGGAGGCCTGTGCACAATAGTGGGACATTTATAGCCTGTGGTATATGGCTTTGCATTATTTTATCGTATTTACCATGTGTTCCGAGGAATGGTACGAAATCAATCCAGTTTCACCATCGTACATCGCGGCACAGAATTATGTATATCACATCCACATCGCCTTGATGGTTGTCATTCCACCCCAGTCAGCTTTTCGCGGAATTTCTTCCATACACGACCACTCTGTGGAACTTGCTGCCGCCAGCAGCTAAACTTAGGGACCTTAAAGAAAAGAGCTCATTCTTTTCTCAAGGGTCGGCAACGCACCCACGATTGCCTTGGTGTTGCGGAAGTTCATGAACGGCGGTTATAACTTAACATCTGGTGAGCCGTTTGCTCGTTGGCCCCTAAAAAAGTAAAGTTTCAGCCTATAAATGTCCCACTGCCGAGCACAGGCCTCCTCTCATTTCTGAGAGGGTTTTGGAGCTGGGAAGAGTCCGCCACGCTGCTCCAATGCGGGTTGGCGGACTGCACACGTCTTCGAAATATTTTTTATGTAATGTTTTCCTTCAGCGCCGAGCACGTGGTTAATCGGCACTTAAAATTGCAATTAACAATTTTAGTGGTGCCGGCAACGGGTATCGAACCCAGTTCACTCGCGTACTATGAAATTTAAAGCGAGCGCCTAGCCCCTGAGCTACCACGGCTCCTCTCGTTGGGCCCTATTCTATAAAAAAAATGCAAACAATAATATTTTAATAATTTAAAATTCTCAAGGGTTACATGCCTACTTCGTGATTATTTGGGCTTAGTTCTACTTAAAAAAATTTCTTTTCTGCCAGGTCTTTTTTATAGTTCTTACATATTATTTAATTATTGAAAATCTTTTAAGTTGTTTGTGTACGAAACGATTTAACTAGTAGAAATATAATAGACTAAAAGCGATCACTTGAATCAAATTTCAGACGAAAATCTTCCAGGCGTCATTTATGTAGAATTGAAACTCGACGTAAGTAGCTTTGATATATTTACGGCGGCTTTGAAACTTCTATTGGGAATCAAATTATGTTTCGGCTGCCGAGTGATAAGGATTTGAGATACTCTATACAAACTTAAGTCTTTTGAAACAGTTTCGTGAATTCGCACCAATGAGGATTCTATTAAATTTATCAGCTACGTACTCTATGGTGAGTACCTCGATGAATTCCTCCAAAGAAACCCTACCAGTAGTAAAATGTAAAAGTGGAGTAAACTTTGCGGAAATCAATTATAATAAAGGAAAGAAAATTAATTTAATGTTTTCTTTTATTTACGCGAATATTACACATTTAAATAAAACTACTTTTTTTTTACGGATTTTATCGCGTTTAATTTATAACTTTTTTTTTTTTAACCCGACTAGATCCATAAAAACCCGCGTTAAAGAACATATAGCTGATGTGAAGCATCGACGCTCTAGGAAGTCTGCAGTCTGTGACCATGTTCTGGATCATCCCAACCATTACATCAGATTTGATAGACCACAAATCCTTCCATTCCTACCAAGGATGATTCGCGAGGCTATTGAAATTAAAAAACATCCTAATTTCAATAGGGAAGATGGTTGGGTATTACCACCGGCTTAGGATCCTATTATTAATAAAATTAAATCAAAAACCAAGCATACCACTGCAAGGCTTCAAGACACAGTAAGGTCTTTCTGCGTAGATCGGACTTAAAAATAATAATTAAAAGGTGAAGGTACTCCGGGTTAACTATGACATCGGGACAACTGTCACCTCAGTCCTCCCGTGACCATGGGTGCTGTAAAGCGCCCAAAACGTCGGGTTAAAAATAGTTATATCCAATGGACCATCTCATCCAATGGATCTCGTAAAAGCGAGTAAGGAATCAAACTGCACTGTGCACCCAACCGCGCATGGTGGCGATGGGCTCACCACCTATCACACCAAGTGCATTATATTGTTTTGGTGAAACGTGGATTGTGGCAGTCATCTGTTTCTGCAGTGAGTGCCCAGTCTCTGACTACCCCTTATGGGATACAGTCGTGATCTTATGTATGTATGTATTACCTAGTGTTTTGAAGAGCACCGCCAGCCCTCCGCCGCCGCCGAGTCGTCTCACTGTTGTAGAGTCAATATCACTTGATAATGCCTCGTATTGAGGTGAAACATATGTCGTGTTCTCGACTTCAGTGGTGTGTATTGACTAGCGGTAGTGTTGTAGTGGTGGAGGGTATCTATTGGCGGCTCCCGGTGGCGGTATTGGTTTGCTTGTGCACGCTGTTGGGAGAGAGCGGGCGGTGCCCTTCAAAAAACTAAGTACACACCATTTTAAAATATTTTATTTATAAAATATAAAATTTGCATGCAGATCTTAGTAAATAACTTTATTTCTTTTAGCCCATAAATGTCGCACTGCTGAGCACATTCGTCCTCTCATTTCCGAGGTATGGAGCTTGGTAGAATCCGCTACGCTGATCCAATGCGGGTTGGCGGACTTCACATGTCTTCAATTTTTTTTTTATTTCTCAGACATGCAGGTTTCCTCATGATGTTTTCCTTCACCGCGGAGCACGTGGTAAATCAGCACTTAAAATTGCAATTAACAATTTTAGTGGTACCGGCACCGGGAATCGAATCCAGGTCACTCGCGTACTATGAAATTTCAAGTAAGCGCCTAGCCTCCGAACTACTACGCCTATATTAAATGTAGGTGTAATGAATTGAAATGTAGGTGGGAGAACATATAACAAGATTAAGATGGAACGCTTCGTTGCCGGAGATTATGTCTCCGGAATTCCGAAAACGGAAAGTATCGAAGTAGTCGGCAACGTTTCAGGCTACAATACAATTACTAAACATTAATAATTCAGAGCCTACTAAGAGACGGGTTTAACTTTGAATTGCATTTTTAGTTTTTTTTTTTTTATAGTATAAAGTGACGAAACGAGCAAAACGTTCACCTGATGGTAAGTGCAACGTCTGCCCATAGATAATCCTGTGTCACCAAGAACATTTCTATATGACGTTACAGCGCGCCCATTACCCTGAGACATCAGTTCTAAACTCTCATATGCCCAGTGATTACACTAACTCACAGTGCCCTTCAAACCGAAACACAGTAGTGTTTGCACGCTACTGCTTCACGGCAGAATAACTGGCCGCCCTGGGGTGGTACCTACCTAGACGGATTCCGTCAAAGCAATCCTCCCACTAGTGTTAGAAGTTGGTGTGGTAGATTCTGTTAGGCTGCTACCACATGGCGAGTAGGATCATGTTTTATTGGAATTCCAGTTAACGCAGTGACGGAGGCCTCGACGTAGAATATAAACTTAGCTAATATCTGAGCAATAAATACATGTATACAATTATATAAAGTTGAAGCGTCTGTTTGTAATTACAAATTAACAGTTTTAATATTTTAGTTTGTCTGTCTGTCTTTGTGTTTGTTACGGCTAATCTCCGAAACGGCTGGACCGATTTTGACGGGACTGTCACTGACTGATAGCTGATAATATAGTGGGTAACTTAGGCTACTTTAATTTTAGAATAATAATTAGGGTTCCGCGGAAAAAAATTAAAACCTCAAAATCCTACAGGGAAGAATATGTGTATATCATCGGGGCGACTTTTTTCCTCTGATGAAACGGCGGGCAGAGCCAGTTCTTAATATAAATTTTAAAATTACAATTTCCAGAAATTATAGAAGTTTCGACTTATTTAATACACAAACATCAAATACAGCCACGCCTTTTTGACATATAAAGGGTGGGCAGAGGAGAGGCTACACACGTAGCCCACTATTCGCTCTCGCAGGAAACGACATGTGAAGGGTGGAGATGTCGCACTGCTGAGAGTTTTGGAGTCGGTAATGCTGGTGTATTTTCATTACTGCATTTAGGTTTCCTCGCGATGTTTTACTTCACCACTGAGCACGTGGTATATCAGCATCGATATATTGCAGAAGAATAGCACCGACCTCTTTCCTACCGAGGTGTCGTAAGAGGCGACTAAGATATTGCACTGACAGCTTTTATTCGTGCAAAATAATACCATCATATGCTGTCACTAAAATAGCGGTAGCTCTGCCAGGCTCTCGCTTTAAATTTCATAGTACGCGATTGACCTGGGTTCGATTTCTGGTAGCCCCGCCCGGAAACAGTAAAACTGTTAGTTGCAATTTTAAGTGCTGATTTACCACGTGCTCGGCGGTGAAGGAAACATCGTGAGAAAACTTGCATGGCTGAGAAAAAAAAATGTTTCGAAGACATGTGAAGTCCGCCACCCCGCTCCAAAACTCTCTCGGAAATCAGAAGAGGCCTGTGCTCAGCAGTGGGAACTTTATAAGCCTAATACTTTACTTTACTTATACTGCTCGTGAGAACACGATAGGGAGTAACATGGAGTAGGGATTTTTTGACTCCACAGTCATCTTTTAAATGAAACTAAGTTTACGGATTTTATCGCGTTTAATTTTATACTATTTATAACCCGACGTTTCGAGTGCTTTACAGCACCCATGGTCACGGGAGGATTCAGGTGACAGATGTCCTGATGTCATAGTTAACCTGGGGTACCTTCAGCTTTTAATTATTATTTTTGGGTCCGATCTACGCAGAAAGAGCTAACTGTGTCTTGAAGTCTTGCAGTGGTATGCTTGGTTTTTGATTTAATTTTATTTATTATTGGATCCCAAGCTGGTGGTAACACCCAACCATCTTCTCTATTGAAATTAGGATGTTTTTTGATTTCAATAGCCTCGCGAATCATCCTTGGTAGGAATCGGTGTTCTTTTGCAGGGATTTGTGGTTTATTAAATCTGATGTAATGGTTGGGATGATCCAGAACATGGTCACAGACTGCAGACTTCCTAGAACGACGATGCTTCACGTCAGCTATGTGTTCTTTTACGCGGGTTTTAATTGATCTTTTTGTTTGGCCTATGTAAGAGAGACCACATTCACAATCTAGCTTGTATACTCCTCAAAAACTTACTGGATCATCCCAACCATTACATCAGATTTGATAAACCACAGATCCTTGCAAAAGAACACCGATTCCTACCAAGGATGATTCGCGAGGCTATTGAAATCAAAAAACATCCTAATTTCAATAGAGAAGATGGTTGGGTATTACCACCAGCTTGGGATCCAATAATAAATAAAATTAAATCAAAAACCAAGCATACCACTGCAAGACTTCAAGACACAGTTAGCTCTTTCTGCGTCGATCGGACCCAAAAATAATAATTAAAAGCTGAAGGTTAACTATGACATCAGGACATCTGTCACCTCAGTCCTCCCGTGACCATGGGTGCTGTAAAGCACTCGAAACGTCGGGTTATAAATAGTATAAAATTAAACGCGATAAAATCCGTAAACTTAGTTTCATTTAAATGTGTAGTGTTCGCGTAAATATAGGAAATCATTATGTGAATCCACAGTCATCATTTCTAGTTTCCCGCGGGGGCGAAAAGTGGGCTACGGGTGTAAGTCTCTGCCTCCCTTGCACGGGAAAAAGGCGTGACTGTGTGTATGTATGTATGTAACAATTTTGGATGAGTGGCTGGTGCCTGTGCTACCGTGGCTCGTTGTCAATTATCAAATGTTCGATCTTTATTAATTAGTAAAGTTTTCTTACTTTATTAATAGACAAAGTCCAATTTTTTGCAATGAAAACTTGAAGTAAATTTGATAACGAGGAAAGTCCTTCAGGTGGCATTTACGTAGAGGTGGGTCTTAACGTAAGGAGCTTAAAGATATATTCATGGCATATTTAAGTCCCCTTTATAACGAAAGTAATTATATTTTGACAGACTGATAAACATTGTCCTTTCAGTCCCAACAAATCAAATTTTTTGCGGAAAAGTTTAGAAAAAAAAATGTTATGAAGATAAATATTTATTGAACAAAAAGAGGGTGCAAATAAAAGTTTTACGGTTTAGATAATTAAAAAATAAATCTGACAATGCGCTCATGTGCTGAACTCATTTAATATTTATGTCATTGATAGAACTACATTTATCTCTTAGACAATTATCAAAAGGTTGGGAAAAGGTCTTCCGGGCCACAGTCGTGCCGGTGATACCTCCATTATTCATTCAGAATCCAATATGAAACCGGTAGCTCCTTTGTCTCTTTTTCCCTGACTTTTCGACTGCTTTATGGCTAGGTGATATCACAAAGGAATTATTGAGGTAAAAGTTGTAAGGATTGTTTCAATGTAACGCAAAAAGCAAATAATATTTTTGGCCGCATAGTACTTTATTACCTTTTGAATGAATATGAATTTAGATAAAATTGTTATTGCTTACTAATGGTGCTTTTTTTTGACAAAATTCGTTACTTACCTAATTCCTCCACCACTCCACTCACCTAATACCTACATACAGTCACGCCTGTCCCTTCGTGGGACAGGCGTGACTGATCTTTCCCATTGCGGTAGGTAAAAACCACATCTTTCTATTTGCTACGATCCTGACATCTTCCCCTTTCAGTTTAGTGAGCCTTTTCATACAAGCACGTCGGTTGCGAGTACTTTTGACGTGGCCTTTCCATAAAACGTTCACAAACACTGCTTGCTTAATATTAAGCAAAGCATTTATATAGATAACCTGAGTTGGAAGATCACGACATTTCAGAATTTCGGTTTTTTTAGGTCTGATTTATCCGTTACTCCAAAGGCTTTCAGCAGCTTCGCCAGATTGAAAGGTGGCAGATTGCTGAAGGCGCTTCGGCCGAAACCTTTATTTATGGATGACTGACGCCCGAGAAGCGTCCTCGGCTTGGACCGTCATCCTGTGCGCTAGAGTAACTGACTCGCGGGTGCCCAAGGCCGGCCTCAGCTCGGTCAGTTACTTCAATCGGGAGGAGAATATTGTTATAGAGAGCACTATTAATATTATCTGGATTATTATTAACTAAATTTACCACCAATTCAGAATATCAGCTTTAAAGTAGAGCAATGATAGCACTAACCCAACTCTGTTCACCGTCTTAATGACGCAATTTCTCAGGAGCTTACGTTTACCTTAAAATGACCTGAGTTTGCTCCTGTTGGTGCGACACTGACTCTAAGATAGACAGCGACCGCCTTATTTGATGGGGGATATCTATTTGCGGTTCACAGCGGCTGTATTAGTTTGCTTGTTAACGCTATGGTGAAATGACGGGCGGTGCTTTTCAAAAACTAGATATACAATACACGCTTTTTATTTCGCTTGCGGATCTTAACAATTTCGCTTTGTTTCTCTCTATTACGATAGGTGTCCGCTAGAGTAGAATAGCACCTACCTCTTTCGTATCGAGGTGTCGAAAATTGGGCTACGTGTGTGGTCTCCGCCTACTCCTTATGTGGAAAAAAGGCGTAAATGTATGTATACATGTATTACTGTAATGGATTTCCGCAAAGTAACGCCTGATTCAATTAGATAACAACTAAAATTTATTATTACAAATCTTAGTGCCGATTTACTACGTGCTGAGTGGTGAAGAAAAAGGTCTCGAAGAAACGTGTGACTGAGTAATATAAAATAATAAACGAAGTGTGAAAGCCAGAAACATTCAGCGCGCAGATGCCAACACCCATTTGGGCAGCGTTCCATCGTTGAAGTGTGGGTGTTTAGGAAGTTATTAAAGGGTGGTTTTCAGGGCAATTTTGGAGGGTCCAGGTCACTCGCGTTGTATGAAAAATTTAAGGCAAGCGCCCGGCTCTTGAGCTCCTACAGCTTTTTATTCTGATAGTTACCCAAAGTCAAATAGAATGCATGTGTATTTCGAGAATTGCTTATTGATAGGGTCGGGCAGTACTTGACTCAGTTGCCTTGTCCGGTAAATACGGTAGAGTACCCAGTAAGCGACCCTAGCCTCACGAGTTACTGCTGTCTCCTCCTGCTATTTCCGAGATAGTAGTATCCTACACATTATATTACCTTTCCCAACTTCTGCATTCTCTACCCCAAGTCTATTTCCTACCTAATACATTTCCCTTCCTTTCCGCCAAGCCAGTAATAGTGGCTGCGTGGCGTTCCTCTACCTCAAGTCCATTTCCTACCAAATTATTTTCCCTTCCTCTCTGCCAAGCCAGTGATCGCCGTGCCAATGGCTGTGTAGCTGGCGGCTAGTCTAACGTCTAGACCGATCAGCTCTGGGAATAAGGTTACCCTTAGATACTCAAGTGTTTGGGTAGACAACATCTTCCCTTGCTACTCGTGGGAATGCAATAGTGAGCGAGAATTTTAACACATACCAAAATAGCATCGACGTGGTTCGCCACCCCTGTTTCGTTTCCCGAGAGAGCGAAAATTGTGCTACGGATGTGGTCTCTGACTACCCCAATGGGAAATAGACATGCATGGCATGCCATTAGTAACATGTTTATTGCAATGTCATCCTGCTCGTTAAAAACAAGAAGAAAGAAAGAAGTGTCGCAACTCGACGTATAAATACGACTCCCTTTTTTTTCATGTATGTACGGTATTCGTGTGCAGTAATTACCCCCGTCTCTGTCTCTGGAATGTAAAATTACAAAAATGAAAGATACGAGTTCGTTCATAGTTGAGTCCGAAAGAGGTTTAATCCCTTTGCCTGCATTGCGCTGTAGCTGAGTGTAATTATAATCCGTTGGCGGTCAAACGATGGATGCATGTACCGATTATCGTATTCCGTAAAACTTCAGTCACATTTGCACATTCGGTTCAAGTAAGAATGTTAGTAACATTTTTATGATGCGATGATGTGATTATCGACCCGGTAATCGTAATTGCTTCTGCAGTGTGGGTCGCAGATTTGCTTCCCGCCTGGTCTTCAGATACTATTTTGACGACCTCGTGGCCTAGTCGCCAGAGTACCAGACTTCTACGCCGCGGGTCCTGGGTTCGAATCCCAGCCGGAGCCAACATTTGTGCTGAAACATAAATTATTTATTTTCGGGTCTGATTGTGTGGTGATCGTCCCGTGTTTCTGACACTGTATCCTAGCATCAGCATTACATCGGGTGCGGGTAGGTCGGGACGAGTGAGTGCTTCTGTCTCTACGCCTAAACTTGTGGCACTACAATATCTACTGCACAGTTGATAGCCCCCGCTTTCGCGGAAAGCGACGTGATGGGTGGCGGACCACGTCACCGCCATTTTGGTAAGAGACCAAAAATCGTACTCCCCATAGCGTCCCCATGAGCAGTATAGTGACAGCATTGCATTTTATGGTGTTATTTTGCACGAATAACGGCTGTCCGAGCAATACCTTAGTCACCTCTTACGACACCTCGGAAGGAAAGAGATATTATTCTATGCTACTCTAAACAAGCAAAAAGAGGTAGGTGCTGTTCTAATCTGCCGGACGCCTATCGTCTACTATAGGAGATAAGTTTAATTGACAACACGAACATATACAACACTGAATGAGAAAAAAAAACTGCTGTCCGTACCTATATCAAAAGGATCACACAGGATCATCACCTATAAAGGATCATCATCATCAAAAGATCTTCTCATACGGCTGTTCATACATCTCGTTAGTTCAAATAGGAACCGTATGTGGTAGTTTTTGGCATTTCTGTCGAGTACAGAACTACGTTATGGTAAAGATCTCAATGTTCGCACGTCTAAAGGTGTATCTGATTCCATTGCGCTACCGCATAGTTGATATCGTGATGTTGAAGCTTCACATAATATGCATATGCATACGCTTACCTCTTTATACATCGATGGCCAGAGTAAGGATTACTCGCTACGTCGCTCACGATCACTCGGTACCCGGTGGCCACCCGCTGCTCCACTGCGTTCCGACCCCTGCTACAGAATTATATAATACCGATTCAAGAGTTCTATACAACCAGTGCGTGTTGCCAGTGATGGCATATGGAACCGAGACGTGGTCCTTCACTGCGGGCCGCATAAGGAAGCTCAGAATCGCGCAACAAGCTATGGAAAGAACTATACACGGAGTTTCTTTGCGACATAAAATCCGTAACAATGTTATCCGCAGCAGAAGTAGAGTAACCGACATAGCCTTAAGGATTAGCAAGCTGAAGTGGCAAGGGACCAGCCATATTCTCGAGTGGCAACCTCGTACCGGCAAACGCAGTATAGGGCGACCCCCCCACAAGATGGAACGACGACCTGCACGGGATTAAGGGATGGATGCAGGTGGCTCAGGACCGTGTTTTGTGGCAATCTTTGGGGTAGGCCTATGTTCAACAGTGGACTATTGTAGGCTGAAATGATGATGTGATGATTCAAGAGTTCTTCTTAAGGTTCTATATCTCGGATACAAGATCGGATTGAACCATCGTCAATAAAGGTGATACACACGGCCACGCCTTTTTCCATCATTAGACCATATCCGTAGTCCACTATTCGCAACCTCGGAGAACGACATTTTAAAATTCCACCTAAACAGAGCCTCCCATGCTTGGGTAAAGCTAGCCTTGTTCTGGGGTCGGCCGGTCCCAGAGCAGATCGGCATGCTAGCGAATAGGATCGAGCCTAGCCACGCAGCCACTAGCACTGGCTTGGCGGAAAGGAAGGGAAATGGATTAGGTAGGCAATAGACTTGGGGTAGAGAATGCAGAAGTTGGGAAAAGAACTATAGGGTGTAAGATACTACTATCACGGCAGGAGGATGAGACAGCAGTAGCTCGGGAGGCCGGGGTCGCTTAGCCGATACTCTAGCGTATTTGTAGGACAAAGCAACTGGGTCAAGTACTCCCTAGCCGTAAAGGTTATAGATAATGATTCAAAATTAAAAAAAAAAACGACCGGGTGAACGAGTAGATTTCGCGTAAGCGCACCATGAAAGCATATAGCAGGTTTTTTTATTGGATAACGTGACGAAACGAGCGAAACGTTCACCTGATGGTAAGTGCATAGTGTATATGTGTGTGTACAGGAGATATGGCCTCGTCTCTCACACACACACCTCGCGTAATAATTATACAGTTTTCTTTTATTACTTCCATATTAAAATGTGTAGCAATTAAATATAAAAGTTTCTACTGAACATTTATCTGGAAATTTGGGTAATACATTTCCGGGCCGCGACCATAGCACAGATACCCTACATTATTCATTCCGAATCCACTGTGAGACCGGTGGTCGCTTTGTCTCTTGTCGCCACAAATTTCGAGTGATTTATGGTTAGGTGATATTTCACAGGAATTATTAAGGTAATAGCTGTGGAAATGTCTTGAATGGTTTTAAACGAATTTTGAAAGTAGAGAAAGTTTTAAGATCATTAAGGTGGTAGGGTTTCTATGCAGGAATCCGTCTTGGTAGGTAGCACCCCTGGGCCAGTCATTCTGCCGTGAAGCAGTAGTGTGCGGTGTTTCGGTTTGACGGGCACTGAGAGCTAGCGTAATCACTGGGCATATGAGACTTAAGAACTGATGTCTCAGGGTGATGGGCACAGTGTG
The DNA here is from genome assembly GCA_019845155.1 of Luehdorfia chinensis. Taxonomy (NCBI): domain Eukaryota; kingdom Metazoa; phylum Arthropoda; class Insecta; order Lepidoptera; family Papilionidae; genus Luehdorfia; species Luehdorfia chinensis. The sequence continues at coordinate 709,432 of JAHVAK010000420.1, forward strand.
ATATTACACAGACATTTTCTGTATGACACAGTATTGTTATGGGCAGACGTTGCACTTACCATCAGGTGAACGTTTTGCTCATTTCATCAGTCTATACAATAAAAAATAAGTTATTTTCGATATAAAATATGGAATAGGGAATTTTCGAAAAGTAAATAAGAACCTTAATCTCACATATGGAAAGTTTTCACTCAGGGCATGTCTCATGGTAAACATTCCTCATTTAAGCCTATCACTAGTCCACTGCTGAACATAGCTCTCCCCTGCAGATTGCCACAAAAATTGGTAGCTCTCATTTTGGGGAGATTTTGCCATAGTTGCCATTCTTCGCAAGCGTGTTGGCAACCGCAGTTAATTTATTCAGTTGATCCAGCATGATGATGCTCCTTTCCCAATAGCGAAATCCATCGTGGAACGAAATTTTCGAAACAGCCGTTTTCCATTTCCTACAAAAATGTTTGCACAAACTGCGTTTTTGTGGAAACATTAGTGTTTTGGTCTGAAGGAGTGCCCTTCTGTAATAAGAGCTAGTGTAATCACTGGGCATACGTCACTTAAGAACTGTTTTCTCAGGGTGACAGGCGCAGTGTGGTGCCACACATAAATATTCTGGTTGATACAGTATATATTATGGGCAGACGTTGCACTTACCACCATGTAAACGTTTTGCTTGTCTTGTTACTTTATCCAATAAAAAATTAAGTGGAAATAAGATTTTCACATAGAATACTCGCTACTAGATATTTCGATTTCTTTCATCATTGGTCCGTTTTACGGACATACATTCAAAAATAAGCAGATCTAGAAAAGCTATAAGTCCTGAGCGAGCATCGAGCCCGCAACCATGAAACCAATTGTAGTCACTGCGACAACCGAGCGAGTTGAGACCGCGTTTAGAAAAACGTAGAGAAGAACCTCTTAAGATTAAGAAAACGATGATCTTCACAAGTTGGCTGGCAGCGACTGGATACATGAAGTCGAAACGCACTTTCTTGCAAAGTTACTGCTAAGAAATGGACAACCAATAATGACAAGAATATGGTCGAAAGTGTCTATTACGTAGACCTTGTAATGTAATTTAACAGCAGAGTAGAATAACACCTCTTTCCAACCGAGATGTCGTAAGAGGCGAGTAACGACAGCCTTTATGCGTGCAGAAATATACCATAATATGCAATGACACTATACTGCTCGCTGGAACACATTGGGGAGTAAACATTTTTTAAATCGTACCAAAATGGTAGCGACATGGTTAGTCACCTATCACGTCTGGTTTCCCACGGGGGTGAATAGTGGACTACGGGTGTGATATCTGCCTTTTTTATTGGATAAAGAAACGAAACGAGCAAACGTTCACCTGACGATAAGTGCAACGTATGCCCATAACAAATGCTGTGTCACCCAGAACATTTCCGTGTGGCACCACACTGCGCCCGTCACCCTGGGACATGAGTTCTCAAGTCTCATATGCCCAGTGCTTACGCTAGTTCTCAGTGCCCTTCAAACCGAAACACAGTAATGTTTGCACACTATCTAGTCTGCTACACTGTAGAACAACTGGCCCAGGGGAGGTACCTACCTAGATGGATTCCTGCATAGGAATCCTACCAACAGTACAACTTTTATGCGGAAAAGGCGTGACTGTATATAGTACCGTTAGAGTTTCTGCCAAAAAATTATGATATGATCGGGCGGAATCCAAACTTACCTCATTAATATTTTTCAAACTTTTTAACATGTACGCAAAAGCTATCAAAAATATCCTTAGCACCCATTTTAAGCATCAGTAATTTTATTATACATGGAAATACTTTTTGAAAAGTCATAAATTTTCGTTTGATGACGAATATTTCAGATGAATATTTATGGCCTTTGGTAATTATAATAGATCTAGTAAAGGAGCAAAAGTTAATTTTCTCCTCGCGAATCATCCTTGGTAGGAATCGGTGTTCTTTTGTAAGGATTTGTGGTCTACAAATCTGATGAAATGGTTGGGGTGATCTAGAACATGATCACATACTGCAGACTCCCTTGAACGTCGATGCTTCACGTCAGCTATGGATCCTTTTGGCGGGTTTTTATAGATATTTTTGTTTGTCCTACGTAAGAGACCACATTCACAATCTAGCCTGTATACTCCTGCATCGTCGGGTTATAAATAGTTTAAAAATTAAACGCGATAAAATCTTTAAAAGTAGTTTTAATAAATGTGTATTATTCGCGTAAATATAAGAAATTCTGTGATCTTTAGTTTCGAAAAAAATCAAAATGTATTCGATCAAGCCAAATGTAATCTTTTTCTAGCTCTATTGTTCTACATTTCATCTGTTTGTCTCGCCATCAAGTTCTGGATATACGATTTTCTCTAAATTACATGAATATTCCTTTACTAAAGGGATGTTTTGGACGCTATGTATGACACAAAGAAGTAGTATTGGTCGCTGACCACTTTCTCAACTCTATAAGTTATACGCAATTACCGTTGTAAATAGGCTTACATTTTTGTGAAATTCCGACGTACATTCCTATCCCCTAATATAGAATTCTCGCATATTACATGCCATGCCAGCAGCGGGTGTAATTACACCGCTCGGTGGTCAAACGGTCGCCGTGCGTAGCAATTATACCGCTTCACTCAATTCCTATTACTGGCTGGCCATCCCACTGAATTTAGCGGCAAGGCAGAGGCGAAAGCGAGAATGTTTTGACATTAATAATTTTAACGTTATATCGGTTTTGAAAATTCATTTTTGGTACGTGAAAAACCTAACTTAGTGTCTCAGAGACGTGTAAATTATGAATGAGGAAAATACTTTATAAGCTTATTTTTATTTTATTGTGAATAGAACGATAGGATTGAGCGAAAGGGATTGCAAATGACGGAAGTGTAATAAAAAAAGATAGTACTTCTTATTATATTACTTTTTTTTTAATAAGTGACTGAATATTTGAATTAAGAGAAAGAAGTTAAAATGGCGGGGTTGGGGCGCGATAATGAACGAGACGTATAGACGAGTACTAAAAACTAAAAGTAGAAGTTATTTATATTTCGAGTTTTGATTTCGGCAAAACACGGCTTTTATTATATTAAACAACATTGAAATTCGAAGTAACAATATTTTACTTATATTTACATAATTATTATTAAATTAATACTGAAGATACAAAATGTCCGCCCTCGGTTATTTAAGACGTGGAGCTTTACAAATGCTTTATACAATGTTTCACGTCGTTGTTGAGATTTACAAGGCGTTAAATTAATAATATTATATTTTCAAATGCAAAACAATTAGACTGTTAAGTAGTGCAAAGAATTATTTCGCACTTATACAATTAACTTTGTTAACATTATCATTTCTTTGAATTTTGCAACATTCTTTTAACAATTTCCGTGGCAGATTTATTCGTCTGTCAAGATTAATAGTTATAACTGGAGTCAAACAAACCCGAAACGTAAAAATCGGAGAGGACAGACTGCAATATTAAAATCGTTGAGTAATCGGTCTGTCAAACACATTCATGTTTCAATTCTCTGATAACTTATTTAGAAGACTCATGTTCACGTTTTCTAGATTTGACGACAACTACGGACAATAAGATCTCAATTACTTTTTTAAACAAAGGCCTGATCATAGTGGGACCTAAGACATTAAGGTCCCGAAAAACTGATTAGATCATAGCTCCATTGGTAAGGACTCGTGCAAAGCGTTTGTAGAAACGACTCTGCTATTCGATAGTCTTTTTTTTCCTGATCTCAAGAACATATAATGAAATTTGTGTAGGGTTGTGTTATAGTGTAGCTGTACTCAATCAATTTAAACTTAACTAAAAGTGCCGGTTGTAGCATTTGAACGGAAAATCTTTAAGAAATAATGAAAAAAGAGCTAACTGTCTTGTAATCTTGCAGTGGTATGCTTGGTTTTTGATTTAAATAATAGGATCCAAAGCTGGTCGTACTACACAACTATATTCTATATTGAAATTAGGATTTTTTTTATTCAACATCCTCGCGAATCATCCTCAGCAGGAATCGGACTTATTTTGCATCAAATCTGATGTAATAGCTGGGATGATCCAGAAAATGGTCACAGACTGCAGACTTCCTAGAGCGTCGATGCTTCATGACGACAAAGCTAGGCAGTCTGGCTTCACATGTCGTCGAAATATTTTTATTCTTCAGACATGCATGTATCCTCATGATGGTTGAGCATGTGAAAACACGTGGTGGTACTTAAAATTGCAGAACAATATTAGATATTCTGGCAACAAGCGAGCGCCCGCCACTGCTCAACGTTGGTACATCGGTAAATCTGAAGCGTCTTCATCGATATCGACAAACATTTCATCATCATCATCATCATCATTTCAGCCTATTACAGTCCACTGTTGAACATAGGCCTCCCCCATAGATTGCCACAAAACATGGTCCCGAGCCACCTGCATCCATCGACTTCCCGCAAAACCGTGCAGGTCGTCGCTCCATCTAGTGGGGGGTCGCCCTACGCTGCGTTTGCCGGTACGAGGTTGCCACTCGTGAGCCTTTCTTCCCCAACGGTTGTCGGTTCTACGAGCTATATGGTCGGCCCATTGCCACTTCAGCTTGCTAATCCTTAGAGCTGTGTCGGTTATTAAACACTTAAATGTAAAACACTTTGTTAAATACTTCAGCTGAGTGTTAAAAAGGTAAAAAGAGGAAGTTTAATCATAGTTAAATTCACGTTCTCAATGTTATTAACAAAAATAGAATAGAATAATTTTTACTCCACATACTTTATTTAAATAATGCTTATCGAACGTTTTTTAAGGACAGTTTTGCAAAAATATCTGCGGTATTTTTTTTTCTTTGTAATAATTGTAAAAACAATTTACAATCTCAGCAGTATTATATTTGTTAGGAGTTAGCATCATCCATGTATTCTTTAATATTATAGTAACCCTGTCCACCGTGTGGTGGCGGCTCGTTAAAAGAATACTACCACTCCATCTCATCCAATGGATCTCGTAAAAGGCGAGTAAGGAATTAAACTGCACTGTGCACCCAACAACGCATAGTGGCGATGGGCTCACCACCTATCACACGTGCATTATATTGTTTTGGTGAAACGTGGATTGTGCCAGTCATCTGTTTTTGCAGTGAGTGCCCAGTCTCTGACTACCCCTTATGGGATACAGTCGTGATCTTATGTATATATGTATGTATAGTAACCCTAATATAGTTTTATAATCTGGCATTGATAATATTTTCTTTACGTAGGGTTCCAGCAGCAAATTGTGTACGCTATTAGGCTTTGTGCCTAAATTATTCTAGCTTCTGTCCATAAAAGTAACAGTCTGTAAGTGTTTCACTGTTGAACACAGATTTATCATATTTAAGAGATTTTTTGAGAGCCAGGCAGATTCCGCTTCGCTGCTTCTAGGCGGACTTCACATGTCATCGGAATGTTTCTTTGTTATTTAGACATGCGAATTTCATTACGATGTTTCTATTGACCACGGATCTATCGTTGCTATGACAGTATCTAATTCTTAAAACATTTTATTTATTTATACTTTATTGTTTCCCCTATTGAGCCGTGTGGTGGCGGCTCGTTAAAAGAATACTACCACTCCATCTCATCCATTGGATCTCGTAAAAGGCGAGTATGGAATTAAACTGTGCACCCAACAGCGCATGGTGGCGATGGGCTCACCACCTATCACACCAAGTGCTTATATTGTTTTGGTGAAACGTGGATTGTGGCAGTCACCTGTTTTTGCAGTGAGTGCCCAGTCTCTGACTACCCCTTACGGGATACAGTCGTGATCTTATGTATGTATGTATGTATGTTTCCCCTTAAAGGATACAATGGGCGGACTTAATGCCAGTTGGCATTTTCTGCCAGTTAACCCAAGGCGTAGCGAAACAATGTGGCAGGTGTAAAACTTAAAAGAAAACTAAATATTTGAATTTTAAAGGCTACTGATAAATATAAAATACAATTTAAAAATACTCAAAATACATATAAATAAATACATAGCAATATATAATTATGATAAATAAACATACATACACACATATACAGAAATATACGTGGTGGTTCGACATAAATTTGAAAAACAGAGTCCAGAAACAATTTTAAATTAAATCTTTAAAATAATGCTCCCGTACTAACCTCTTAAAACTGATCTTATTTTGGGCTGTTTTTGCACTGTTGTATATTAAAATGTTTCATACAAGTTCCGATGCCTTGCGTCACTATCTCGCTTTGACTACTGAACGTCACGCCCCTATTAGTTCAATAGACGTACTCTCATTGGCCTAATGGTAAGCGGTGCCATTTGAGCGTATTTAGTGTTATAACATCAATATTAACTTCACATCAATATGTATTTAGTTTCCGAGAATCCTGGTATAAGATTACTATAAACATGAATCTGGTGGTAGTATTCCTATGAAGGAATCCATCTAGGTGGTACCAACGCATAGTCAGTTATTATGCCGTGAAGGAGTTGTATGCAAACATTACCGTGCTCTGGTTTGAAGGGCACTTAGAGGTAGTGTAATCACTGGGCATATGAAGCTTAAGAACTGATATCTCAGGATGACGGGCGCAGTGTGGTGCCACACAGAAATCTTCTGTGTACACAGCATTTGTTATGGGCAGACGTCGCACTTACCATCATGTGAACGTTTCGCTTGCCTTGTTGCTTTCTTACATCACTTATAGAACTCCGAAGAATATTTTATTCGCCGGTAATATACGTCGATAGAATGTGACGTGTGGTAGCGGTTAAAGAAAATCTGCAACCTCATCTCATCCAAATGTAATTTTTGAAAAATGGAAAACCACATCGATACACAAGTGGGTGATGGGCAGCAGTGCGATGGTAATGCCATTCGGCCCGACAATGGTGGCAGTTATAGCAAATCCTTCTTTCTAGGGAGAAGTTTATGTCCACAAATGACAAGATTATGAAGAAATTAACGTCATAAATATAATAAACAGTGCAATGCATATTTTTTTATCGAAGAATGAGCTCGTCTCATCAGGGAACGAAAAGTAATATATATAATATATAAGTGCGACGTCTGTCCATAACAAATGCGTTACACACACCCAAAACATTTCCTTCACTACACCACACTGTACCCGTCCCCTTTAGACATCTGTTCTTGAGTTCCATAAGCCCAGTGATTACACTAGCTATCAGCGCCCTTCAAACTGAAACAAAGTAATGTTTGCACACTACAGCTTCATGGCAGAAGACCTGGCCTTAGGGTAGTAGAATCTAGACGGATTCCTGCATAGAAAGCGTTTATTTTCAAGTCCCTAAACATTGTTCAAACTATTAAATTACCTGTTGTCATAAATATACATATATACATACAATTACTCCTTTACCTATATAAGGGGTAGGCAGAGAACATAACCGTAGCCCACTTTTCGCCCCGCGCGAAACGAGACGTTACGGGTGGCGAACCACGTCGCCGCGATTTTGGTACGAGTCAAAAAATTCTTCCTTCCCATTCCATACCCACGCGCAGTAAAGTCACCGCATTCCAAATTATGGTGTATAGATTCCATATTCCGCACGAGAAAAGAATGTCCGTATAATACCTTAGTCGCTTCTCACGACACCTCCGGAAAGAAGAAGGGTGTTATTCTTCATTGCCGGGCACCTATCGGCTAAAATCGTAATAAATATATGCTTCTTAAGCAAAATTAATACTAATGAAGGAAAGTAAGTTACTTTGCTTAGATCCGCAAGGTGTATATTACCTACTTTTTTGAAGAGCACCGCCCGCCCTCCCTCAGCAGCGTGCACAAGCAAACTAACACCGCCACCAAGAACCGCCGCCAGGTACTCTCCACCAACCACCACAATACTACCACTAGATAACATACACCACTGAAGTCGAGAACACGACACGTGTTTCGCCCCAAAACGGGGCATTATCAAGCGTCATAGACCGCCTGGTGGCAGTGTCAGTTTGCTTGTGCACGCTGCTGAGGGAGGGCGGGCGGTGCTCTTCAAAAACTAGGTAATATACACCTTCCTTATATTTTGCATGCGGATCTTAGTAAAGTAACTTACTTTCCTTCATTATAATGGATTTCCGCAAAGTAACGCCTGATTCTATTAACAAAATTAATACTGTATAATATAGTCTAATGCATTTTCTCTAAGATTCCTCTTATCTTTGTTGTGGAATTACACTGACGTTTCATTTGTTTTCAAATACCTAAGGTTTGTTCAGACAATTACAAGAAAGACTTGACTGAATAATTCCGATAGCGTTTTGTTGAAGACACTAACTTGTGGAGACTAAACCAACGACCAAATTATGCAGATCACCAGCGCAACTTCTATCGTAAATCAATGCAGATGTCGCCACTTGAAATAGTTACGTCTTTTGTTCATATCTACAGTAATTGAATTTACAAAAATAAAATAAAATTAAATGGTTTCTTATATTTACGCGAATACTACACATTTAAATCGAGTTTAATTTAAACTATTTTTAACATTGCCGTGTGGTGGCGGCTCGTTAAAAGAATAATATACCACTCCATCTCATCCAATGGATCTCGTAAAAGGCGAGTAAGGAATAAAACTGCACTGCGCATCCAACAGCGCATGGTGGCGATGGGCTCACCACCTATCACACCAAGTATATTGTTTTGGTGAAACGTGGATTGTTGCTTTTGCAGTGAGTGCCCAGTCTCCCTTATGGTATACAGTCGTGATCTTATGTACTCGTATGTATGTATGTATAACATGACGTTTCGAGCGCTTTACAGCTTCCATCGTCACGGAAGGACTGAGGTGACAGATGTCCTGATGTCATTATGGTAACCTACCCCGGGTTAACATTTTAGGCTTCGCATGGATGCAAGCCGTGGTAGCTCATGGGCCTGGTGCTCGCCTTTAATTTCATAGTACGCGAGCAACCTGGGTTCGATCCCCGGTGCCAGCACCTCTAAATTTGTTCTACAATTTTAAGTGCTGTTTTACCACGTGCTTAACGGTGAAGGAAAACATCGTGAGGAAACCTGCATGTCCAAGGAATAGAAATATTTCGAAGACATGTGACGTCCGCCAACCCGCATTGGAGCAGCGTGGCGGATTCTTCCTAGCTCCAAAACCCTCTCAGAAATGAGAGGAGGCATGTGCTCAGCAGTGGGACATTTATAGGCTGAAACTTTACTTTTTTTACTTTTTTATGGATGCAATTTACTAATGAAGAAAATGAGAAATGCGCTTAGCAAATAAATGTTAAGTGTGTTTTATTTAATAACATATCCCTATCTGGTTGCATTAACTACCGTGGATTTTTTTCCAAAAAAAAAACTACGATCTGAAATCAATTGAATGTTTGTTGTCAATTGTTATCAATTGTTGAATTTTCCGTTTTTTAATGCACCAAAGATATGCACCAAAGATATGGTTACCAACGGTAACCAACTGAAATATCGCTTTCAATTCAATTCTTTTTTCGTAATATATCATGATTTAATGCGGAGTTTTGTTGTTGTTACGAAAACACGATACAGCAGAACTGTTCCGATTTTCCCGGCGGATTTCCCAAAAAACTTTACTTTCATACAAAACTTGTCCTAACAATTACGAACACACCAAAAAATAAATCAACCAAATCATTTAAATGAAACTAATTTTACGGATTTTATCGCGTTTAATTTTTTTTTTATTTTATTTTTTTACTAATTATAACCCGACGTTTCGAGTGCTTTACAGCACCCATGGTCACGGGAGGACTGAGGTGACAGATGTCCTGATGGCATAGTTAACCTGGGGTACCTTCAGCTTTTAATTATTATTTTTAGTATTGTTTGGTCCGATCTACGCAGAAAGAGCTAACTGTGTCTTGAAGTCTTGCAGTGGTATGTTTGGTTTTTGATTTAATTTTATTTATTATTGAATCCCAAGCTGGTGGTCATACCCAACAATCTTCTTTATTGAAATTAGGATGTTTTTTGATTTCAATAGCCTCGTGAATCATCCTTGGTAGGAATCAGTGTTCTTTTGTAAGGATCTGTGGTTTATCAAATCTGATGTAATGGTTGGGATGATCCAGAACATGGTCACAGACTGCAGTCTTCCTAGAACAACGATGCTTCACGTTATAAATAGTAAAAAAAAAATTAAACGCGATAAAATCCGTAAAATTAGTTTCATTTAAATGTGTAGTGTTCGCGTAAATATAAGAAATCATTATGTCAACCAAATCAGTCGAGCCATTCTCAAGATGATCTTTACTTTTTTTTATTTAATGGAGGGACGGGACGAGCAAAACGTTCACCTGATGGTAAGTGCAACGTCTGCCCATTGCAATTTACGTGCGGCACCACAATGCGCCCGTCACCTAGAGACATCAGTTCTTAAATCTCGTATGCCATGATTACACTAGCTCTCAGTGCCCTTGAGACCAAAACACAGTAATGTTTGCACACTACTCCTTTACGACAGAATTACTGGCCTGAGATGGTACCTACCTAGACGGATTGCTGCATAGGAATCCTACCACCAGTAAACATGCAATAACCGATTTTTATTTACATAGAAGTTATATAACATTTTATTTAGAAGAAGACGAGGACGAAGAAATAGATGGAAGAAAGCAAAGAATGTATAGATTAGTTAGAAATCATTAGTTCATAATTTTATTTAGATTAAAGTTAAAAAATATATATTTTATCGTCTAATTTATCGTTTCAGAATCAGTTGAAAGTTTTATTTATGATCAATACATTTCTGAAAATTATTTGCACACTTGAAAATGTAAAGTAAATTATAACGATTAATATTTATCCTTTTGTTTCAGGTAATTCATAGAAGCTCTGAAAACGCACGTTTTTAACTCTCAGTAAAATGTATCCGTAAGTCTCTGCAATTATTGTAGATAGAAATTGATGCAGTGTATGATAACAAATTAACGGATGTAGAATATATTGATGCGATGAAATAGAACGATATCTTCTTATTTTTTAGCAGCGACTACGATTGTCAATCCACGACAAAACGGCAAATCCGTCTAGATGAGACTTATGTCCATCACAGGACTATTAAAACTCACATCACTGGTGGTAGGATTCCTCCATCAGGTAGACGGTTTGCTCGTCAGGTAACTTATCTCTATATAAATTACTTTTAAATAGAATTCAAGAGTAAAATATACAGCGCCGTGTTTCGTGTGGTGAGTATAAAGACCCATACTGGCAATTAGTGTAACGTTGTAGTTAAATGTCTACAGAATTAGACAATAAACCTATCATAATTTGACTAAATTCAATCTATCTATAATATATATAACACATAGTCGTGTTAGTTGCACCATTTATAACTCAAGAACGGCTGGACCGATTTTTATGATGTTGAAGTTGTTGGATTTGTCTCCGCCCCAAATAGCAGAATAACAATTAAAACATCGAAAAAAATTAGGGCAGAAAATCATGAATAAATTCATTCTCTCATACATTTTCCGTATACAACTCCATCTGACAGAAACAAAACACGGGCAAAAATGAAAATGGCAAATAATACACTAATAATGATTTAATGACATGTCAGTCATAATTTAAATGAAACTAATTTTACGGATTTTATCGCGTTTTATTTTATTATTTATAACCCGACGTTTCGAGTGCTTTACAGCACCCATGGTCACGGGCGGACTGAGGTGACAGATGTCCCGATGTCATAGTTAACCCGGAGTAACTTCAGCTTTCAATTATTATTCCTTGTCCGATCTACGCAGAAAGAGCTTACTGTGTCTTGAAGTCTTGCAGTGGTATGCTTGGTTTTTGATTTAATTTTATTAATTATAGGATCTACGCAGAAAGAGCTTACTGTGTCTTGAAGTCTTGCAGTGGTATGCTTGGTTTTTGATTTAATTTTATTAATTATAGGATCCCAAGCTGGTGGTAATACCCAACCATCTTCTCTATTAAAATTAGGATGTTTTTTAATTTCAATAGCCTCGCGAATCATCCTTGGTAGAAATCGGTGTTCTTTTGCGAGGATTTGTGGTTTATCAAATCTGATGTAATGGTTGGGATGATCCAGAACATGGTCACAGACTGCAGACTTCCTAGAGCGACGATGCTTCACGTCAGCTATATGTTTACCACTAGCTTGGGATCCTATAATTAATAAAATTAAATCAAAAACCAAGCATACCACTGCAAGACTTCAAGACACAGTAAGCTCTTTCTGCGTAGATCGGACAAGGAATAATAATTGAAAGCTGAAGGTACGCCGGGTTAACTATGACATCGGGACATCTGTCACCTCAGTCCGCCCGTGACCATGGGTGCTGTAAAGCACTCGAAACGTCGGGTTATAAATAATAAAATAAAACGCGATAAAATCCGTAAAATTAGTTTCATTTAAATGTGTAGGGTTCGCGTAAATATAAGAAATCATTATGTCAGTCATAAACTAGATGGTAATGCAAGTAGATGGCGTTGTGTGCATTATCGTTAAGGGATTTTAGTTAAGGATTATTATTGTGTATGCATGACATTTCGGTGACAATAAATCCTTTGTATTTCTATCTGTCTTCTTTCATTATCCTTTGAAAGCTCTTTTCTCTCGTCTGCGCGGTCCTTTTATTGCATACTAGTTGTGCTGGTATGGCCGACGGGCGCTGCGATTTATTTTCTCCGAGTTTTCACCAATTTTCATTCAGTTTTCGACCGTTCTTTGTAAGTCAAGCGGTAAGTAGCCTTCAAAGACGTTCACTTTGTGAGGTTATAATTCGTGATTGATAATGCTTCATTATGTCATTTTCAACTGTGTGACCAATTTTCCAGAGTTACAATGCCGCGAGCAGGAAAATCTTATCTTTCACATCGAAGCTATAATGCAATTAGACTTCGCAATATTGATAATCAATCTACCGTAAATGAAAATTACAATATTCCACGTTACAATGCCTTTGAAAGTTTTAGAAAGAAGTGTCGAATGCAACAATCCGAGTGTTGTCGGCCACAAAATCTTTTCCTTTCACTTTCGTTGTGATAGTCACCGTTATCACCGTATCAATGGCAAGTGTTCCAAAAAAAAGGAAATTACAAAATCCGACCCGGTAGGTGGCGCTGTGATCATGTAGCTGTAAATTTATATAAAAGTAAAGAAAAGTTACAGCCTATAAATGTCCCACTGCCGAGCACCGGCCTCCTCCCATTTCCGAGAGTGTTTTGGAGCCGGGAAAAGACCGCCACGCTGCTCCAATTCGGGTGGTGGACTACACATGTCTTCGAAATATTTATCATTCCTCAGACATGCAGGTTTCCTCGCGATGTTTTCCTTCATCGCCAAGCACGTGGTAAATCGACACGTAGAATTGCAATAACCAATTTTAGCTATGAAATTTAAAGCGAGCACCTAGCCCCTGAGCTACCACGGCTCTTACCAGTTTCAAAATTAAATCTAATTCAGAGATCAAACTCATCGCGATCGAACGGACAGGACACCGTCTGCCGCGCCAGCAACTATAAAATAAATGAAATAGCAATCAAAAATTTTAAGCAAAATGAAATATTGTGCTTGATCCACTATTTTCAAAGCGTTATAAAAAGACTCTATTACATAAATAACGACGTTATAAATCTGTTCCAAATTTCATCAGAATCCTTATAGCCGTTGGCACTGGTTGAAGAACAAACATCCAACCAAACACACTTTCACATTTATTATATTAGTGAGGTAGGTTGCCGATAGGTATCTGGCAGAGTAGAATGGCACATATTTTCCACCGAGGGGTCGTAAGAGACGAATAATGTACCATACGGACCGCCTTTATTCGTGTATATGCTGTCACTATACTGCACGTGAAAACTCAATGAGGTGTAATAACTTGTTAAAACGTATCGAAAATGGCGGGGACGCGGTTCGGCACATGTTCGAGTCATGTACAGTATTTTTTTTTTACTTCATAAAGTGATGAAACGAGCAAAACGTTCACCTGATGGTAAGTGTTACGTCTGCCTATAGCAAATGATGTGTCACCCAGAACATTTCTGTGTATCACCCCTCTGCGCCCATCACCCTGAGACATCAGTTCTTTAGTCTCATATGCCTAGTGATTACACTAGCTCTCAGTGCCCTTCAAACCGAAACACAGTAATGTTTGTACGCTACTGATTCACGGCAGAATAACTGGCCCTAGGGTGGTACCTACCTAGACGTAAAGACACACTACTAGTGTCCTCTGACAAATGCAACACTGACAAAATCTGTATCAATTTTAGTACAAGAAATTTTAATTTGATATTAGTTAGCTAGGGTACATTTTTATATTGAGCACATGAATTATGCATCAACTTGGCGCTAGTACATCCAGTGAGTCTAGTTCTGACGTAGCACAATTAGCAATTCCGATTTGATGCACTATCTGCAGTTGCCTGCTTATGACAACTGTATTAAGATCATTCATCGTGAAGTTGATAAAGTCCTAACCTTCACAACGAGCATTAGGTTATGTTTCTAACATGAGCAAATATTTGGCATTTATTATTTTCTTCTTTATCTATTCGGTATCAGAAAAAAGTATATTTTGTTTCGTCGTTTCGTCGTCGTCGTTTCAGCCACTCAACAAGTCCACTGCTGAACATAGGCCTCCCCCATAGATAGCCACAAAAGTTTGTAGCTCTCATATTGAAGGGATTTTGCCATAGTTGCCACGCTTAGCAGGCGGGTTGGCAACCGCAGTTTATTTATTCAGATGTTCCAGGAAGATGCTGCTGCCCTTCTCCTGGTTTTAATTTCCCTCTGTCGACTTTTACGACACCCACGGGATGGGATGGGGTGGTAGATTCTCTTAAGCCGCTACCACGCGACTAATTTTGTTTATTAAAAATCTCTCGCGTTAATTTACTTTAGCTCGGTCACTTAATAGCATTCGACATTATTCGGAAGTTGTTGTCAGGTTCGAAAATCGGTCAGAAGGATACATTAACTGGTGTTAGGATCTCATCAGATTCACATCAGTTCTTAAGTCTGATATGCACAGTAATACCCTTGCTGACAATGCCCAGCAATCACACTGAAACACGGTAACGTTTGCACACTACTGGTTGACGGCAGGACAACTGGCACAATAGTGGTACCTTCCAAGTCGAATTCCTGTACGGGTATCCTACCGCCAGCACTGATTGAACGCAAGATCCTCTGATCACATAGCTACGGGATTTTTTTAAAAAAAAAAATTCAGTTCAATACAATAAACTATATGACTCTATATTAACTAAAACTTTTGCTGACAATCGAACAATCGGCCACATAATAATGGACGAGACGAGCAAAATGTTCACCTGATGGTAAGTGCAACGTCTGCCCATTACAAATGCTGTGTTACCTAGGACATTTCTGTGTGATATCACATTGCGCCCGTTACCCCGAGACATCAGTTCTTTAGTCTCAAATGCCCAGTGATTACACTAGGTCTCAGTGCTCTTCAAACCGAAACACAGTAATGTTTGCGCAATACTGCTTCACGGCAGAATAACTGACCCTGAGGATACCTACTAGGTACCTACCTAGACGGATTCCTGCATAGGAATCCTACCACCAAGCCTATGTATATATAGGAAAAAGGCGTGACTGTATGTATGTTTAATGCAGTAGCTAACAAAAATTAAAAAGGTTGTATTGGATTTGGTATGCTGACGTATTTTAAATATAAACATGAAGCGGCGTAGACAAATATGGACTAAACAGGAACGTAGAGCATTCTCTCCCAATATTTGTGTAGGCGCTCGAATATGTCTGAATATACATTACTAACTTAACTCAGACCCAAACGGAATGTTTGTCTACCACTCATGTAATCATAAATTGAAATTTGTTTCTATCTTACTTTGGCAAATACAGTCTTAGAGATGGATGACAAGTTTATACACGAAGATGAAAGTGTTCATATTCATGCGTATCGTTATGTTGTTTTTTTAATGTGCACTTTTAGATTTATATGTTCGTGATGTGATATTAGAGTATGAGAAGTCGTCACCCACTTTGATCCTGTGAGTGTTATCAAATTTGATAAATGGAAAAACTTAATGCTTTCCGATAGACGGTTAAGTTGCCATCTTAAATATGGGGCATAATCCTAATACTGATGATTGTACTCCAGCTGTCAGTTTACGACCCAAGCGTGGCAGTGAGCCCTAGAAAATTCAATCTATGGTGAAGGCTCGTACATGCAGTAACCGATGTGACTGGTGGTAGGATTTCTATGTTGGATCCATCTAGATAGATACCATCGCACTGCACGTTATTCTCGATTACTTTATTTCAGTCTGAAAGATACACAGATAAAGTCCAAAGTCAAATTTTCTTTATTCAGTTTAGTTTTATTTAAAGATCTTATTGGTTATGAATGTCATAGTCTACACCGGTTCGAAAAATATGACCTTCTCAGAGAAGAACCGGCAAGTAACCCGGGGGTCTTTCTTTTTTTTCAATATCATATTACATCATGTCATGTATACAATACGTTTAATTACAATATCACATATTTGGTGGCCAGGGGATTTGCATGTGCAGTTTAAGAGTTATTTCCACACATCTTTGTCCTCTATGTAATGATCTATTTTATAAAATATAGGTATCTATATTGCCTGAATGTCCAGTACTGAAGCCGCTGTCGACCGCTGACGACCGCGTGGCCCAGTGGTCAGAGTACCTGACTTCTAAGCCGCGGGTCCTGGGTTCGAATCCCAGCCGGAGCCAACATTTGTGCTAAAACATAAATTGTTGGTTTTCGGGTCTGGTTGTGTTGTGTTTGTCCCCGTGTTTCTGACACTGCATCCTAGCCTACCTCCGATGTTATCGCATCAGCGTTACGGGCGCGGGTAGGTTGGGACGAGTGAGTGCCTCTGTGTTTGCGCGTACACTTGTGGCACTGTAATATCTCCTGCGCAATTGATGGCTCTCGACAGTAGTCGGCAGTTGTCGCCGTGGTCGAAATCGGCTAGTAGAACATCAGATATACTTTGTGATTTGGTAATAATTTCATTCTGTTGACCCATTTGCAATATTTGCAATGTTTTATGGGCATCATGTAGCTCATAATCAAGATGTTTTATACTGTTCAAAACTTGACTGTGAGTTTCATAACAATGGGTAAAGGTAGTCAGTGTTACCTGTGTTTTGTCCCGCTGGTCAACAGCATCCATAGACTAGACATGAAGCTTAACTAGCTCATTTTTAAGTTCATTGGGTTTTTCTTTTTTCTTAATAACGTTTCTGCTAGTGTTTCTTAATAATGGATAGCTGGTGTAATATCATGGCAGCGTGGTGCTACACCAGAATGTTCTGGTTGACACAGTATTTGTTAAAGATTTCGTCATTTTCTTGCATAAAAAAACTGGCTGAAATATTGATGATGACAGTCACGATGATAAAGATAACGATGGTTAAGGTAACTGTGTCGATGACTGTGATGGTATATTGAAAGATAAACAATTGGAATCAATATACATATTTACTAGCATTCAGGGGATAATTGCATTTTACTATATATGTACATGTGTATCAGATAGGATCGTGGTTTAATAAGGCTGGCCCGCTACCAAATGATATTGAATGCATTAAATTTATGTTGCTCGTATAATGCCCGAGCTGCAGTAAACAACTAATATTTTAGGTAACATTATTTTCCCCGTTTTCAGTGCCAGTGTTTGATGTAATTGTGTATTGAATTAAAGTTTTATGATGAAGGAAGGTAAGTTACTTTGCTAAGATCCGCATGCAAAATATAAAAAATATAAAAATGGTGTATATTACCTAGTTTTTTGAAGAGCACCGCCCGCCCTCCCTCAGTAGCGTGCACAAGCAAACTAACACCGCCACCAGGAACCGCCACCAGGTACCCTCCACCAACCACTACAATACCCCACCCCCACCAACGATAATCGCAATGTCGTTGGTGGGGGCCGTTTGCGTCACCTTTAGTATAAATAGGCAGCTCTTTGGCCGCGCCGCTCACTCGGCGGCCGTCTGTCGTAGAGTCTATGACGCTTGATAATGCCTCGTTTTGGGGCGAAACACGTGTCGTGTTCTCGACTTCAGTGGTGTATATTATCTAGTGGTGGTATTTTAGTGGTTGGTGGAGGGTACCTGGTGGCGGTGTTATTTTGCTTGTGCACGCTACGGAGGGAGGGCGGGCGGTGCTCTTCAAAAAACTAGGTAATATACACCATTTTTATATTTTGCATGCGGATCTTAGCAAAGTAACTTACCTTCCTTCATTATAATGGATTTCCGCAAAGTAACGCCTGATTCTATTAACTATAATAAAGTTTTATGTTCAACATTGATCTTAATTTAATTACTATTGCTGTCAGTTTATTATACTCAACTGCAGAGCGAAGGTTTACTCCTATTCACGCCGCTCTTATTTTTTCTATGCATGGCATTACCTGTACTTGGTCACATTTAAGACGTCTTCGTGGGGACGTACGAAGTTATGCGTTCCCACGAGCAGTATGTGACTATTGTGGTGTTATTCTGCAAGAATAAGGCTGTCCGTACAATACCTTAGTTGCCTCTTACAAGACCTCGGTAGGAAAGAGGTAGGTGCTATTCTACTCTGCGAGAGATCCGATCTGTAGTTCTAGAGCGACGCCCGCCTTTCCTCAGTAGCGTGTCATCATCATCATCATCATTTCAGCATATCACTAGTCCACTGCTGAACATAGGTCTCCCCCACAGATTGTCACAAAGTTGTAGCTCTCTTTGTGGAGTTATTTTGCCATAGTTGCCACAGTTGGCAGGCGGGTTGGCAACCGCCGTTTATTTATTCAGATGTTCCAGGAAGATGCTGCTGCCTATCTCCTGGTTTTTATTCTCCCTCTGTCGACTTTTACGACACCAACGGATAAAATGGGGTGGCAGATTCTCTTAAACCGCCACCACACGGCGGCAGGAGCATGTACAAGCAAAATATAACTAACTATAATATAACCACTACCGGGAACCGCCACCAGATACCCTTTACTACTACAAAACCTCTAATACTGCCATTAGGTAAAAAAAGCACTGAAGTCTAAACCACGACACGGGTGATTCACCTCAAAACGAGGCATTATCAAGACTCTACGACAGCAACCGTCGAGTGACTATACGTTTTTTTTTATTCGATAAAGTGATGAAACGAGCAAAACGTTCACCTGATGGTTAGTGCAACGTCTGCCCATAACAAATGCTGTGTCGCCCAGAAAATTTCTGTGCGATACGACACTGTGCCCATCACCCTGAGACATAAGTTCTTAAGTCTCATATGCCCAGTGACTACGCTAGCTCACAGTGCCCTTCAAACCGAAACGTTGTATGTTTGCACACCACTGCTTCACGGCAGAATAACTGGCACTGAGGTGGTACCTACCTAGACGGATTCCTGCATAGGAATCCTACCACCAGAAAAATGTCTTTCTCGGCAACTGTCTGTCATAAAGTCCTCCATAGATTGCCACAAAAAATTGTACCTCTCATTCTGATGGATATTGCCGTAGTTGCCACGCTTGGCAGGCGGGTTATTAGTTTGTTTTTGCACGCTATTGACATATACGGGATACCCTCCATCCACTACAGCACTGCCGTAGTGTTATAGTGGTGCATCATTTCAGCCTATCAATAGGCCACTACTGAATATAGGCTTTCTTAATAGATTGCCACAGAAGTTTGTAGCTGTCATTTTTGCTGATTTTGCCATAGTCGCCACGCTTGGCAGGCGGGTTGGCAACCGCTATTTATTTATTTAGATTTTTAGGAAGATGCTGCTGCCCATCTTCTGTCTTTAATTTTCCCTCTGTCGACTTTAACGACACCCACGAGATGAGATGGGGTGTCCACACCGCACATACTTATCTAATAATTAATAATCGTTAATGTAGTGAACAATTATATTATATATTAGTTTCACCATTGTCACGTGTATCGAACACTCTTTTCTATAATTATTACAATTTTTTTAAGAGTTGGTATAAAAATTAATATATTTATTTATATAAGATTTAACACATTTTGAAGCACTAATGTCTAAAGGCATTCTCTCCTAGTCACGTATATAACCGCTTTCTTATTATTTTTTCATGATGAGTATCTGTACAAAGCAAATCGGGATAATCGCATGTACTTCGATCTATCTGTTGGAGACAGAGTGCGCTCTAAGTATGCTGGCTCGTTACCAACTAATGTCGAAGACATTAAATTTATAGCGCTCGTACCAGCCCCGGACCAAAATTCACAATAAATGATTAGAGGAAATAAAAATGAAATTGCTTCCCTAAAAGCACATTGGGAATACGATCTATGACGTCAGATCTTATAACTTTTACAGCTTTGGATATTATACTTTCGTAATAGAAGATTGATTAGTCCGGCAGAGTAGAATAGCAATTCTCTTTCTTACCGAGGTGTCGTAAGAGGCGACCGAGGTATTGTACGGACAGCATTTATTCCTGCAGAATAACATCAGAATATGCAATACTGTCACTGTACTGCTCTTGGGAACGCAACGGGCAGTATTTTTTTTTACTTGTACCAAAATGGCGGCGACATGGTTAGCCACCCATACGTCTCGTTTCTCGTATGTATTTATGAAGATAAATGCATACATAAGATCACTACTGTATCCCATAAGGGGTAGTCAGAGACTGGGCACGCACTGCAAAACAGATGACTGCCACAATCCACGTTTCACCAAAAAAATATAATGCACTTGGTGTGATAGGTGGTGAGCCCATCGCCACCATGCGCTATTGGGTGCACAGTGCAGTTTAATTCCTTACTCGCCTTTTACGAGATCCATTGGATGAGATGGAGTGGTAGTATTCTTTTAACGAGCCACCAGCACACGGCACATGAAGATAAATAAGTTATTCAATATATTTTTTTTATAATTTACCAAATTGTTTATTAATGTTTATTAGAAATATTCTCCTATAACAAGTTTGTGAAACCGTTTTAGTAGCTTCTCTGCTATATTAGACTCGTGATAAAATGGGAACAGATTTTTTTTTATTCGAAAATGTGACGAGACGTGCAAAACGTTCACCTGATGGTAAGTGCAACGTTTGCCCATAACAAATGCTGCGTCACCCCGAATGTCTGTGTGACACCACACTGCACTCGTCACCCTGAGACATCAGTTCTTAAGTCTCATGTACCCAGTAATTACACTAGCTCTCAACGCCCTTCACAGCGTGTTTCGTTATGTTTGTACACTACTGCTTCATGGCAGAATAATTCTCCCTGCGATGGTACCTACCGAGACGGATGTCAGCATAGGAATCCTGCCACCAGTACAGAATAATTTTAGTTAAAAGGTTTTTATCAAAAACTGAGCTTGCAATCTGTGTAATTTAGAACGAAATTAACAGTCATCATTCCATTCCATACAGAACAGTAAAGATTGCAACATATTTATTGTAGTTTTAGTAAACTTAAATTAAAAATTAATTTTTGTTATTGCTTCTGTGAAGCGACAAATATCTTTGCGATTTTTTTTTTGAACAATTATCACCGGGTTTATTTTCTTTTTCTGTTCTTTGTCTAGATACAACTAATAATGTACTTCCATAGTATGTATAAACTAAAAGATGTAAGTTAATCTAGTAAGACGTTTGCGTTTGAACTTAAGTAATAACTGTTTTCTTTTTGTTACACTATTTTTCTATGCGAAAACCTGTAATTGGCTAGCAGTTTTCCCATTTTATAACTTTCTATGTTATTTCATTTAGCTGTTGGTTTTCCATGAAACTTAAATAAAATTAAAAAAAAATAACCGTGTAATTTAGAACGAAATTAACAGCCGTCATTCAATTCCATACAGAACAGTAAAGATTTCAATATATTTAATAGTAGTTTTACTAAACTACTGAGATAAAGTCTGTCAACGTGGAAAGGCGACATATCCGTCGATAAGGAATATTCTCGCTGGAAATTTCATTATTCTGTTTCAATAACTTTTACCTGCGGCAGGTAACAAGACGTTGCGGAATTCTCACGCTTAATTGAAAAGTTTTCATTTAATGGTATGCTTCTTACCTTGCTTATCATAAACGCTCTTGTAAAATAAAGGAGGAGATTATAGTTTAAATTATTAAACATCGTATAGCGAGTATATTTGCACTGGTGGTAGGATTCTTATGCAATAATCCGTCTAGGGAGGTACCACCTAAGGCCTGGGCATATGGGACTTAAGAACCGATGTGTGGAACCCTTTTTATAATAGATATTCAGACGCTATTGAATCTGTACAAAAAAAGTTCTTACGATGTATCCATTTTAAATTATTTCATAGTCGCATGTCGTATGATCAACTTTTAGAAAAATATAATCTGCCTAATCTTAAATCTAGACGTCTACAACTTGACGTAATGATGCTTTATCACTTGTGTCATGGCAGATATGATTGTAGGTACTTCACTTATTAATAAACTGAGATACAATGTACCCATAAGAACACATTGTCGTTATGCAAGTCAATTGTTTGCAACTGCACTATGCCGCACTAATGCCGACAAACGGTCTCCGATGTATAAGCTAATGAGCTCATACAATACACATTTCAACTGTATCGACATAATGTTTTTGCGTATTGGTCTGTTTAAAAAGGCAGTAACAGAAATAATTAAGTGCCTTTAGAACTTTAGAACTTTTAGTTATGAGTTTAGACTTTATTGTTTACACTTAGTGGAAATTTAGACCTCAGTGTTTACATTTAATTGTAAAACTTTAAAAATTATGTTACACCACCTTTATATTTTCGCTTACTAATTTGCGGTAAACGGTGCTGGTAGGACAATAAGTAATAATTGTGTACAACTTTTAGTTATAAATTAATATTGTGTTTACTGTTTGTTAAGCCTAATAAATAAAAAAAATGTCTAAAGGGGTCGAGGACAGTGTGGTGTAGTGGTGAAAATATTATGTGTGTTTAACGCGTCTGCCGTATGAACAGACGTTGCACTTACACTCAGTACCTTATCTAATAAAAAAATGTACCGATTCCCAGTGCCGGCATCTCTTAAATTGTTCTGCAATTTGAAGTACTGATTTACCACAGACACAGCCATGAAGAAACCTGCACGTCTGAAGAATAAAAATATTTCGAAGACGTGAAGACCGCCAGCCCGCACTGGAGCAGCTTGGCGGACTCTTCTCGGTTCCAAAACCCGCTCATAAAGACATGAGAGGGGGAACTCTTTGACTTTCTATAATAAAACGTATTCTGTGTTTGTCTCCAGGAAGCTTGCTAAGCTCTGTGTCCAATTCCACAAGATCGGTTCAACGGTTAAGCCAATGTTAGTAAGGATAACTTTTCTTAATTTAGAAATTTTAAAAGCATTTTCTGGTTATTTCGCAGTTAAAAACACCACTATATAAAAATATCTAAAGTTTAACTTCGCCGGTAAAGCGAAGAAATGGTCCCAGAATTTAAACATGATGTTAGGCCAAAAGAGTCCTTAAGGATGAAAGCGGAATAAGACGCGATCCATTCTTTGGAAAATCAAATCTCTCCAATTCTTAGTGAAAGCCATTTTATTTAAGCCATTTCTAAATATTTTCTCATAAAAAATTGTTACATAAAAGCACCAGTTTTGTTGCTATCAAATACTTGCTGATGCCCTCGACTTCGTTCACGTGGACATAGATTTTTTATTTATTTATTTAATTTTAATTAAAATATCTCTATAACAATTATTTAATTATCCGGGATATAAAGTATCCTGTGTCCATCTCCAGGATACAAGCTATCTCTGTGCCAAATTTTATCCAGATCGGTTCAGCGGTTAAACTGTGAAAAGGAAATAATGCAAGAGTCCGTCTAGGTAAGTACCACTCTAGGCCCAGTTATTCTACCGTGAAGCAGTAGTGTGCATACATTAATGTGTTTCGGTTTGAAGGGCACTGAGAGCTAGCGTAATCACTGGGCATTTGAGACTTGCGAACTGATGTCTCAGGGTGACAGGCGCATTGTAGAGTCGCACAGAAGTATTGCGGGTGACACAGCATTTGTTGTGGCGGGACGTTGCACTTACCATCAGGTGAACGTTTTGCTCGTTTCGTCACTTTCTACAATAAAAAAAAACCTTTTTGGGATATTTTTACGTACAAGTAATAACATCAAAGAATGGAATCTTACGACACAAACACTTCCTCTTTCACAGAAAATACACTCCGGGAATTTAATAATACGTGTGCGGATTAACAATGTTAATAATACCACTGCGTTAATATACAGCGTGTTTCCTTTACATAATTACAACAATAAATTAAGGCTGCACCAGCCAAGCACTGGTATTGGTCCTTTGTTCTATAATAAACTGCCCGTTAACAACGTTCATTACTGGATTATTAAATCTAGAAACCAATAAAGTTTAGAACAAAGAATCGTACAAATATAAGTGAAGTGTTTTTATTTTTTTATTGAAGAAATATTGACGAGGAAATCGTTAACCAGATGACAAGTGCAATGTCTGCCCATAAGAAAGGCTGTGTCACTCAGGAAATTTCTGCGTGCCAACATACTGCGCTTGTGCGCTCGATATCCTGGGATATTACTGAGCATATGAGGCCTAAGAACTGATCTTAAGTCTCATATGTTCAGTAATTACACTTTAAGAATTTACCCTTCAAGCCGAAACACAGCAATGCCCGCACACCACTGCTTCACGGCAGAAAAACTGGCCCTGGGGTAGTATCTACCTAGACGGACTCCCGCATAGGAATCCCACCCCCAGTAATCCACAATGATGACGGTCCACAATGATTGCTGATAAGTTTTTACTAAATTGACTATATTATTTTATAAACCGTCGAAGATAAGTTTTAAGCATCAGTCGGATGTCCTCTACAAGATGCAGGTGTATACAATCTAGATTGTGAATATGGTCTCTCTTACATACATACATGTATACAGTCACGCCTTTTTCCAATAAGGGGTAAGCAGAGGCCACTTACCTAGTCAACTTTTGCCATTGCGGGAACGAGACGTGACGTGCGGCGAGATACGTCGCCGCCATTTTGGCGCGAGTCCAAAAAATTATTACTCCCACTGCGTTTCCACGAGCAATTTATTGACAGCTTTGCATATTATTGTGTTATTCTACACGAATAAAAAGGATACCTAAGTCGCCTCTTATGATACTTCGGTAGGAAAGAAGTGGGTTCTATTCTAATCTGTCCGATACCTAGCGCGAACTTCAGTTTTAGGGACAATAAATTAATTATTAGATTTCGTGTGGCATTGGCGTTGGTAGGCGAGACAGAGTTGCCTACCTAGAAAAATAATTATAAATGTGAATAATAATTATAAATTGGCGGCGATGTCGATTGATTCTTCACGGCAGAATAACTGGCCCTGGGGTGGTACCTACCTAGACGGATTCCTGCATAGGAATCCGTCTAGGTGGGTACTTGAGAGAATGAAAATTCACAATGTAAATGCAATAAATAAGGTTTAAATTTAAGAATAAGGTTTTGCGAGCACGTTCGCGAAGCCTGTAAGAAGCAATTTCCAGCCCATTGTGTCGCCTGTAGCGACAAGTCACAATTTAAAACCGTTTAAGGCTGGACCGGTCAAGTGCACAATTGAACACAATAGGCATAACATAGAATACAGCAAGGAAGTTTAAATTTTCGAACGTTGTGTAATTTAGGGCAATATTTTTTTTCGGTATTTTAAGTTCTCCCAAGCCGATAGATGTCCGTCAGAGTAAAATAGCACCTAACTCTTTTCGACCGTGGTGTGAGAGACGACTACGTTATTGTATGGACAGCCTTTATACATACATACATACATACATACATACATACATACATCCATACATACATACATACATACATACATACATA
Source organism: Luehdorfia chinensis (assembly GCA_019845155.1). Taxonomy (NCBI): domain Eukaryota; kingdom Metazoa; phylum Arthropoda; class Insecta; order Lepidoptera; family Papilionidae; genus Luehdorfia; species Luehdorfia chinensis. The sequence goes on from JAHVAK010000420.1 coordinate 735,298, forward strand.
CATACATACAGTCACGCCTCTTTCCCATACGGGTAGGCAGAGACCACATCTTTCCACTTGCTACGATCCTGACACACATCTTTAGCTTCTTCTACTTTCATTAGCGTTTTCACACACGCTCGTCGGTTGCGGGTACTTTTAACGTGACCTTTCCTCAAAAGTTCACCGATCTGATTGAGATACGTACGCCTAGGTCGACCCTTACCGGCTTTTCCATTCACACTTGCCCCATAAATCTGTTTCGTCAATCTCCTTTCATTCATCCTCTCTACGTGTCCAAACCATCTAAGCATGCTTTTCTCTATCTTTTTCACTACATCTTCAACCACACCGCAACGTTCCCTTATCACGCTGTTTCTCACTTTGTCAATCAGAGTTACTCCAGCTATACTTCTCAAACTTCTCATTTCCACAGCGTTAATCCTACTTTCATGCTTCTTCTGCCAGACCCAGCATTCACTACCATACATAAGTGTGGAGACCAGAACTCCCCTATGTACAGCCAGTCGTGCCTTTTTAGATACGTTCTGGCTACACATAAAGTTATGCAGAGCCCCATTCACTTGATTTCCTGCTAATACTCTTCTCTCAATATCACAGTCATACTTTCTTTCTCTCGTAAATTTAGAACCCAGGTGCACAAACTCTTTCACTGGTTCCACTCTTTCTCCTTCAATCAGAACTTTGCGATCCGACATACTTTCTTCTCTTAAGTAAGCCGTGCGTAAGCCCCGTTTACCCTGACACAAGCACTGGAATCCTTATAGAGTGATTTCAGTGCTCGTATCAAGCTGCCGTTCACCCCATACATATGCATTATTAGCCTTTATTCCTGCAGAGTAACACCTATAAATGCAATGCTATCACTATACTGCTCAAGGAAACGAATAGAATAGAATAGAATAGAATAGATTAGAATAAAATATTTTAAATCAATATAGATCATTTACACAACTCATTGAACGTCATTTTTTTAAGCGACACTGGTTCGCAAAGAAATGCCTCTGCCCTAGGAAGAACCAGTAAGAAACCCAATGGGATTTTTTTTTCCAGTCATTTTAAATATACAATTACAGCAGTTTTGTAAAGGTGTAGAAATAGTTTAGCAGCGATCACCTCAATCCCAGGGGTTATCATCGTCCATGTTTGAACTTTTTGAATGAAAGACTTTGTGCACTTTCTGGGATTTTGTTAAAAAAAACTTATACGTATACATTGCCCCATGAAGGAGTTACTAACTAAGTAAGATATTTTTGACTCGTACCAAAAGGGCATCGACGTGGTTCACCACCCTTTATGACTCGTTACCCGTGGGGGAAAAAAGTGGATTACGTGTGATCTCTGCCTAACCCTTCATTTGGGAAAAAAACGTGACTGTATATATGTATCTATTTCTCTTAACATCTACTCTAATGGGAAAGTGGCGTGATTGTATGTGTATATTTTACTTCTCAAATAGATTTATCAATTTTAAAGTATCTATACATCTAAACAAATAAATAAAATTGAAGTATCTGTTTGTAATAACAAAATAACGGCTTTTTCTCAACGCTTACGAAAGTATATACGGTACTAATTATTGTCTGTCTGTCTATTTCGGCTAATCTCCTTATCTAACTCCAATAGAAAAGTATATATGTGTGTCATCGATCCGGGTCGGATTGATTCACGCGGGTGAAACCGCAGGTTACAGCGAGTACTTAATATAATTGGTGATGCACCTATCTTATTTTTGACCACAGCACCAACTTTCAAATGACCTAACGTTCATGTGGTACGATGGGGGGGGGGGGGGGGGGGGGCTAGGATGCAGTGTCAGGAACACGAGGACACAACACAACCAGAAAATCAATACCAATTATCAATACAATCTTGCACAATTATTAAGCTAAGCCACGCACTTCTCTGTAATATAAAAAAGTAATACATACAGCCTATCAATATCCCACTGCTGAGCACAGGCCTCCTCTCATTTCCTAGAGGGTTTTTTAGCAGGGAAGAAGCCACGCTGCTGCAATGAGGAATGGCGGACCTCGCACATCTTCGAAAATTCGAAATATTTTTTTTATTTCTCAGACATGCAGGTTTTGTCACGGTTTTTTCCTTCACCGCCGACCGCGTGGTAAATCAGCACTTAAAATAGTGGAATAATTTTGTGGTGCCGCCAACGGGAATCGAACCGAGGTCACTGGCGTACTATGAAATTTAAAGGACCTAGCTCCACTGAGCTACCACGGCTCTGTAATATAATTAAAAATTAAATGGTATTTTTGTGATATAAACAACACGACAGACATGACGTATTACATTAAACGATTTTATAAAAAAGGTATTTAATATTATTAACTATCAATATTATAATATTAACTAACAATGATATGAAAATAAGACCGAAATTTAAGAGGCTGACCTCAGTCGTTGTGATGGAACCTCTTTGCAAAAATTGTTAACAATTTCTATCCTCAGAAAAGTCAATTATATTAAGGTACCTTATTTTAAATTGTAGAAAGACCAAAACTACTCGGGTAGGTAGGATTTCCGAATCCGTCTAGGTCTAGGATGAGTTATTCTGCCCAGAAGTTTTCAAAAAAATTCATAAAAGTGACGGAACGAGCAAAACGTTCACCTGATGGTAAGTTTAATGTCTGCCCATAACAAATGCAGTGTCACCCAGAAAATTACTGTGTGACACCACACTGCGCCCGTCACCCTGAGTCATCAGTTCTTACGTCTCATATGCCCAGTGATTACGCTAGCTCTCAGTGCCCTTCCAACCGAAATACAGTAATGTTTGCACACACTACTGCTTCACGACAGAATAACTGGCACTGGGGTGGTACCTACCTAGACGGATTCCTGCATAGGAATCCTACCACCAGTAGAGCACTGAGAGCTAGTGCAATTACTGGGCATATGAGATTTAACAACTGCGAGCGACGAGCGCAGTGCGCGCACATTTTTGTTTTCGGTTGCACCGAATTTGTTATGGGCAGACCTTGTACTTACCATCAGATGAACGTTTTACTCGTCTATTTCTAAAAAAAAAATACACTTTCCTCAACTTTTATTTGATGTACTGTTTGGTATTAGGAACTCGTTGATTATTTACAATCACTATTTACTTCAAATTCCTAAAATTTGTTAAAATATTTATTTTTTCTTTACAAACAAAACAGCGGAGCAGTAAAATAATATAATAATAAACAGTATTTGCAATACCGAAAGCAAAGAAGCTCTAATTAAATCCAAGATTTTAGGGTCTCAAGGTTTTTTTTAAGTTTGACTTATGCTTATAATCTCAGCTTAGACATTTTTAAATTGTTATTACCTGAAGAGTGTGTCCTCGTTTTTTTTTTCTTTTTGGTAAAGTGTTGAGATGAGCAAAACGTTCACCTGATGGTAAATGCAATGTCTGCCAATAACAGATGCTGTGTTACTCAGAATATTTTTGTGTAGCACCACACTGCGCCCGTGACCCTGAGACAGAAGTTCTTAAGTCTCAAATGAACACTTGATTACACCAGCTCTCAGTGTCCTTCAGACCGAAAAAAAGTAATGCTTGCACACTACTGCTTCATTGCAGAAAAAGTGGCCCTAGGGGTGGTACCTACCTAGACGAATTTCTGCATTACAATCCTACCAATGAAAAAACTTGATGCATCACTACGTTTTCTTTTGTATCGTGATTGCGTTTAACAGACTTTAACTGCGTTAACTATCCGTAGGCCGTATTAATCTTACCTTCATTTCTTTCCAGTCAAAGTTATTCTGGTGATAAAATTCCTATGCAGGAGTCCGTAGGGACCACCCCAGGGTCAGTTATTGAAAAATTAAAGCGGAGAGTTTTGGAGTTTTTTAATTTTTACATGGATCCATCAGACGATCATCAGAGCTTCACCAGAAGTATACGAGCCACCCTTTCTAGATAAGTGACTGTGTGAATATATCGAGTTTTGATGTTTAATATCGGTAGTATATTATGCAGCAAGTGCCCGTGAAAGTTTTCAGTAATTGGAAAATTCAATTCAATACCAAAATTGTTTTGTCCGTTTTATTTCTATCAGTCCAGAAAATCTTTATCTTTATCTCGACCATCATTAATCAATACAGAAAATATTCAGTAAAAGTCTTCAATCATTTTAGTGTCTATCGTAATTAAGTTACAATTAAATAATGACTTTACATAGGCAAATAGGTAAATAAGAAGAAGAAGAAACAAAGAAGTTATGCCTGAACAAACATAAAAAATATATAAAGAATTGAGAACTTTCTCCTTTTATGAAGTGACTTAAAAAATCACAGTTCCAAAGAAAGACTGCTATTAAAATACGATTATATACCAACAATCGTTTTACATTATACACATACAATCTTTGTAGATTAACTGGTGGTAGGATTCCTATACAGGAATCCGTCTAGGTAGGTACCACCGCAGGACCAAAGTTATTCTGCCGTGAAGTAGCAGTGTGCAAACATTACTGTGTTTCGGTTTGAAGGACACTGAGAGCTAGCTCTGGCATATGAGGCTTAAGAACAGAGCTTCACCAGATGTCTCAGGGTGACAGGCGCAGTGTGGTGTCACACAAAAATTTTCTGGGTGACACAGCGTTTGTTATGGGCAGACGTTGCACTTACCATCAGGTGAACGTTCTGCTCGTTCCGTTACTTTTATCAAATAAAAAAAATGAACAAATATATTCTCAATGTATTTCTATAAATTATTCTCAATGTACTTACATTTTCAATGTATTTGTCTCATAAATATTTAGTACTAATTTCCACTTCGTTACTTCCAACAGACACGTTATTATGAGCTCATCACATTCTAGGTCATCATGCTTTTTTAGCTTCGTTGCTAATATTTTTTCCTTAACACATCAAGCAAGTAGCCGTGGTAGCTCAGGGGCCTGGTGCTCGCCTTTAATTTCATTGTAAGCGAGTAACCTGGGTTCGATCCCCGGTGCCAGCACCTCTAAAATTGTTCTACAATTTAATGTGCTGATTTACCACGTGCTTAGCGGTGAAGGAAAACATCGTGAGGAAACCTGCATGTCCGGGGAATAGAAATATTTCGAAGACTTGTGAAGTCCGCCAACCCGCATTGGAGCAGCGTGGCGGATTCTTCCTAGCTCCTAAACCCTCTCGGAAATGAGAGGAGGCCTGTGCTCAGCAGTGGGACATTTGTAGGCTGAAACTTTACTTTTTTTACTTTTACATCAAGCAATTACTAAATTGACTTTCAGATCCTTTACTTATGTATGACAGTGGCAGCTTTCGACTGCGTTTTTGGAAGGAAAGGTTTTCCGGGATGAGTCCGCCATGCTGCTCCAATAAGGGTTGGCGGACTTCACATGCCGTCGAAACTTACAGACATGTAGGTTTCCTCGTCCTTCACCGCTGAGCACGTGGTAATTCTTATCTTATTACTATAATATAGCTAGGGAGTACGTATGTTCGATCGCGCTAATTACAAAGGTGCCAATCCGACTTTAAAAATATTACTCCATTAGATACCTTGTTCATTAAGGAATGCTAAAGCCGTGCCATGTGGTGGCGGCTTAAGAGAATCTAACACCCCATCTGATCCCGTGGGTGTCGTAAAAGTCGATAAAGGGAAACTGAAAACCAGAAGATGGGCAGTAGTATTTTCCTGGAACATCTGAATAAATAAACTGCGGTTTCCGACCCGCCTGCCAAGCGTGGAAACTATGGTGAACCCCCTAAAATGAGAGCTAAAAACTTTTGTGACAATCTTTGGGGGTGGTGAAGCAGTGGACTTGTGATAGGCTAAAATGATGATGATGATGAAAGGCTATAAACCTTTTTGGTACAGCCTTAAAGAGCTGCACGCTGAGAGCCGAACATTATCGGGAAGGGGCGCAGTGATGTGGTTAGCTTATTTGACGCTTTTGATATCGCAGATCGCGGCTAGTCGGCACTTAAAATTTTAGTATTGTCGGCACTAGGGATGGAACGCAGGTCACTACACGTGGAAACGTGTGCTCGGCCGTGGAACATTTTAAAATAAATAAAATTCAAGAATCTGTTTGTAATAACAAAGTAACAGATTTTACTCAATTTTTATGAAGGTATACTTATGAGATAAAACAATTTTTAAAAATGTTGTCTGTCTGTCTGTCTGTTTGTTCCGGCTAATCTCCGAAACGGCTGGACCTACTTTGACAGGACTTACTGACAGATAGCTGATATTATACTCGTAGCGGGTAACTTATGCTACTTCAATTTTAGAAACAATTATATGGGTTCCGCACAAAATACTTAAAAGTCCTAAAATTCGACACAAATAGGGAAGAATATATGTATGTCATCGATCAGGGTCGGCTTTTTTACGCGGGTGAAACCGCGGGGCACAGCTAGTTAGAGCTATTACATACATACATAAGATCACGACTGTATCCCATAAGGGGTAGGCAGAGACTGGGAACTCACTGCAAAAGCAGATGACTGCCACAATCCACGTTTTACCAAAACAATATAATGCACTTGGTGTGATAGGTGGTGAGCCCATCGCCACCATGCGCTGTTGGGTGCACAGTGCAGTTTAATTCCTTACTCGCCTTTTACGAGATTCATTGGATGAGATGGAGTGGAAGTATTCTTTTATCGAGCCGCCACCACACGGATTATAGAGGATTTAGAGGTATTAGAGGTATAAAAATATTTTTTATAGTAATGTACATTACTATATTTTTTACTGCAGATACATATTGTTAGTTATTACCAAGGTAGAAATTGCACCAGATTTAGCGTAATTTTTTGCCGTGCCCATAATAAATGCTGTGTCACCCAGATCATTTCTGTGCTGCACCACACTGCGCTCGTCATCCTGAGACATTAGTTCTTAAGTCTTATATGCACTGTAATTAATATATATTAAGAAAAGAGTTCACTGCGATGGACGACTTAATCGGAATTTTCCCACCACCGCATCGCTAAGAAAAAGGTACGGGTGGGATGAAGATTTTATTGGTAAATTTGTAAAAATGCAACGTAACTTTATTGTAGATTTGCGTATTATTATATTGGAATTAGTTATAAATTATACTACTTTTCTAATTAATATACAATACTTTACATAGAGTCACGCCCTTTTCCCATATAAGGGGTAGGCAGAGACCACATTCGTAGCCCACTTTTCGCCCCGCGAAACGAGACGTGAAAAGTGACGTGAAAGTTCTAACGAGCAGTACAATAACGATTGCATATCATGTTGTTACTCTTCACGAATCCTTTATTCGTCCGTTTGACGACAGCGTGACCTAGTGCTCAGAGTACCTGACTTCTAAGCCGCGGGTCCTGGGTTCGAATCCCAGCCGGGGCCAACATTTGTGCTAAAACATAAATTGTCGGTTTTCGGGTCTGGTTGTGCGGTGATTGTCCCCGTGTTTCTGACACTGCATCCTAGCCTACCTCCGATCTTATGGCATCAGCGTTACATCGGGCGCGGGTAGGTTGGGACGAGTGAGTGCCTCTGTGTTTGCGCGTACACTTGTGGCACTATAATATCTCCTGCGCAGTTGATGGCTCTCGACAGTAGTCGGTAGTTGTCGCCGTGGTCGAAATTGGCTAGGAGAACATCGTCATCATCATCATCATCATCATCATTCGTCCGTACAACAATTTAGTCGCCGGCTCAGGTGCTATTCTAATTTGTCGGACTACATTTTATCGGCTACATTATATTCCGGGAACAGAAAATTATCTGGAAAATGTAATAAATATTTTTAAGTAAAATTCGACGTAAACATCAGCACCGATTGTCTTTTCAATATCACGAAATCAAAATTAAAATGATATTAAATTGACTATCATGAAGAAAATAATGTCAAGAATATTTAACTTCCGTATGCTTTCGTTCTAGGAACCCGCTGAGCAAATTATACGGCGCTGGCTTTATTAAAACCGTTCGTCTTAATGTACTGTCAATAAACTGCTGGCGCTCATTATTTTGTTGGTTACGAAGCGAGGTTATTATGGGGTTTTTGTTACTTGATTTAGTACTACATTTACTTTTAATTAAAAAGTAAAATTTTAATCACTTAATCGTCATTTTTACTGGTGGCAGGATTCCTATGCAGGAATCCGTCTAGGTACCATTCCTGAACAAATGTTGTTACACCTTTTAAAATTAAGAAAAATAAAATATTGTAGCATTTGCGCTATACATACAATGGTAGCAGACTAGAATTATAGAGATTCCAAGAAATATAGTTGATTTTTTTATTTGATAATGTAAGCAAAACGGTCAACTGATGGTAAGTGCAATGTCTGCCCTCAACTAATGCTGTGTCACCCAGAATTTACTGCTGCTAAGATTCCTATGCAGGAATCCGTCTAGGTAGGTACCACCCCAGGGCCAGTTATTCTGCCGTGAAGCAGTGGTGTGCCAACATTACTGTGTTTCGGTTTGAAGGGCGCTGTGAGCTAGCGTAATCACTGGGCATATGAGACTTAAGAACTGATGTCTCAGGGTGACGGGCGCAGTGTTGTGTCACACAGAAATATTCTGGGTGATACAGCATTTGTTATGGGCGAACGTTTTGTTCGTTTCGTCACTTTATACAATATAGAAAAAAATTACGTGGTATATCTAAATCTAAACTAATATTATAAAGAGGAAAGATTTGATTTTTTGTATGTTTGGTTGTAATGATTTAACTCAAAAACTACTGAACTGATTTAAAAAGTTATTTCACCTATATACAACTACGTTATCACCGAATAACATGAGTTGTATTTAATTTTTAAAAAACTGAGATTCTTACGAAAATCACCATGATGTAACTCAAGGTATCAAAAAATTACTGATAAAAGTCATTATTTGGCATGCGCTGCAAAAACTATTGATGATAAAGAAAATAATGTACTACATTTTCATAGTACTCATCATTACTCACAAAAAAGTCCGCGAGGCTATATGTCTAAATATTATAGTTAATTCACAATAACCGCTTTTTGTTCAAATTAGTCCTATCAAAACACGGGTAGAATCGAAAGATGATGTTGATATTAATCCTTATCCCACAAAATAGTTTCATAGTCAAGATTGATTATGTACATGTAAAGTCATCTTTAAATTATTCGAATCGCACCTATCGTTTAGAAGAAACGAAAGGTATAAAAATGCTAAAAGTAAGAAAAATGCCACGGTGTGAGCGAACAGCCCTTCGCTCGCCCGCGCTACTCGCGAATAGACTAAGATCTATTAATTACTTACATACTCATATTATTTTTTGTAAACTAGAAACAATTGAATAGTGGTTTGTAATTTTAATTATATATTATCTTTTATTTAAATCTTTAAAACGCTCTTTAAAAAAATACATTTGCCGCGGTGTCTCTGTATTTCATGGGTTATGTTCCCATAAATAAAACATTATATTGGCAAAATATCGTAATCTTATCTGACCAACTGCAGAGCCGCCGATGAGAATAGTCTCTATAAAAAATGTTACTGTAAGGTATTGTGGTTGTTCTATTTGTCCAAATAAAGTACTAATTTATCTTTCTAATATCTATCTACCCGTGCGAAGCCGGGGCGGATCCCTACTTTATGATAAAAAGAGATAATCTACAAATTACTGTTGGTAGGATTACTATGCAGGAATCCGTCTAGGTAGGTACCACACCAGGGTCAGTTATTCCCCCGTAAGCAGTAGTGTGCAAGCATTACTGTGTTTCGGTTTGAAGGGCACTGAGAGCTAGCGTAATCACTGGGCATTTGAGACTTAAGAACTGATGTCTCGGGGTGACGGGCGCATTGGGGTGTCACACAGAGATATTCTGGTTGACACAGCATTTGTTGTGGGCGGACGTTGCACTTACCATCAGGTGAAAGTTTTGCTCGTTTCGTCACTTTATACAATAAAAAAAATATTAGGTCCACTGCAGTCATGAGAATATTACCTTTAAAGAAATTCCCTGTTTTATTCGACTTTAATCTAATTTCGATTTTAATGAACATAATGAAAATTAAGAAATATATATTTCTTAATTTTCATTATGTTCATTATGTATTTGTTCGTATTGTGTATATTTATCTAAAATTATATTTTTAGCGTATAATAAATATTTCAATTTCATATTTAATATTGATTTTATTTAAGATATATTTTAATTGCATCTGCCACCCATTTTTCACCATCAGCCAAAGTTGGCTGTCAGATAATGCCTTAATCCATTTTATCGCCACTTGTAACATTGCTGTCCGGTAGAGTGGAATAGCACCTACCTCTTTCTAACCGACGTGTCGTAAGAGGCGACTAAGGGATTGTACAGACACCCTAATAACACCATAATATGTAATGTTGTCACTATAGGTACTGCTCGTGGGAACGCATTGGGGAGTAAGAACTTTTTGACTCATACCAAAATGGCGGCGAAGTGGTTCGCGTTCCGTCACGTCTCGTTTCCCTTTTCACATTTTATTGTACTGTATTCTATAAAATGTCCCGTTCCCACGAGTGGTACTGTACTTACTGTGTTTCGGTTTGAAGGGCACTGAGAGTAGTAATCACTGGGCATTTGAGACTTAAGAACTGATGTCTCCGTGTGACGGACGCAGTGGGTGTCACACAGAGATACTCTGGGTGACACAGCATTTGTTGTGGGCGGACGTTGCACTTACCAGCAGGTGAACGCTTTGCTCGTTTCATCTCTTTAGACAATAAAAAACAAATCTGCCCCTTGGGTCCTAGGTTCGAACCCCAACTGGAGTCGACATTTGTGTAAAAACACAGAATATTGGGTAACTAATATTTACCCACGATACATCACAAACACTACTACCCCTCAGTAAACTGCTTTTTTAAAATAAAAAGAACTATAAAACAACATTTCAATCATTTTAACTTTGAAATAAATGAAAGATATTTACTGTCTACAATGTTGACAGTGCGTTTTGGAACAAACGCCAAACTCACTGTGTCATCAAGAGCGACAAGTCTCAATTTAAAACAGCTTTAATTCAGAAATGGTCAAATGACTGAACAATTTTACAATAGCTTGTAAAGGCAGCAGTAACAATGGAAGCGGTTTAGTTCCGAGTATAAAAATTGCAACCGGTATTGTTTTTAGTAAGAAATGCATTTTTTCAGTACTCCCATTGAAAGCAAAGTTGAAAAACTTATTTTCGAAATTTTCGTTATTTTTATAAGTGCCGTGGTAGCTCAGGGGCCTGGTGCTCGCCTTTAATTTCATAGTACGCGATCAACTTGGGTTCGATCCCCGGTGACAGCACCTCTAAATTTGTTCTACAATTTTATGTGATGATTTCCCACGTGCTTAGCGGTGAAGGGATCGTGATGAATCCTGCATCTCCGAGGAATAGAAATATTTCGAGGATATGTGAAGTCCGCAAACTCGCATTGGAGCAGCGTGGCGGACAATTCCCAGCTCCAAAAACCCTCTCAGAAAAAAGAAGAGGCCTGTGCTCAGCAGTGGGACATTTATAGGTTGTTACTTTACTTTTACTTTTTTTTTTAAGTGACTAGGCTTAAAAGTTAGTGTAAGAGTTAGGTTTTTTTACTAGAACGTTCACCCAAAATAATTCTGTGTGACAACACACTGCGCCCGTCACCTTGAGAAGTTATTGTTAAATCTAATATGCCCAGTAATTTCACCAGCTATCAGTGCCCTTGAAGTCGTAACATACTAATGTTACCAAATACGAGTATTTAGCCCGTCTCATCCCGTTGTGTCGTAAAAGTCGAAAGAGGGAAAATTAAAACCAGGAGATGGACAGCAGCTTCTTCCTGGAACATCTGAATAATCAACTGCAGTTGCCAACCCGCCTGGCAAGCGTGGCAACTATGCCAAAAATGAGAGCTACAAACTTTGTCACAATCTATGGAGGTATGTGTTCGGCGGTGGACTAGTGAAAGGCTTAAATTATATCAAATATAACGTAACAAAAAAAGCTAATAATTTATTTAATTTTTTTTATTTGATAAAGTGACGAAGCGTGCAAATCTTTCACTTAATGGTAAGTGCAACGTCTGCCCATACCAAATGATGTGTCACCCAGAACATTAATGTGTCACCCCACACGTCGCTCATAAGTCCCATGTGCCCAGTGATTACGCTAGCTCTCAGTGCCCTTCAAACTGAAACACAGTAATGTTTGCACACTACTGCTTCGCGGCAGAATAACTGGCCCAGGGGTGGTACCTACCTAGATATGAACTGCATAGGAACCCAACCACCTTCGAAACTCTTCATAAATTTCATCCATGTACTTGAATGTTCTAGCGCTTAGTTTATAAGATTGACTCAAAAGCTACAATGAAAACTGAAAGGGCTTTTATTTGTGGTAACCACTTAAGTCGAATGAATGAGAATGTGGAAAGTAGGTAAGAACAGCGTATATTTTCCGCAATTCTTCAAACACTTGACCGCATCTGACTATACTGGCAGCTGTTCCACTTTTCACTTACTATGCTAACTGAGAAAGTAGGTTGCAAATATCAAACAATTGTAGTTCACGAGGTTAAAGGCGTACATACATATATACAATCACGCTATTTTCCCATATAAGGGGTAGGCAGAGACCACATCAGTAGCCTACTTTTAGCTCTCTCGGGAAACGAGACGTGACGGGTAATTTAGTAAAGTGGTGGTAGGATTCCTACTGGTGGTAGGATTCCTTTACTGGTGGTAGGATTCCTAGGCAGGAATCCGTCTAGGTAGGCACCACCCCCGGGCCAGTTATTCTGCCGTGAAGCAGTAGTGTGCAAACATTACTGTGTTTCGGTATGAAGGGCACTGTGAGCTAGCGTAATCACTGGGCATATGAGACTTAAGAAGTTATGTCTCAGGGTGATGGGCACAGTGTGGTGTCACAGCATTTGTTATGAGCAGACGTTACACTTTATCCAATAAAAAAAAAAACATATATCGTATAAAAACTTTTAAATACTACGTTTTTAAAACAGACTAAAATTATAAAGTTGGTTTATAATTAACTAGCTAATGTCCACGACGTCGTACGCGTGGATATAGGTTTTTTAGATATCCTTTACGAACTTATTGGTTTTCCGGGATAAAGAGCAACCTATGTCCGTCTCTAAGAAGCAAGCTATCTCTGTGCCGAATTTCGTCACGATCGGCTCAGCGGTTGAGCCGTGAATAGGTAAGAAACAGACAGATGGACAGAGTGAGTTACTTTTGCATTTATAATATTAGTATGGATTACAAAAATAGTGCCGGTCAGATAGACAATAAAGCGAGTTAATAATGAATTGTCATGCAGTTCAAGCTATGCTTAAAGTTTCAAATCTATAGCTCTTAGGGAAATTAGTTTAAAATACATTATCATACATACACTAAAGTGAATTAATAAAAACATGGTAATAATAATAATAAATACAGTATTTGTTTATTGTTACACCCCTAGATTCTAAGGTAACAATGGGCGGACTTATTGCCTATGGGCATTTTCTGCCAGTCAACCCGCAGTGTGCTGAGCTTTTCTGGCAGGGGTAATTAAAGAATATTGAAATAATAATTAATGTATATCACACAACGTACCAGTAATGTAACAGTATACCGGTATGTGAATTTTTGGCGTGGACTTTTTCGTGATATTTTTTTTTATTGCATAAAGTGACAAAACGAGCAAAAGGTTCCCCTGATGGTGAGTGTAACGTCTGCCCATAACTAATACTGTTACCCAGACCATTTCAGTGTGACACCACACTGAGCTCGTTACCCTGAAACATCAGTTGCCTCATATTCCCAGGTGGTTCCGTGTGGTGGCGGTTCGTTAAAAGAATACTACCACTCCATCTCATTCAATGGATCTCGTAAAAGGCGAATAAGGAATAAAACTGCACTGTGCACCCAATAGTGCATGGTGGCGATGGGCTCACCACCTATCACACCAAGTGCATTATATTGTTTTGATGAAACGTGGATTGTGGCAGTCATCTGCTTTTGCAATGAGTGCCCAGTCTCTGGCTACCACTTATGGGATACAGTCGTGATATTATGTATGTATGTATATTCCCAGAGATTTCGCTAACTCTCAGTGCCTTTCGAACCGAGTTATTAGTTGTTCTGCCACTTACTAAGAGCCATGACAATTTCCAGTTTCCCTAGTCGGCTGTTATGACGTCCACCAGCGGGCATGCTAACTTGAAAGAATGCGGACTGCCAAGAGGCGGAGGGCTGCGGATGGATATAACCTTATCGATGATGAGATCTACAATAATGAAGACCGGCTTTTAAAAGGTTCAGAATAGAATAGAATAGAATAGAATAAAATTTTATTCAATATAGATTATTTACATAATACTTATTGAAAGTCATTGAAGGTTCGAGGGAAGGAGTTTAAAGAGATACTACTTAGAGCCATTCCTTAAAAAATAAAGTTACGGAAGACGATATTGGGCATTTTTGTTTTTATCTGCAAGCATATCACTTCTTTGAATATGGATCACAAAATTGTTCGTGAAACATTTTTAGGTCGTTTTCTTTTTATGAAGACTTCGCGTAGAAACGTTTGATAGAAATCAAAGCCATTAATTGTAAGAAAAAAAAACCTTAATATCCATAAACGTGGTTTTTGTTTTTCACACATTTTTGTATCGAAGCGTTTTAATGCCACATCAATTAATCAGTGTTTTTAAGCTTTTCTTGTGATTCTTGTAACATACGACTGTTTTTTCACTAAATAAAAAAAAAATATCTTTGCTAAAATCATGCCTTAAAATTAAGCGTCCAATTAGACAATTTAGAATTTCTGCTAAATCAATAATATAGTTTAGTTTAAAATGCACCTTATTATAAAATCGCCATCAAATACACGTTTTAAAATAGCTTAATAAAGTGCTACTCACTGTAATATTGCCATTCTGACAAAATGAGCAAACACATTATGGAGCTTGTTTACGACAGCATGGCTTTCGAAGTCGCGGCACTATTTCTACACCAATGACAAAGCAGAATAACAGAGGATAATTATATGAAACATGTTTCAATATACCCTTGCAAGTTTTAAAAAACCAATATCTCTTTGTGATATTCATTAAATAAATTTGAAGGAAAGTGAGTAAGTCTCACTCGGCGGCCGTCTGTCGTAGTCTATGACGCTTGATAATGCCTCCTTTTGGGGCGAAACACGTGTCGTGTTCTCGATTCCAGTGGTGTATATTATCTAGTGGTAGTATTGTAGTGGTTGGTGGAGGGTACCTGGTGACGGTTCCTGGTGGCGGTACCTGGTGGCGGTGTTAGTTTGCTCGTGCCCGCTACTGAGAGAGCGGGCGGTGCTCTTCAAGAAACTGGGTAATTTACAACATTTATATATTTTGCATGCGGATCTTAGCAAATTAACTTACTTTCCTTTATTATAATGGATTTCGGTGAAGTAACGCCTGATTCTATTAACTATATTAAATAAATATTATAATATTGTAATGTGTATCTTAGCAAATTCATTTTGTTCTTAGCAATTTCATCGATTAGTGATAGGCTGAAATGATGATGATGATGTGGAGGAGACATATTACATGATAAGTAATTAATATTGTATTTTAATTCATCACAGGGTGAATAAAATATTGTCTAGTTTAGCGCAAGTTAAACTATTATAGCAAGAGAAAGAGTTGAGTTAACTAATCCATGTATATCTATGCACTAGTGATCCGCCCCGGCTTCGCACGAGTAGATAGATATTAGAAAGATAAATTAGTACTTAATTTGGACTAATAGAACAACCACAATTCCTTACACTAAGATTTTTTGTAGCGACTATTCTTATCGGCGGCTCTGCAGCTGATCAGGTAAGATTACGTTATTTTACTAAAGTATATTTTATTTATAGGAACATAAGCAATGAAATATTGCCAATATTTGATGTCGTGGTAGCAAAATAAGCACCTCGATGATGTCCAAGTTGCATGAAGCCGGGCGGCGGCGCGGCGTTCGAGAGACACCGCGGCCGCACCTACTATGAAGTTTAAAGCGAGCGCCTAGCCCCTGAGCTTCCAAGGCAAAACATGTGTCATATATAAAATGGAACCAACATGACCAACATCGGTGTGCAAAAATAATTTGTAAACATGAAATAATAATGAGTTTAAAGTTAATAATAACCATACAATGTCACACAATCACAAACATGCAAATAATAATTAGTCATATTACAATTTGTAAACCACTCAAACGTCCCGGCTACTAGAGTGGCAGAAGTCACTGATATTACAATAACATCTGACAATTAAAAATCTTTAAAATTTGATGGAATTAAATTTTATCAAGTCGTTTGGATTTTTTTTTATTATTTATTACTTTACTTTATGAAAGTTATTAATTTATTGTCAACTAGCTGTTATTTATTATAGTTAGAGACTGGTCGTTCACGTGATAAGTGGCAGGGCTACTCTAAACAGTTGCGGTGTCATTCTGAACTTCGCGCTAGATAGTTACTTCAACTGCGCTAGTCACTAGCTAGAATTACGCTGGGTAAAGTGACTTTGAAACCAAAACAATGACAAGACAATAGAACATAATGATAGAACTACTGGTACTAAAGTGTAGGAATGTAGTTTGGCAGATAGTGGTGCCAAGGACAAATTCAAAATCTTTATTGAATTCATGAGTAAAATGGTGTAAGTTACATCGTGAAACTCTGTTATAGCCACTGAAAATCATATTTACATTTTGTTGTACAAAGGTTTAATAAAATTAAAATATTTAGGGATTATTTTATATATTCTTATTGCGCTGACATATGATCCTAAACAGATGAAGGTCATGGTTTAATTAATTAAGAGTTAATTACCTGCCAGATTCGGTGGTTTGATCTGGGGAGAACGTTTCCTCTAAGCAGTAATATTTAAATCGTGTATACATAGTTAGCATACCGAAAATTTTAACAGCGCAATGTTATGGGATTAATTTCTTTAAATTCTCTTAGGGATAAATTTAAAGAAATTTATCACACACAGACACTTTAGAGCCAAGATTATAAATAGCTCTTACGGCCCTCTTTTGCAAAACAAAAATGACTTCTACATCAGTTGCATTTCCCCATAGCAAAATACCATAAGACATTATGCTATGAAAATAACTAAAATAAACCAATCTAGCAGTTTCAACGTTAGTCAAATTCCTAATTTTTTTTACAGCATAAGCTGCAGAGCTAAGTCTACTTGCTAGTATAAATATATGGGGGTCCATTGAAGTTTTGCGTCAAGAGTTATTCCAAGAAAGACAGCAGTATCCACAAGGCTAAACTCTTCCCCATTCACAAGCACATTTACATCTAATTGTTTAACATTTGGTGTTGTGAATTTAATACATTTTGTTTTATTGCCGTTTAAAAGCAAATTATTAACGTTAAACCAATGTACTAATTTTGAAATAGCATTATTCACCTCGTCATATAATAAAAGCTGACGTTTTATCTTAAAAATCAAAGATGTATCATCAGCAAATAACACTATCATGGTTGTCCCCTACTAGGTAAGGTAAGCCATTAATGTAAATAAGAAATAGAAATGGGCCGAGAATCGAACCCTGCGGGACACCCATAGATACTGCTGATCCGGAATAACTCTTGCTATTGATAACTACTGTCTGCGTTCTATTACTCAAATATGAAATTAGAAGTTGAAGTGCAGAATTTCTTATACCGTAGTGATGTAGTCTCCTGATAAGTGTTACATGATCAACGCAATCGAAGGCCTTAGAAAGATCACAGAAAACACCCAAGGCATCCCGTGAACTCTCCCAGGCTTCGAATATATTCTTAATAAGTTCAACACCTGCATCAGTTGTAGAACGACCCCATGTAAAGCCAAATTGGTTTTTGTGAAACAATTTATTTAAATTAAAATGTTTTAACATTTGATTAAGTATAATTTTTTCAAAAATTTTACTTAATGTTGGTAGTACGGAAATAGTTCTAAAGTTAAGAAGAAGAAGAATTAATATCCTTACCTTGGCCTCTCAATATGTATATAAAAAAGTTATTTACATGATATTGAGACATGGTATTGAGAGGCCAAGATGTTCGATGTTCATAATGTAAGTACCAGGAACCAGCATAAATTAATAATGTCAGTTACTCGGCTTCACAGAATCAGTAACTCTTTACAACAAAATCCCAGGCACAATATTAAGTAATACATGGATGATGGTTACCCTATGGGGATGAGGTGATCGCTGCTTAGCTATTTCTACATCTTAATAATACTGCTGTAATTGTATATAATTTTTTAAACGCCTGAAAAAAATATCCTACTGAATTTCTTACTGTTCTTCCCAGGACAGAGGCATTTATTTGCGAACTAGTGTAGCTTAAAAAAATGACGTTCAATGAGTTTTATGTAAATGATCTATATTGAATAAAATAATTCTATTCTATTCTATTCTATTTATAAGCTTATCATTTGGTGACATAGACGTCGCTACAGTACCTACGTAGGCGGATTTCTACATAGGAATCCTACAACCACTAATGTACTACTCGTAATTTTATACAAAAAACTTGTTACGAAGACAGACAACGTATGCTTCGTGAAGCCAGCAAGCTAATTACTTGACACGTTACACAAAGTAAATACATATACACATAGTAACGAGCCGCAGGCTCACTCGAGGGACGGATCCTTTCAGAGATCGAGAGTTCGTTAGCGAGCTCCGGAGTCATATGCTCATTATAGAAACACCTTTGTATTCATTTCTATTTCAAAATTTTGGTCCTGCTTGCATCCTTGAAAAGTAATGTAGTATATTTTTATAAGTGAGTCTTATAATTACGATTTACATTATATTTAACTGTTTAATCGATATTCCGTAAAGTATAAAATTCTTATCGCTGTGCTGGTTATATGTAGCTGCAATTGAAGACCCAAGAAGGGAGCTTGAGCTAGAATTTCCTAAAATCATAGAGATCAACCCAGTTACCGACATCTTATACACTAATCTAAAACAAACTTGTTTGTGAAACAAAACATCTTGATGTAACTTACTCGTATACATATGCAGGGCTATTGCGTATCCACATAAAATAGTGCCAAAGAAGTTACAGAGCTTTCAAAATCGATTCTGTCATGATGATGCCATCGGAGCCGGTTGGTATCAACGCAATGTGAACACTTCAGAGAATTATCTGAGTTACCGACACACAAGTCAACAGTCCGAATGGATGCGCGCAGCCTCCCTCGGACGGTCATTAGACGACTTAAAATATTTAAGATTTTCGAAATCGCGAAAGCACGCAGCGAACGCGACACAGTCCGAACTTCGAGGTTTTTGTAAGAGTTTTTATTTATTTATTTATGTTTGGGTCAAACCAAATCTGGCACGCGGGCCCCTGGCCCGCGAGCACAGTATCCGATGAAGCTGTAAAAGCCGAGAAGGCTAACAGCAATTACATCACCGAAAATATCTCATAAAATAGTGTTAAACGAATATCTGCCAAATAACTGTCTGCATACTGGTTATCATTAACAAAAAAGACGTCATATCCAAAATCATCGTCGTTTTCGTTAACCATAACCAGTATGAAAACAATTATTTGACAGATATTCGTTCAACACTTTTATAAGTGATCTTAACTTTGAATACGCAATAGCCCCGCCGATAACAAAATAATTGACGGACGTACATTCTCTACTATGTTCTTGAAATGTCAGAAGTCTTAAGAAGTGCAATATACGAGGACATAGCTTATCTCCTTAAATATATTATATTTGCCCAATTAAAAACATTAAAAACATGTTATCCGCAGCAGAACTAGAATAACCGACATAGCCCTTAGGATTAGCAAGCTGAAGTGGCAATGGGCCGGCCATATAGCTCGTAGAACCGACAACCGTTGGGGAAGAAAGGTTCTCGAGTGGCAACCTCGTACCGGCAAACGCAGCGTAGGGCGACCCCCCACTAGATGGAGCGACGACCTGCACGGTTTTGCGGGAAGTCGATGGATGCAGGTGGCTCAGGACCGTGTTTTGTGGCAATCTATGGGGGAGGCCTATGTTCAACAGTGGACTGTAATAGGCTGAAATGATGATGATGATGATGAAAAACATTGATTAAAAGAAAAATTGGCGACGTAAGAGAATCTACCACCCCACTTCATCCCGTCGGTGTCGTCAAAGTCGTCAAAGGGAAAGTTACAATCAGGAGATGGAAAGCAGCGTCTTCCTGGAACAGCCAAACAAATAAACTGCGCTTCCCAACCCGCCTGCCAAGCTGGGCAACTATGACAAAATCTGCCTAATAATATTAGGTGGGGGAAAAAGTCTTTTCGCATAAAGTACCTATGTATAAACTTGTAATAAAATCTCTTTTGCTGTACTATTTGTATCTGACTGATTTTAACGATATTAAAAAGGTTACAGTTCAAAACAAGAAAAAATTAGTAAAATGTTTTTGCTTTCGGTCAAAATAAGTGAATCTAATGAAGAAATTCGATAAATTTTAAAATTTTATATATAACACGGGGATAATCACAATACAATCCGAAAACCAACAATTTGTGTCTTCGCGCCAATTATGGCTCCGGTTAAGACTCGAATCCGGCCAGGACTTGCGAAGCAGAAGTCGGGGTCGCTGTCCTCTAGGACGCGCGTACGTCTATCACCGAAAAAAATATCATGATGATTAATTATTAATATTATAATGAGTACATATGACTGTATGTGTTCACGTGATACTAGAATATTATTTTTTTAATTTATAAGCTATTGTTAAACTACGATTCCACCTGATGGTAAGTGGCGATGTAGTTTTTGATGATAAAAACACACTAGCTTAGAAAAAGCATATTCACTCTTCTCTTGAAGACACTCACATTGCAATCGGACTGGAAGACGCATTATGAACGATGGAGCAAAACGCTTCGTCCGAATGCAAGGTATGTCTACAAAAAAAAGGATGGACACCTGCCGCTCTTTTTGTGGTCCGACGATGGAAAGGGAATGGAAAGGGGGAATTCATTCGTGTAATTCCTTCGCACACTCCAAAATGTAACCCGTAGAACCAAAGTAATAAAAATAGCTTTATTGTAGTAAAACGATTAAAAAACGCTTATTTTATATTACTCCAAGAAACTGAGATCAAGATAAACTGTTTTAATAAAGTCACGACATTAATAACAGCAGGTTCCTTTTATAATTGCATCTATAAATTAACGTTGCCCTAGACGCTATAATTTTACCTGTATTGTTTAATGAGTTGTAAATTTTAATCCCAACGTCTACGGTTATTACCAATATTAAAATTTTATTAACGTACTAGCTGTGCCCTGTGGTTTCACTCGCGTATAAAAGCCGACCTCGATCGATGATATACATATATACTTCCCAATTTGAATCGGGGTTTTAAATTTTCTGTGCGGAATCCTAATTATTTTTCTAAAATTAAAGTAGCCTAGCAGCTATCTGTCAGTGAAAGTTCCGTCAGAATTGGACAGAAGGACAAAAATTATTTTGTTATTTTAAGTACAGTAATATTTTCACAAGCATTGTGTAAAAAGCTGTTATTTTGTTATTACAGACAGACACTTCTATTTTATTTAATTGTATAGATTCTGTTAAGGTAACGGACTAGCAATGTAGCTCTTAGAACCGATAACCGTTGGGAAGAAAATTGTTCATGAGTGGCAACATTGTACTCGTAAAACGATGAAGCGACAACATGCACGATTTTGCGGAAAGTCGATGTATGCAGATAGCTCTGGACTGTGTTTCGTGACAATCTAAGGAGAAATCCTCTTTTCAGCGGACTTACGATGAGCTCATGATGATGATGACACTTTTTTGCCAATATTTCTGTAGGTTTTTAATGGTTTATATAATGTAATTATGTATATATTTATGTACTTGTATGCCTATTAATGTATTTTATATAATAAATATTTAGTTAGTATGTATTTATATATCGTTTTATTCTATCAATATCCCACTGCTGAACATAGGCATCCCCCATCGCTTGCCACAAAACACACAAGTTTGTGTCTCTCATTTTGGGGGGATTTTGCCATAGTTGCCACGCTTGGCAGGTCGGCCCCCGTTTAAATCATTTTAATGTAGACTGCTAAATAAAATTTCTTCACGTAGCACAGTGAAGCGGTAGAGCCGCGGGCACACTCGACGACATGCAGACTTTCTGTAATCAAGAGCTCGTGAGTAGGTTACAGGCTTCGGTAAGAATATTTCTTAATAACTGTACATCATAATTTTCTGTATTAGATGTTTATATTTAAAAAGGGGTTAAATTAAGGTAACAATTTATCATTTAAATAAAACTAGATTTTACGGATTTCACGTCTGTTTTCTATTTTCCCAGCTGTATATACGTTTCCTTTAAACTTACAATGAACGACACTAAATAACAGAATGGGCTAGAAATTTCAAACTGCGGCAATTTACTTGTTGCAGACTTGGCCAGCAAATTAGATAATGGCTGACATTTTTTATTGTAATTGGATCTCTAAAATCTACAATGGTTTAAAAAAGTAACTTTTAAAAGTCTGCGATAATTGTTATCTTTGTTTAAATTGTTTGAGATCCATAATAAACAGTAACATTCTAGTATGTCGTCATCGTCGTCGTCGTCGTCGTCGTCGTCGTCGTCGTCGTTTCAGCCTATCAATAGTCCACTGCTGAACATAGGCCTCCCTCATAGATTGCCACCAAAGTTTGTAGCTCTCGTTTTGGGGGGATTTTGCCATAGTTGCCACGCTTGGCAGACGGGTTGGCAACCGCAGTTTATTTATTCAGATGTTCCAGCAAGATGCTGCTGCCCATCTCCTGGTTTTCATTTTCCCTCTGTCGACTTTTACGACACCCACGGGATGAGATGGGGTGGTAGATTCTCTTAGGCCGCTACCACACGGCCTACTAGTATGTATTCAGAACATATGAAGTCGAGCTTTAGGGTGATCCCCAGGCCGGTTATTCTGCCGTGAAGCAGTAGTGTGTAAACATTACTGTGTTTGGGTTTGAAGTGCACTGAGAGCTAGCGTAATCACTGTACATATGAGACTCTAAAACTAATGTCTTAGGATGTCGGGCATAGTGTGGTGCCACAAAGAATTATGCTGGGTGGCACAGCATTTTTTGGGGCGCACGTTGCACTCACCATCAGGTGAATGATCTGCTCGTTTCGTTATCTATTCCAATTAAAAAATCAGATCAAAACTAGTACATGTATAACAATACACATAATTATCTTCTTTGTATGACTTACACAAAGCTAATAATTATTACTTACCATTTCTCATTGCCATCCTGTATCATTCCAGCTGATCACTATTCCACTGCTGGACATAGACTTGGCAGAACTTGTGGCAATCTATGGGTGACATAGATTGCCACACGCTTCTAGGTCTCATTTAAGGGGGATTTTGCCATAGTTGCCATGCTCGGCAGGCGGTTTGCTAACCGCAGTTTATATATTCAGATGTTCCAGTAAGATGCTGCGGCCCATCTTCTGGTTTTAATTTTCCCTCTGTCGACTTTTACGACACCCACGGGATGAGACGGGGTGGTAGATTCTCTTGAGACGCTACCACACGGCAGTCCTGTATACATGTACACATTTAGATACAATATATAGCTACACAAACACACACTCATATAGAGCACTCTTAGGAGTATAATGTTGCACAATGTTTGTTTCTACGGTGATCCTTATCTTCAGGTGAAGGTATCTCATCTAATCACTTTCTACTTATCAAAGATGCAGAATGCAAACAGTATTGTGCAAATAATACCGTGTTTCGGTCTGAAGCTGCTAGCTAGTGTAAACACTGGTCATATTAGACTCAAGAACTGATACCTCAGTGGGATGGGCGCAGTGTGGTACCACACAGTAATATTCTGGGAGACTTGTTTGTGCCGAGGTTTGTTTACGATGAGATGGACGTTTCTCCCCAAAATCCCCCCAAAACAACCATCCCCCTAAAAAAAAGCCTATGTTCATCAGTGGGCTAGTGATAGGCTATAATGATGATGACGATGAACCTTTTACTATTTTTGTCACTTACTCCTATAAAAATACAGTATTTGAGTTTCATAAGTAGTCGCTCATTTAGTATTCGAGTTCGCCAATCTGAGTTAAAAATGTCTCGCGCTAAAGATATGGCATTTTTGCCGAATAATAGTAATTTAAGTAAATAAATAATACCGACGTCTGGGACCGAAGTCCGAAATTAATAACTCCACCAGCTCACACTGGAGCCACAGAAGGTATGTACAAGTGGAAACAAAGCCTGCTAGACGATGTCACCCAATCGGAAACAATTAGATAGGCACGATCACCCTGTTCGGACGCCCTATTCCCTCGGAAAAGGGCGTCAAATACCTGGGGGTCACTTTAGACGCAGCGACGTCTTTCGCTGCACACATTAAACACGCAATAGAGCGGCTTTTATCTCAAGCCGTCTATACCCATTAACTTGCTCGTCAAGCAAAATGTGCTTAAGACACAAACTTCGCCTCTATAAGACTTGCATAAGACCCGTAATGGACTATGCTTGCGTCGCTTTCGCTCACGCGATGGGCAATCAATTAAAGAAGTTACAGAGCTAGTCAAAATCGATTCTTGCGAACTGCCACCGGAGCCGGTTGGATTCAACGCAATGAAGATCTTCACAGCGACTGTGAAATGCCCTTAATCTCTGAACACTTCAGAGAATTATCACGGCGGTTTTTCGAAAAAGCCGCGGTTTATTCAACCCGCTGGTGGTTAAAGCAGCAAATTACCGACCAAACGGAAACGCGACCGAACACAAACATCGCCCGCGAAACGTGCTAGACGACACGGACGTCTCAGCTCTTCCTGACCACGACACCGTCAGTCACGCTTTAATATAACACGATCAATAATCACACCGCGTACACACGATTCACCCATGTTCCAGGGCGGTTCTCACCGCCCAGAGTTACCGACACATAAGTCGACAGTCCGAATGGACGCCCGCAGCCTCCCTCGGACGGTCATTAGACGACTTAAAATATTTCAGATATCCGAAATCGCGAAAGCACGCAGCGAACGCGACACAGTCCGAATTTGGAGGTTTTTGTAGGAGTTTGTTTATTTATTTATGTTTGGGTCAAACCAAACCTGGCACGCGGGCCCCTGGCCCGCGAGCACAGTATCCGATTAAGCTGTAAAAGCCGAGAAAGGCTCATATATATATATATATATATATATATATACACACATATATATAAATATAAATAAACAAGTGGAACGTTTACAGAAATTAGTAAGGCGTTATGTATTTATAGCCGTGTGGTGGCGGCATGTTAAAAGAATACTTCCACTCCATCTTATCCAATGGATTTCGTAAAAGGCGAGTAAGGAATTACACTGCACTGTGCACCCAACAGGGCATGATGGCGATGGGCTCACCACCTATCACACCAAGTGCATTATATTGTTTTGGTGAAACGTGGATTGAGGCAGTCATCTGTTTTTGCAGTGAGTGCCCAGTCTCTGACTACCCCTGGGATACAGTCGTGATCGTATGTGTGTATGTATGTATTTATTTTATTGCCTAGGTTATTTATTTTAAAACGTGGCATTAAGTGAAATTAAATAGTACTTAAATTGTACTTCAGAAATGTTTCATTGGATTATCTCTTATGAAATCGGTTGTTATTTTTAAAGCTTCTCGAACAGTAAATACACTACAAGGTCTTCGCCGTTCCAGTTCAGTTTGTATTAAGTTTAAATAACAATCAAATTGGAAATTGTATTATTTATTTTTGTTCGTAGAGTTTTTTTTTATAAACCTCCGACAAAGAACAAATGTTTAATTGCGAAATGATATAATGAAACATATTTCAAATCTACCCACATTATTTAGTTCAGTTCAGACTAGTTCATTGTGTGAAGTTCGAAACGTGTGCGATAATTAGTTGTGATTTTATAAATTTATTAACAAAGTAATCGGTCATAATTTCCGCGAATGGAGCAAATCGAGCAGCGTGCCGTCATTAAGTACCTCCATAAGAAGGGGCTATCATCAAAAGCCATCCATAATGACATAGTCAGTACATTAGGCGATTGTGCTCTGTCATATTCATCCGTCAAAAAATGGATAGCAGAATTTAAGCGTGGTAGAGAGAGTGTGAAAGATGAACCCCGCTCTGGAAGGCCTTCGACGTCAACTACTGACGAAAATATTAAAAAAGTACTTGATTTAATAATGGGAGACCGCAGATTAAAAATTAGAGAGATAGCCGAGATTATAGGCATCTCTTATGAACGAACTCAAAACATCATTGTCAACGAGTTGGGTTTCCACAAGGTGTCTGCGAGGTGGGTTCCGCGACTGCTTTCAGTTGAACAAAAAAGGACGCGATTGACTATTTCACGCGACTGTTTGGAGTTATTTGAAGCCGATGCAGATGATTTTTTGAATCGTTTTGTTACTATGGACGAAACATGGGTTCATTACTACAGTAACCACCGGAAACAAAACAACCATCAAAACAGTGGAGAAGACCTGGTTCACCACCCCCTAAAAAGGCTAAGTCGATTTTGTCGGCAAATAAGGTGATGGCTTCAGTATTCTGGGACTCGAAAGGTGTGATTATGATTGATTATCTTGAAAGGGGTCAGACTATAAACTCTGATTACTACTGCACCTTACTACGTCGTTTACGAGAGGAAATAAAAGAAAAACGTCGAGGAATGCTCAGAAGAAAAGTCCTGTTTCATCAAGATAACGCCCGTGTTCACACGTCAGTACAGTCAATGGCTGGAATTCACAACTGTGAACTTTGAATTGTTACCGCATCCGCCGTATTCACCTGATCTGGGACCATCAGACTTCTTTCTGTTCCCTAACCTAAAAAGCACTTGGGAGGTCCAAGATTTTCGACAAACGACGAGGTCAAAGCAGCTGTAGACGCATATTTTGACTCTAAGGAAGAATCATTTTTTTTAACGGTCTAAATGCTTGGAAGGGGAGGTGGCAAAAGTGTATTGAACTTGATGGTGATTATGTAGAAAAATAAAAATATAACTGATTTAGTATGTGTTTATTTTCTTGGTTAGGCCGAGTACTTTTCAATCCACCCAGATATTTAACAAATTTCGTTGAAGCCCATTTTTCTATAATCATTTATTAAATAAATTTATGAAAGCACCATAGTTTTTTGCCCTCGACTTGATCCACGTAGGTTCTTAGAGAAAAAAAAAATAGGAACCAAAGTTAAACAAAAACAAAATGTAGGTTTTGCTTTTGATGACGTTAGGAGCTTACTCTCGAGCATAGTCCGTATAGCTGGTCGTAAGCAAAGCTAGATGTTTGCGACTTAATAATGATCATTGCGTAGCAATCCGCTTTAGAGAACTGCGAACGCTTAAATTTAAAAGAGAATTTGATGAAGTTGAAGATGAGATCAATGGTAATTTTAAATAAATAGTATCTGCGTGCAAGAAGTCCTCACCCTTATAAAAAAGTCTGTTCAATGAAGGGATTTGCTTGATACGTAGTCTTGTTCCATCGCTTACGCATTAGCATTATCGGAACACCAGCTTTTATCTCAATTTGGGAAAGTAATAACTCTATGTGATAGTTAGGAGCTTCTAGATCTACCTCGTAAAAAATGATAGCAAAGTACTTCGCTCAGATCGCCACCAAAATGTATAGAGCTTAGTTATTAATGGCCGGCACTGCGTCGCCTAGAGCCGTGGTAGCTCAGGGGCTAGGCGCTCGCTTTAAATTTCATAGAACGCGAGTGACCTGGGTTCGATTCCCGGTGCCGGCACCACTAAAATTGTTAATCGCAATGATAAGTGCTGATTGACCACGTGCTCGGCGGTGAAGGAAAACATCGTGAGGAAAACCTGCATGTCTGAGGAATAAAAAATATTTCGAAGACATGTGAAATCCGCCAACCCGCATTGGAGCAGCGAGGCGGATTCTTCCTAGCTCCAAAACCCTCTCAGAAATGAGAGGAGGCCTGTGCTCAGTAGTGGGACATTTATAGGCTGAAACTTTCCTTTTTTTCTTTTACTGCGTCGCTTTCAGATGCAAAGATGGTCCGCTCGAAAATATAAGAATATTCCTTTCCGCCATTAGCGATAATATTAAGGTAATAATTAGGAATCATTTCACTTATCGTCGGCGATGGCGACGTAATTCAAGGACGACATTACTATTTCATTGATTATTTCGCTCTTATTACTCTTACCTACTGTCAACAGATTATAGGAAATTTTTTTGCTTTGAAAATCACGTCCTATCACATCATTCCCACACAGTGATTCCCAAGTTTTTTTTGTAGTGTTTCAAATAGCTTTTCTTTGATATTTTTGAAATTATGAATTAACTTCTATAAATTACTTAACAACGATACATGTTCGAAAATTAAGACCAAATTTCCAAACTACAACTCATATCGCGCGGATTGTTTTCGAATTTTGAGGTCTTTGAAAATTTCTCTCTCTTTCTTTCTCTCTCTCAAAAAAAAATGATGATTGTAATTATTTTTTGTCTAAGTATTCTTTTTTATCAAACCTAACCTTAATACCTCTTCATTCAGCGGTGCCAACAAAAAGAAATAATAAGTTATGTAGATGTTTAAATTATTCATGAGTTCTAAAAGAAGCTACTTGATAATTTACAAATCAATCAAAATCAATCGTTCTAATGAATAAATTATTTATTTATTCTCAGTTTTCAGGAGAGGTTATTATCCCAGTGAAAATAGGTCCGTCTATATAGTCAGTCGCACAACAAACTTTTGCTCTTTTTAAAAAATATGTAGTGCCAACTGTTGAAGCTTATTCTGGTAATCTAGGTGCTTTCTGGTGTCTAAAGTATCGTAGTTTTTAAGTTGAGAGAATAACTGACTTACATAAGTTCAATATTTTTGGCCTGATATGTACACAATAACCAATTGAACAAATTGAACATAATGATAAACCAATAATATGTATCTACATACATACATACAATCAGAGGTAGGTAGCAGAAAGCGCCCCCACCGTAAACGAGACGTGACGGGTGGCGAACCGTCGCCGTATCGTATCTAAAAGTTTTATTTGGAATATCTGTAATGTGCACATATTTTTTTTTAATTTGTATTAGTTTTTCATTACTGTTTGACTGCGCGTCAATAATATACAAAAACGGCATCTTAGTCCGCATTCAATGCTCGTGAATAGAAGCGCACATTCTTTGGCGATCTTAGCCTCGATTTGTAAGTATATAAAAAGGGTAAAACGGTAAAAAGAGAAAGAGAGAAGAAAGAGGAAAACATTCCTACAGACTTATAGTATCCATATGATTTATTGTGTTATATTTAAATGAACAAAACATAGCATCATTTATGCCACAGTTCTCTTTTTACAAGCTGTTATTTAACTTGCAATGTATGTATGGGAATTTCTTCTAATTCTTGAAGAAATTCAAATCTTGGAAGCCAAATAAGGATATTTTTCCTAGTGGTAGGATTCCTATGCAGGAGTCCCGCTACGTAGATACCACCACAGGGCCAGTTATTCTGCCGTTAAGCAGTAGACTAGAGGCACTTACATATTACTAGCAGTAGAATACTTAAGAACTGATGTCTCAGGGTGACGGGAGCAGTGTGGAGTCACAGAGAAATGTTCCGGAAAACACAGCATTTGTTATGGGCAGACGTTGCACTTACGATAAGGTGAACGTTTTTCTCATATCGTCACTTTATCCAATAAAATAAAATGGAGTATCGGGCTCAATTTTGTTTTGGTCATAGGAACTCCTCAACTATGCACGATGGCTTTGTTATGTTTGGACTTTTTGGATTCGTTTTGACAAGTACCATTTTGAAAAGTGAAAAGCTCTAGTAACATTTGAACCACTGCTGGACACAGGCCTCACAAATAAAAGCTTGTAACAACAATATGATTTTTGTTTCATACTTAATTCTTTTTTTATATTGTATAAAGTGACGAAACGAGCAAAACGTTCACCTGATGGTAAGTGCAACGTCCGCCCACAAGAAATGCTGTGTCACCCAGAATATTTCCGTCTGACACCACACTGCGCCCGTCACCCAGAGGAATCAGTTCTTAAGTCTCAAATGCCCAGTGATTACGCTAACTCACAGTGCCCTTCAAACCGAAACACAGTAATTCTTGCACACTACTGCTTCACGGCAGAATAACTGGCCCTGGGGTGGTACCTAGACGGATTGCTGACTCCGGTTACGTAATAGGGACCCAGTTATGCCAAGGTTATGCCGGAAACGTTTAATTTCGAGCTTGTTTGAATTTGTGTAGTAGTTTGTAATTAATTAAGACCTGCAGGGCAAAAGTACGTCACGTCGAAGCAATGTAATGTTTTACATTACAGGTAGTATAATTTATATATTACCGGAAAGTAACTATGATCTAACGCGTATCATAATCCTAAGGAAGAGCCGCAGGCACACGCGACGACATAAGCTTCCTGTAGCCAGGAGTTCATTAGTATGGATTCTTCAGTTTTTAACGAAACATTTTTTAAAATTCTAGAATCAAATCACATTCGTTTATTCACAGGGAGAGAAGCATTTATTTCATGAAAATTTATATGTATATCTGTGACACCTGATATCTTTTCTGAAAAAGAAAATCCCGCTGGGTTTCTTACTGGTTCTTCCCAAGACAGGGCATTTTTTGCGAACAAGTGTAGTTAAAAAAAAGAAAAACAAATGAGTTTCAAAAGTATTATGTAAATAATCTAAAATATATAAAATAATATAAAAACTGCACTAACACCCCCCCCCCAACTTACAGATTATAATGCTGCGAAAATAAGAAGCTTGAGGAGTATTGTGACTTTGATGGACAGCGTGATAAGGGAACGTTGCGGTGTAACTGAAACTGTAGTGGCAAAGTCAAAAGAACTCGCAACCGACGAGCTCGTATGAAAATGCTATTTTTTTTTTTATTATTTGATAAATGTGACGGAACGAGCAAAACGTTCACCTGATGGTAAGTGCAACGTCTGCCCATAGCAAATGCTGTGTCACCCAGAACAGTTTGACACCACAATGCGCCCGTCACCCTGCGTCATCAGTTCCTAAGTCTCATATGCCCAGTGATTACGCTAGCTCTCAGTGCCTTTCAAACCGAAACACAGTGATGTTTGCACACTACTGCTTTCACAGCAGAATAACTCGCCCTGGGTTGGTACCTACCTAGACGGATTCCTACATAGGAATCCTACCACCAGTAAAGATCACCACTAAAGTAGAAGAAGAAGCAAAAGATTTGTATCAACATCGTAGCAAGTGGAAAGATATGTCCTCTACCTACCCCGATGGGAATTATCAGCAGGCATAACAAATAATTGTTCAGTGTGGGAATCGAACTCAAGTCCCAATTCGCAGAAGCTGATCTCTTAGTTAATGGACCAACCGAACCGACCGAGCCCTTTATGAAATAATATAGCTAATGAGGCGGTTAATCTAATTTCGATTCTTGATTTATATGTATAAGTCAGTCTTACTTTAATAAGTTAATTTCGTTGGGGCAACAATAATGTGACGTCACAGTACTTGACTACTGTGGTCTTTAGTTCAAATCCTAGTTGGAACAAAATTACAAAATGTTTTAAATTAAATTGTTTCTTAAATAAAATGTTTTCGAGTCTGGTTGACAGCTTCTGACAGTATTTGTACGTTATCGCAGAGTCGAAAATCGGCCTAGTAAACATCAGTGTGTTTTCGTAGTCATGAGGGAGACGCCGTAAGATTTAAGCCGGTAGAAGTACAATATAACCCTAACTTCAAAAATGTGTAGACTTTCTCATTTTGTGTGATATTTAGTAAAATATTCTAATATCTAAACTAAATAAAAATTAAAAATATAATATTTTTTAAAACTTTTTAAGACTGTTGTTATATTCTCGGTATATTATAAAACTTAAATATAACATCCAACACGAGTTAAGTGAGAGGTCGCAGGGATAACTTAAAAACATACTTTATTTTAATTTTACTCCTAACAGTACAACTGGTAGCTTACAACTTATATACTATAGTTAATAGAATCAGGCGTTACTTTGCGAAAATCCATTATAATAAAGGAAAGAAAGTTAACTTGCTAAAATCCGCATGCAAAATGTGACTCGGCGGGGTACTGTTTTAGAGTCAATATCATTTGATAATGCCTCGTTTTAAGGTACAAAACGTGTCATCTTCTTGACTTCATTGGTGTGTATTGCCTAGTTGTAGTTTTGTAGTGGTAAGGCTGTTGAGGGAAGGCGGGCGGTGCTCCAGGTAATACACATAATTTTACATTTTGCATGTGGATCTTAGCAAAATAATTTTCTTTCCTTTAGCTTATATACTACTTTGAGTACAGTGCTTCGATTAACCCGATATCCCGTTCTTAGGCGACAAAGGGTCAAGTGTAATTGGTCAACACTACACCGCGCAGTTCAATGATTGATTAATGGGAATTGATTATTTTAACATATTCAAAAGCTTATTATACTATTTCTAATGCAATACTAAGGTTCTCACGACTTTAAGTTCTTAGACAAGATAAAGTCCAGTGTGTTGAGTGCTGTAAACTGTATTCTGCCGTGAAGCAGTAGTGTGCAAACATTACTGTGTTTCGGTTTGAAGGGCACTGTGAGCTAGCGCAATCATGGGCATACAAGACTTGAAAACTGATGTCTCAGGGTGACGGGCGCAGTGTGGTCACACAGAAATGTTCTGGGTGACATAGCATTTGTTATGGGTAGACGTCGCACTTTACATCAGGTGAACGTTTTGCTCGTTTCATCGCTCTATCCAATGAAAAAAAAACTACACTGCGCACTTCACTGTTTGATTAATTGCGCTGAAACAATTACACCGCCCGCTTTCACATAAACACTTCACTGTTTTTATAATAACACGATTGTGGAATAAATTCAGATACGGCGACGTAGCACACGCATGGATTATTTTTTTCGGTCAAGTCGTAAAATTACTACTAATACGTCATTCAAGGATCAGGGAATTTCATTTGCTTTAGATTTGAAATCGGAATGCTATCCGTAAGAAGCCGACACAGATAATGCAGTAAATCGGAAATGCTAATCGTGCGGCTTCAAGAGCAGACGCTCGCTGAATTGGCAGACAGTGCTTGCAGTAATACGCAAGTAGTATAATTTTAATTTTTCTCTAACTCTGAGAATCTTTTCCTGTGTATTTTGGATACTAATTTATCCAAAATTAATGTCATAACATAAATACAATCACGCCTCTTCCCTATTGGAGTAAGCATATACTATTTTTTTACCGAGAATGAGTATGTATTTTACTAGTGATGTAATGAATATTCGCAGTCGCATAGTGATTTTCACAAATAATTTTACTTATAAAAATAATCTAAAACAATATAAAAAAATAGAATTAAAATGACATTTTATTATAAGTTTAGTTTTCGATATAAAAAAGAATAAAGTGACGAAACAATAGGACGATGCAGGAATCTGCCTAGGTAGGTACCACCCCAGGACCAGTTATTCTGCCGTGAAGCAGTAGTGTGTGAGCTAGCCTAATCACAGGGCATATGAGACTTAAGAACTGATGTCTCAGGGTGACGGGCGCAGTGTGGTGTCGCACAGAAGTGTCCTGGGTGACACAGCATTTGTTGTGGGCAGACGTTGCACTTGCCATTAGGTGAACGATTTGCACGTTTCATCACTTTTTACATTAAAAAATAAAAGTTCACTTTTATTTGTCATAATGGTGTACAGCTAAAAGAATCAGGCGTTAGTTTTTTTAGAAATCGTTTACAGTAAAGGAAAGAAACATAGTTGGTTCGCTGAGACCCGCACGCAAAATTACTGGCACTTATTTGAATTGTATTTTAAAATCAGTGGACATTCACAAATACTACTACATGCAGTAGCCCACTTTTCGCCGTCGCGGGAAACGTGACGTAACGGGTAGCAAATCACGAGATCGCCATCTTGGCACGAGTTAAAAAATTAATACAATATCAAAGTAAAACATAAAAACCTTAAATAAACAAATAAATTATAAAATTCAATCATCCTCATCATCATTTCAGTCCCCCAAAATGATCGCTACAAACTTTTGTAATAATCTATGGGGGAGGCCTATGTTCAGCTGAGGACTAGTGATAGGCTTAAAATTATATAAGTCCACAGCTGAACATAGGCCTCCACCATAGATTGCCACAACGAATTGTAGCTCTCACTGTGGGAGCATTTTGCCATAGTTGCCACGCTTGGCAGGCTGGTTTTAGTTTTTATTTGTTTTCGTCTGTTGACTTTTACGACACTCACGGGATGAGGTGGGGTGGTAGATTTTCTTAGGCCGCCTACATATATATATTTAATACCGTCACTTGACACACACGACCTTAAGGTCACCAAAAGTCCACCCTTTTAATATTTTATAAATAGTGAAATAATTACAGTATAATATTAATCTATACGAATAAATAAAATGGAAGTGTCATCATTGCGTGTTTGTAAGAACGATTTAACAGTTTTTTACTCAATGCTTATGAAAGTACATACGGTACTTACAAGAAAAAGACTATTTTAAAAATTTTGTCTGTCTGTCTGTCTGTGAGCTTAAAAGCTTGTGCTAGGATAACAATGTTCGAATGGCGGGCTCGATGCTGCAACGTCATGTTCCACAGTCCGTACCCTAAGCCATTAGGCTTTTTCCGCTTATTTCTCTTTATTGAAATTTACTAGTTGTTATAATAGTTAATAGAATCAGGCGTTAATTTGCGGAAATCCATTATAATGAAGGAAGGTAAGTTACTTTGCTAAGATCCGCATGCAAAATATAAAAATGGTGTCATTATCAAGCGTCATAGACTCTACGACAGACGGCCGCCGAGTGAGCGGCGCGGTAATGCCTCGTTTTGGGGCGAAACACCTGTCGTGTTCTCGACTTCAGTGGTGTATATTATCTAGTGGTAGTATTGTAGTGGTTGGTGGAGGGTACCTGGTGGTGGTTCCTGGTGGCGGTGTTGGTTTGCTTGTGCACGCTACTGAGGGAGGGCGGGCGGTGCTCTTCAAAAAACTAGGTAATATCCACCATTTTTATATTTTGCATGCGGATTTTAGCAAAGTAACTTACCTTCCTTCATTAGTTGTTATAATATTTATTTTGATCGTTAGTTTTGGCATGCTGCAAATATGTGACACACACACACACATGCACTTCAGCCCATCACCTGTCCACTGCTGAACATAGGCCTCCTCCACAGATTGTCGGAAATGTTTGTAGCTCTCAATTTGGGGGGATTTTGGACTGCGGTTGCCAAGTCGCCTGCCAAGTGTGAATACAAACGCAGTTGGCAACCGCAGTTTACTCATTCAGATGTTCCAGAAAAATGCTACTGCCCATCTTCTGATTTTAATGTTCCCTCTGTCGACTTATACGACACCCACGGGGATTAGATGTGGTGGTAGATACTATTAAGCGTGGCCTGCGTCATGCAAATATATCATACGTATCAAAGCGTCAAAAAAATTATGGAATACTATTTTTTTTTATTGTATTAAGTGACGAAATGAGCAAAACGTTCACCTGATGGTAAGTGCAACGTTTGCCCATAACAAATACTGTGTCACCCAGAATATTTCTGTGCACTGCATTGCGCCCGTCGCCCTGAGACCCTGAGAGTGTGGAGAATTGTCTCGGTAGTCAGTCACGCTTTTTCGTTGCAAAGTTGCGGCTCAGTATTTATTCTTCTCTTTATTTGCCTTTATTTGCTGATTTGCCTTTATCATTCCCCGCCCTACAGCGGGGTAATAATTATCAACATATCCTCACGTGACCGGCAGTAGTGTTAATTTTAAAAGTCATAAACGTCAATAATTTCATATCTCTGGTAAATTTATTATACACTTTGATACACGTTATATTGAATCTATTTTAGCACATCTTAAAGAGGCTTGCAACTCTAAGCAGCGTTGGTATAAAGTTTTCAGGCTTGATTTAAGTCAATGAAAATATGTGTAGAGCCTATTGTATATGGTAGCTTAAATTACATGTTTTTTCCTCGATCCTTTCAATGCTATCTGCCAATCCGAAGTCAGTAACACACGCATACAAGCGCATCCTTCTATTGTGTACTATCACAGAGTGCCCTAATGAAGTCCCGATCCATGGTAGAGTTAAGAGTGCCCGCGCCGCGGCTCGTTACTTCGTATAATAGTATTGTGTGACGTGTTAGATGAGTTAGCCAGCGTGAAAAAATAATGTCTTCGCACATTCTACCGCAACATTTTAATTGGTTGACTGATGAATATTGTGTAATTGCATACGTAGGAACATGTAGTGATGATTTAAGATTTATGAATTTATTTCTTAATTGAATCTTGTTAAATAAATAATAGTTTATAATAATTAAAGTAATTAAGTATAATAAAAAAGTAAATAAGTAGATATTATTTTATTTTTAACTTCGCTGTACCCCGCGATTTCACCAGCGTGAAAAGCCGACCCCGTTCGATGATATACATACATACTTCCAAGTTTGAATCGGATTTTGGGGTTTCAATTTTTATGCGCCTGAACCATATTTTTTTTCTAAAATTAAAGTAGCCTAAGTTACCCGCTATAATATCAGCTACCTGTCAGTGAAAGTTCGGTCAAAAAC
Source organism: Luehdorfia chinensis (assembly GCA_019845155.1). Lineage (NCBI taxonomy): Eukaryota > Metazoa > Arthropoda > Insecta > Lepidoptera > Papilionidae > Luehdorfia > Luehdorfia chinensis. The sequence continues at coordinate 771,907 of JAHVAK010000420.1, forward strand.
GGTCGCAGCTGTTTCAGAGATTAGCCGGAACAAACACACAGACAGACAGACTAAATTAAAAAAAAATCTTATAAGCACCGTTCATACTTTCATGAGCATTGAGTAAAAAGCTGTTATTTTATTATTACACACAGATACTTAAATTTTTTTTAATTTGTATATAAATTCCTGAAGTACTTTAATGGAATTAATTTTTTAGTAAGTAGATTGAAAACTTGCCCTTTTGCTGTTCCTTTTTGTTAGTGATATCTGAAATAAGTTGGTATAATAGAAAAATAAAAATGTTTTTTATGTACAAGATGTTTATACCTTATTAAACAAATAAAGTCTAAACTGCCTTAAATTATAGTTAGTATACATTATAAAATAGTTATAAAATTAAATTTTACTACTCTCAGAAATTACGGCCGTAAGCCTTCTATATTTCGTATGCTTAGTGGGAGAGCGATACAGGAAAATAAGCATTAAGTCTTCAGTTGTGACAACGAATCCTTTTTTTCTCTTTATTAATAATTTATGCAGACGTAGTCCGGTACTCCCCTGGCGTTCTGCGTGACACGGTAGTTGAAGGCACCGTCGGGTTGCCAGTGACGTTGAAGGGACTCCGGTGATGAACGACCACGCGGCGTCACGGTCGGCTGGCAGGTGTTTCCATTGTTTCCCGGAAGGTAGAAAGCGTTGAAGTTGAAAGCGATCTTGATCCGAACATCGAAAGCTACAATAAAACTCCAGTACGATATACAAACCTCAGCGTCATTTTCAAATTTTCCAAAAGTTTATAAATCTCAGTTGCGCGTTCAGTTCTCGTAACCGCAGCGGTGCAGCGCAATTTTTTTTTTTTAATTATTGATCTCCAATTTTTTAAGGTAATAAAATCAATTTCTTTTTAATTTTAACTAACACTAATAAAGAGACGAGTTAACCTGCTGGTTTGATAAGTGCAGTCTGCCGTCTGTATTTCTGTGTGACACTAAATTGCGCCCGTCATACTGAGCCATCAGTTCTTAAGTCATGAGATATGAATGCAAAGTAGCAAATGCAAAATTCCACTAGCTGTCACTGGCTTTCAGATCGAAACACAGCAATGCTTGCACTATTGTATTAAATAACTGAAGTCTAAGGTCTGCGAAAGGCGGCCGGAATAGTAGAATGGCACCCGCCTTTCCTCCCTAGATGTCGGTCGATCGGTCGGTCGAACGTTCTTTCACATAATAGTAAGTACATGATGATACAACTTTGAGTCATCAGTTCTTAAGTTCCAGATGTCCTGCAATCACTCTGGCTTACAGTGCTAATCAGACGTAAGCATGTCTTGGTCTACATGGTGGTACCCACTTAGGAATCCAAACACCAGTATATATGTAAAACCATTCTGTACCAGTGAAGCTTTTATAATTTTCCTAACATATTTTTTTTATTTCGATACATTTTTATAAATCTGACATCATGGACATTTTTTAGTGTGCGAATAGATATATATGTGAGAAAAAAAAGTATAAAGAGTGACGCAAGTTTAAAGGCAACAATACAAATGCCATGGTCTAGAGGTTTTACGCCCTAGGGACGTACGTGTACAATCATACATGCAATTATGATGGGACAGAATTTTGTAATGAAGGAAAGAAAGTTAGTTTGCTAAGATCCGCATGCAATATTTAACACGGTGTATATTACTTAGTTCCTGAAGAGCTAAACCCGCCCATAATTTCTAAACTCATTCTCATTATAAGCAGGAACCCTAAATATGTCCCAAATTAAAAGTAGATTACATTGCTTGTAAGTCAGAGACTTAGCTGAAAGACCTTTTCTTAATCTCATATCGCAGTTTGCAGAAGAACTTTCGCCTGTCCGTTTGTTAGTCCGGGCTAATCTCCGAAACGGTTAAATCAATTTCGTTGGACCTTTCAACGGCAGGTAGAGAATGTTTCAGATAAATATTACATTCAGTATTTGTTTTTTAATACATAGCTAATTCTTGGGTACATTCGAGTGCCTGTTGCAAAAGTTTAAAAAGAAATATCGTTGATTTGAAAATGTTTCGACTTTTTTTTTCACAACACTAGTCAGCAGCCATCAGGCTTTAGGCAAGGCTTTCAAGCACGCGTGCGTCACCGCACTTGCGGAGGGCTCTCCTGCGCTCTACAGAAAAACGTCGCCTGCGAACAATGCCCGCCGCGCTGTTTCCGCTAATTTGCAATTAAAGCGATACTGTATGGCACTCACGAGTCAAGTTATTGAAATGAGTGCACTTGAGACTATTCTATTCGTTCCAATTTATGGTTTCATTTTGCTTTTATGAAGTTTAAGTTTTAATGGAAGAATATCGCATGGTCTCATTATCTTTATATTGCAGGACGTACACATTACGATTACCATGTGCAAACATTTCTGTTTTTAGTCTCACGGGCCGTAGGTTAAATAAAAAAAAAGATCCGTTTGTACAATCGTTATTTATATATACATACTATGCAGCAATCCGCCTAGGTAAGTACAAGCTAGGTAGGTACATTTTTAATTGCATAAAGTGATGAAACGAGCAAAACGTTCACCTCATGGTAAGTGTAACGTCTGCCCATAACAAATGCTGTGTCACCCAGAAAAATTACTGTGTGACACCACACTGCGTCCGTCACCCTGAGACATCAGTTCTTAAGTCTCATATGCCCAGTGATTACGCTAGCTCTCAGTGCCCTTCAAACCGAAACACAGTAATGTTTGCACACTACTGCTTCACGGCAGAATAACTGGCCCTGGGGTGGTAGACATAGACATAGACTTTATTCGACGTACACAATACAGAAACCACACAGATAATGCAAATAAAAAAAAATCCAGGACACTAATAAAAAGAAACAAACAAGATCTGTAAAACACTGGAAACAAAAGTGACGCTGTATTGTGAAGTTGAAATGGAGTAAGCCAGAGTAAGAGTTATTTGCACTAATTTTTGTCCTCTATTTTTGAAGCTCTCTACCAGTTTTCTAACCACCGCCATATTTAAATAGATCAAGTAGTTTGTTTTGGCTCCGTAGTGACGTACCGAGTACACTTCACAGATCATTAGTTTCATTAAAAGTTTCCCTGTTAATTAAACTTCGCAGTCACCCGCGGCGCGGCGTCGGCTCGCCTAACTAACGCCATTAAACGTTGTACGAATAAAGAAATGGTGACACCACGTACGTTTTAATGAGACGCGTTTCTCAACAATCGCGTTTTGTTTAGTCTTGAACAATCGCATAGAGGTTTATTTAAATCTACCGCCCACTACATGTGATCTATTAATCCCGAGTTTTGCGATTAATGAGTGTGCACGCCGTGTGGTGGCGGCCTCAGAGAATCTACTACCCCTAGTCTTTCCGTGGGTGTCGTAAAAGTCGACAGAGGGAAAATTAAAACTAGAATGGGCAGCAGCGTCTTGGAACATCTGCATAAATGAACTGCGGTTGATGAATGAGAGCTACAAACATTTGTGGCAATCTATGCGGGAGGCCTATGTTCAGCAGTGGACTAGTGATAAGCTGAAATGATGATAATGATGACGATGATGTGTATGCAATGAGTATGAGTGTTTAATATGTTTAATATAGTTAATAGAATCAGACGTTACTTTGCGGAAATCCATTATAGTAAAGGAAAGAAAGTTAATTTGCTAAGATCCGCATGCAAAATGTAAAATGGTGTGTATTACCCAGTTATGAAGAGCACCGCCCGCCCTCCCACAACAGCGTGCACAAGAATACCAATACCGCCACCGGGAGCCGCCACCAGATACCCTTAACCACTACAACACTACCACTAGGCAATACACACCACTGAAGTCGAGAACACGACACGTGTTTCATCTCAAAACGAGGCATTATCAAGTGATATTGTCTCTACGACGGTCAACCGCCGTCTCGGCGGTGCTCTTCAAAACTAATACACACCATTTTACATTTTGCATGCGGATCTTAGCAAATTAAGTTTCTTTCCTTTACTAATATGTTTAAAGTGATAATATGAAACAATGATTTTTTTTTTTGGTAAAATTGACAAAATGAGCGAAGTATCATCACTTCAGCCTATCACTAGTCCGCTGCTGAACATAGGCCTCCCCTTATAGGTTGCCACTAAAGTATGTAGCTCTCATTTTAGGCGGATTTTGCCATAGGCTATCACGCTCGGCGGGCGGGTAGTCAACCGCAGTTTATTTTGTTCAGATGTACCAGGAAGACGCTGCTGTCCATTTCTCAGTTTTTATTTTCCCTCTGTCGTGTTTTACGACACCCACGGGATGAGATGGAGTGGTAGATTCCCTTAAGCCGCTACCACACGGCAGCGTCTGCAAATAACAAATTCTGTGGAACTTGAACATTTTTGTGTGACACCACCTGCGCCTGTCACCCTGAGACAGTCGCATTTTAACCGACTTCAAAAAATAGGACGGTCTCAATTCGACTGAATGGTATGTTTTGTGTGTATGTTACACGATATGTACGCAAGTTTTGAATCGATTTCAATTATTCTTTTTTAGTTAATTGGTTACCTTACCAGAGAACTGTCAAGAAAATCTAGGGTCTTTCTTTTTTTCAATGCCATATTACATATTGTCATTTATAAATTACATCATAGTGGTTAGAAAACCTGACTTCACCGCTGCATGTCCGGGAGTATTATTTCACAGGAATAGTTTCTCGAAAGTCTTGAAAGAAAACTATGTTAAAACGACTCGAATGAACGATGACCGATGAAGTTAAAGACTAGTTCAATTCTCACCCCTTTGTATCCCGAGAATATTGAATAGTTTGTAGTATATCTTCCAGTTAATTAAAAGTTATCGGACCGTGGAAGACGAGAAACTAGAGCTCTCTTCTGTGTTGTTATTTTGATATTACTGAAAGCTTTTTAAGATGTCTGTTACATTTTATATCTTGTGAACTTTTAAAAAGAATTTAACAGTCGGTTTCGTAAAAAAAGCAATTTAATTTCATTCCTTATTTAATCCCATTCTCACTCTTTTCTTGGCTGTATCTCACATGAAGGTGGGGTCAGCCTTCCTAATTCTTTTTCTCCACTTCGCTATACCTTCGACAGCTTTTTCGGATAGCTCGCATTTACTCCTGTATCTTTATATCATCACTAGCGATCCGCCCCGGCTTCGCCCGGGTAGGTGGATATTAGAAAGGTCAATTAGTACTCTATTTGGACAAACAGAACAACAACAATCCCTTCACAAGCATTTTTTGTAGCGACTATGCTTATCGGCGGCTCTGCAGCTGGTGTGGTGTGGTGGTGGCGGCCTCGTTAGAACAATACTACCACTCCATCTCATCCAATGGATCTCGTAAAAGGCGAGTAAGGAATTAAACTGCACTGTACTGCACCAAGTGCATTATATTGTTTTGGTGAAACGTGGATTGTGGTAGTCATCTGCTTTTGCAGTAAGTGCCCAGTCTCTGACTACCCCTTATGGGATACACTCGTGATCTTATGTATGTATGTATGCAGCTGGTCAGGTAAGATTAAGTTACCAAAATAATGTTTTATTTATGGGAACATAAGCCATGAAAGTTTAGTGGCTCAGAGCTTCCTTGTAAACAATATTTGATGTCGTGTTAGCAAAATAAAACGACCGCTCTCGACCGCTGCGCAAAGGGAGCCGCCGAGGGAAAGACAGTCGATGATGCCCAAGTCGCATGAATCGGGGCGGCGCGGCGTTCGAGACCGCGATCGCTGTAATATAATTAAAATTACAAACCACTATTCAATTGTTTCTAGTTACAAAAAATAAAATGAGTAGTCAGGTGATCAATAGAACTTAAGTCCAATCGCGAGTAGTGCGGGCGAGCGTATGGTTGTTGACTCAGACCGCAGCATTTTTCTTACTTTTATACCCGTCGTCACTTCTAAACGATAGGTCCGATTCGAATAATTTAAAGAGGAATTTACATGTACATAATCAACCTTGACTATAAAACTATTTAGTTGGATAAGGTAAATATTGTGATACGAATGTCATCATCTTTCGATTCTACCCGTGTTTTGATTGACTAATTTGAACAAAAAGTGATTATTGTGACTTAACTATGATAGTCAGACATATCGCCTCGAGTACTTTTTTGAGAGTAATGATGAGTACTATGAAAATGTAGTACATTATTTTATTTATCATCAATAGTTTTTGCAGCGCACAAATAATTACTTTTATTAGTAAATTTGAAAACCTTGAGTTACATCATAGCAACTTTCGTAGGCTCTCAGTTTTTTTTAGTAAATTAAATATAATTCATGTTAAACGCTAATAATGTAGCTGTATACGTAAAAGAATTTTAAAATCGGTTCAGTAGTTTTTTAGTTAAATCATTACAACCAAACATACAAAAAATGAAATCTTTCCTCTTTATAATATTAGTTTAGATAACAGAAATCTCACTATGAAGTCAGGTCCTTCCTCTTCACGGGCCCATGGTACCACAGCCTTGTGTCCTGAATCTTTTCAGCGGCGTCGCTTCCACGTACGTACTCGTTGAGGATTTTATCGAGCCTGGTAACGGCATACGTTCTTAGTTTCCGTAATTTGAATGACAATAACATTTTTCCGGGTAACGGCCCAAGTTACAATATCCTACCATACCATTAAACCGTTCTTTTCATTGTTTCTTTTCAAATATTGAGAACACGATTTACTGGTGGTGGGATTCCTATGCAGGAATCCGTCTAGGTAGGTACCACCCCAGGGCCACTTATTCTGCCGTGAATCAGTAGTGTGCAAACATTACTGTGTTTCGGTTTGAAGGGCACTGTGAGCTAGCGTAATCACTGGGCATATGGGACTTAAGAACTTTTGTCTCAGGGTGATGGGCACAGTGTGGTGTCACACAGAATTTTTCTGGGTGACACAGCATTTGTTATGGGCAGACGTTGCACTTACCATCAGGTGAACGTTTTGCTCTTTTCATCACTTTATCCAATAAAAAAAAAATCAAGAGACGCCTGTAAGATACACAAATTAATGGCATTAAATAATAGCCGCACCCTGATTTAGATGATGATTTTGTATGTTCAGCTCAAAATCGACAGCCCAGATCCGACATCACTCTTATTCAATTGAATGTATGTTAAACCAACAAAACATACCGTTCTAATAAAGGAAAGTAAGTTAATTTGCTAAGATCCGCAAGCAAAATATAAAAATGGTGTATATTATCAAGTGTCATACTGTGACTCTACGACAGACGGCCGCCGAGTAGAGTCGTAGAGTCTATGACACTTGATAATGCCTCGTTTTGGGGCGAAACACGTGTCGTGTTCTCGACTTCAGTGGTGTGTATTATCTAGTGGTAGTATTGTAGTGGTTGGTGGACGGTACCTGGTGACGGTGTTAGTTTGCTTGTGCACGCTACTGAGGGAAGGCGGGCGGTGCTCTTCAAAAACTAGGTAATATACACCATTTTTATATTTTGCATGCGGATCTTAGCAAATTAACTTACTTTCCTTCATTATAATGGATTTCCGCAATGTAACGCCTGATTCTATTAACATACCGTTCTGCCGTCAGCCGTGTGGTGGCGGCTTAGGAGAATCTACATTGAATTTACATTTCACTCACTAAGCTTACATATACACTTCGACATTTCAACACTCACACATTCCAATTGCTAGTATGCCTTAAGTTTATCTTTTTAGGTTTTATTTTGTTTTTTTTTTAATTTGTATATCATATTTTATATTATGCTCTGCTGCTCTATGGCTTATTATTATATCACTGCTCCAATCAAACGACAATCTGTATATTTCACATAAAATTTTTAAAACCGGAATTGACAGTGAGATGAGTATATTTATGTCATGTAATTTTTTGAAAAGATGTTGATTCCATGATAATTAAAAAAAAGATGACCAGGTCATAGTCATGAAATTATTGTATCGCCATTGAACATTAACACGTGTGCAAAATTTCAAATCATTCGGCAGTCTGGAAATAAGTAACCTGGTGGTAGGATTCCTATGCAGGAATCCGTCTAGGTAGGTACGAGTATCATCCCAGGGCCAGTTATTCTGCCGTGAAGCAGAGGTGTGCAAACATTGCTGTCTTTGGTTTGAAGGGCACTGAGAGCTAGCGTAATCACTGGGCATATGAGACTTAAGAACTGATATCTCAGGGTGACGGGTGCAGCGTGGTGTCACACAGAAATGTTCTGGGTGAAACAGCATTTGCTATGGTCAGACATTGCAGTTACCATCAGGTGAACGATTTGCTCGTTTTATCACTTGATCCAACAAAAAAAAAGGAAATTTTATGAAAGATTTTTTTAACATTTTCAGTTATAGACAGGTGAAGCTAATGGAAGCGTATTAATAAAATTAAATACATTTTTAATTAGGCAATACATAGAATAGAGCGAATCGCATCACTTAATTTATAAAGAAGAAGTAGTCGTATAGAGCTTTTGTCGTCGTGCGTTCAAGTGCCCCCGCAGACATACGGAGCAAAGCGTGGCGGCTTTGAGTCGAGAGTACGTATAAAGTTGCATTTTTCATAAACCGCGCGCATTATTACTTGCTTCGGGCGAGGCGAAATGCATAAACAATTGCAGGCTGGAGTTCGTGCAAAATATTGCCTACTCGTTTTTTATTTGCATGTTTTTTTTTTAAACTTTAGGGCAGTTTTACAGTACGCTTGACTTATTAAAGCCAAGTTAACTGGTTCTTAATGATTTACCAATGTATTACAGAAATTCCAATACAAATCTGTCTGTAATTTTTTAAGAGTATTCTAGCCATCGTAATGACGTCACTAACATTCATATAATGATTTCTTATTAAGCAGAAACCAAATCCGTAGCCAATTTTATATATATAACCACTGACACTTGTAAAGAATTTTACTTCGACATGCTTTGTGTTTAAAACCATGTAATCTTTGCCGTTTCCATAACGACAAGTTTTATTTGTTTAATTTTTCAAAGTTAGGAAGTCATTTCTTCTTAATTCATATCGCGATATCTTTACTTCGAGTTTAAAAAAAATACTATTATAAAAACAAAAACTTTACGTCACAGATGCCGATTAGTCAGCCAAATCGCAAGCGGCACTAGCTTGTTGTATTTATTTACGTTTTTGCTTTTAACTAGCTGTGCGCCGCGGTTTTACCCGCGATCGATAATGTACATATATAATTCCTAATTTGGATCGGTTTTTAGGGTTTTAATTTATTTTGCGCGGAATCCTAATTATTTTTCTAAAATTTAAGTAGCCTAAGTTACCCGCTATAATATCAGCTATCTGTCAGTGATATTCCCGTCAAAATCGGTCCAGCCGTTTCGGTAATTAGCCGAAACAAACCGTCAGACAGACAGACAAAAATTTCAAATATGTTTTTTTTTATCGGTACCGTATATAATTTCATCAGCATTGAGTGAAAAGTTGTTATTTAGTAATTACAAACAGATACTTCAATTTTATTTATTTGTATAGATTTCTGCTTAAGTTTTTGTTCGAAATATTTACTTGCTGTAGGTTGAAGAAACTACTCGAAAGATAAGATTTTGAATGCCGATGAAAGATGGAAGTTATATCGAAGTTTAGTTCCCATCCCTAGCTTAAGTAAATTCATTAGCTTTATTGTAGTTCGACAAGTTAATTAAAAGTTTGCACACGGAAGGGAGTTGAGGCTGGATGCCCGACTTTGTTGTTTTGAAATTGCTTAACATTTTATTTAAAATAGTGGTAAACTTTAAAAATACTTCCGTGGGAAAATTTCGTTGATCCCAATATGTAATGTGTCATTGCTTCGTCTGACGGATTCAATTACGTTTTATTATAACTACTAGCAGAAAAGCCAGCGACTTCGTCCATGTGGATTAAGGTTTAAATAAAACTACTTTTTACGGATTTTTACGGATTTGTCCGATCTACGCAGAAAGAGACTCTTTCTGCGTAGATCGGACTAAAAATAATAATTAAAAGCTGAAGGTACTCCGGGTTAACAATGACATCGGGACAACTGTCACCTCAGTCCCCCCGTGACCATGGGTGCTGTAAAGCGCCCGAAACGTCGGGTTAAAAATAGTTCTAAATTAAACGCGATAAAATCCGTAAAAAGTAGTTTTATTTCAATGTGTAATACTCGCGTAAATAAAAAAAACATTATGGATTAAGGTTTTTGAAAAATTGTGGGAAAAAAACACGTTGATTTACCAGGATATAATGTATCCTCCGTCCCATCCGTCTCCGGGATGTAAACTATCTCTGTGACGATTTCGTTAAGATCAGTTCAATGGTTGAGCCCTGAAAAGGTAACAAGCAGATAGAGGGACGGAGAGAGTTACTTTCGCCCCAAGTTTCAAGCACTTCACATCACTCATGGTTATGGAAGCACTGATGTATTGGCCGTCTAACTATATTACTGTTGTAATAATCTGATCTACGCAAGGGCTTTTGCCGGGAGAAATAGCTATGAGGTGTGTCTTTGAAAAAAAAACAAAATCGTAAAATCGCAAGTAGCTCTGGAGTGTATGAGCTGAAATGCATTTATAAAGAAATAAACAATTTCAAAGCCGCCAACCCGCTTTGGACCAGCGTGGCGGAATCATGCCGGCTCCAAAACTCTCTCAAAAATAGAGAGTAGGCCTGTGCTTAGCAGTGGGATACATTTATAGGATGTTACTTTATTTTACTTTACGTACTTTTACAGTTTAGTACCAATATCGCACTCAAGTCAACACTAGCATTTACCAATGCACTGACAGCTACGATAACGGCCCCCATTCATTTTAGAGAAACTTCTGAAGCTAGGAAGAGTTCACGACACTGCTTCAGTGGAGTGGCGAACTTCGCATGCCGAATTTTTTTTTTACATTACACATACAAAAATAGACATTTAAATTTTACAGAAATCTGTTAAGTTTTGTATACACATAAAATAAATTGGAAAAGTAGGTGCAGTTCAAAACCATTAAAACAACGAAGAAATGTTCAAACGTGTATGTTTTCTTTTCAATGATATGGTTGAAGAGTTCGAAGTCTATTACATCTGTCACTCTTGTGTAATAGTGCCGCTTGTGTTGGGACTGGCCTGATAGAGTTTGAAATGCAGTTTTATAAAAATTTTTGTTTGTACTCTGATGCATAATTTAGTTGTTAATAGCGTTTATTTAAATAAAAGTTATAAAAAGAGTTCGAGTTATATTTTTACCCTAGTAAGCGATACATAATTTTAATGAAAAAAAGGAAGTTAATTTGCTAAGGTCCGCATGTAAAATATAAAATGGTGTATATTACCTAGTTTTCGACGAGCTCTCCGCTGCTCCACAATAGCGTGCACAAGCAAACTTCCATCGCCACCGGGAATCGCCACTAGTAACCCTCCACCACTACAACACTAGGCAATATACACCACTGAACTGGAGAACACGACAAAACCAGGCATTATCAAGTGTTATTTACTTTACGACGTACAGCCGCCGAGACTCTCGCGAGAGCAACTCGGGCGGTTTTCTTTAAAAACAACGTACCATTTTATATTTTTCGAGCGGATCTTCGCAAATTAACCTCCTTTCCTTCATTAAAATTGATTTCCGCAAAGTGGCCGTGTGGTGGCGGCTTAAGAGAATCTACCACCCCATCATATCCCGTGTGCTTAAAAGTCGACAGAGGGAAAATTAAAACCAGAAGATGGGCAGCAGCATCTTCCTAAACATCTGAATAAAAATACTGCGGTTGCCAACCCACCTGACAAGCGTGGCAACTATGGCAAAATCCCTCCAAAATGAGAGCTACAAACTTTTGTGGAAATCTACGGGGTGGCCTATGTTCAGCAGTCGACTAGTCGTCGTCGTCGGCGTGGTTTCAGCCTATCACAAGTCCACTGTTGTACATAGGCCTCCCCCATAGATAGCCACAAAAGGTTGTAGCTCTCATATTGGAGGGATTTTGCCATAGTTTCCACGCTTGGCAGGCGGCTTGGCAACCGCAGTTTATTTATTCAGATGTTCCAGGAAGATGCTGCTGCCCATCTCCTGGTTTTAATTTCCCTCTGTCGACTTTTACGACACCCACGGGATGAGATGGGGTGGTAGATTCTCTTACGCCGCTACCACACGGCCTCGACTAGTGATAGGCTGAAATGATGATGACGAACGCCTGAATAAGTTAACAATATTATATTCCTTTTATTAAAAATATTTTGATTTCTTCAAAGGTTAGTGTACAGTAAGAACATTTAGAATTTGTAGAAATGTTTTTGCTCTGCATCCAGTAGCCTAATGTCTAATGTAGAGCATTCCAAACTGATCGTAGCATGGAATGCTATGCGAACAATGTAAAGTGTTTAGGTAATTCATTTAATTTAGTAAGACGTATATACACTGCTACGTTGTTTCCATTTGACATAAGTTCATACAGCTACGACTCTTCCTAATTAGGGTAGGCAGAGACCACTATTCCGAATTGAAAGTATGAAGAAACGAAAATTATGAAAATATTTATAAATTTCAAGGAGTAATTGCTTTAAAATGAAGTTTTATTTATGTTTATTATCAAACATGACTGAGCATGGCCAGCGTAGCGCATCCAATCCAATTAGAGCTACCATGTTAAAAATAATTGGAAAATTTCTGAAACTTTCTATATACGTTCTTCAATGAGGTATATCTTTACAAAATATTGGTATTAAAATGAACTGTTGGGTACGAACGAAGTCAATTAGTTATATGCTTAAACAATAGACAGAAGACTGTGGCATACTATGGCTTTATTCTATGTTACTAAACCTACAGAACCTACCCTTAGAATACATGGCAGATATCGACCACAGCGTTAATTTCCGGCTATTGGCAGGATCTATCAATTGCGCAGGAGATATTGCAGTGCCGTAAGTGTACGCTCAAACACAGGCGTACTCACACGTCCCAACATACCAGTGTCCGATGTAACACTAATGCGATATAATCGGAGGTATGCTAGGATGAAGTGTCAGAAATCGGGGACAATCACAACACAACCAGACCCGAAAACCAATAATTAGTGCTTCAGCACAAATATTGGCTCCTACTTGGTATCGAACGACCTGCGGCATAGAAGTCAAGTTCTCTGACCACTATGCCATACGGTCGTCAAATATTATTGTAGTGTGTCAATCATTGTGATGAAGTAAGTGTTAATGAATCACTTAATTTGTAAATATGTTCTATCACTAAAAGACTCACTCTACTTCTACCATGTTTAGTGGGCATACAAATTCTGACTACATCAAGAAGCTTAATAGAGAAGTAGATACATAACAACTAAGGTTATACTATTCTTCATCCTGAGTCTACATAACTTGATAATGTCTCATTGTGGGGCATACTCTTGGTAATACATGGTATGATCTCGACTTATGGGTATTGTCCTGTAGCAGTTGCAAAAGTGGTATAGCGCCTAGTGCGGCTCCCGTAGCAAATAGCAGTTTGTCTGCGCGCTATTTCGATAAAGGTGGTGGTGAAAACTAGGCGACCACGTGGCCTAGTGGTCAGAGTATCTGACTTCACTTCATAGGTTCTGTGTGAAACATGATCCCGTTGCTGTAGAAAAATCGGGACTTCTTAACAAAAAACGCAACAAGTAGTTTTGGCAGTCCTCTCTTCATGTTAACCTGACACTACCTAAATAATTCTGATGAGACCGAAACAGGTGGAAATCTGAGTGTGCAAGGTCAGGGTTCTCCATCATCCACTTTTCATCACCAGTTATCAATCTCTTCCAAAACGGTTCGGTTTCATTTTTTATCCCGGCTTTTTCAAAATGTGTCAAAACTGTTTTGCAGTTCTTCAGCTATGTCGTAACTACTGATATGCCGATCTTGCTACACTTTTTCAAAAATGGCGTCCTATTTATCGGTAACAGGGCGACCAGAGCGCGGTGCATCTTTGACATCAAAATTCCGGGATTGAAAACGTTTAAACCAACTTTGTGCTACTCTTACTGACACTGTATTAGGTCCATAAACGACACAAATTTTTTTCGCAGATTACTTATCGAATTTCTTCATTAGATTCACTCATATTTACAGAATGAAAAATAACTGGAAATAGCATTTTACTAATTTGTTTCTTTTTTTTTTAAATTTAGCCTTTTTTTTAGCCAAAGAGATTTTATTACAAGTTTATATATATACTAAATGCGAAAACACTTTTTCCCGACCAAATATATCATTTAATATTTTTTTACAATCTATCGCCGTTTCTTAATGAGGATATTTTTTTTTATTGGCGAAAGGGACAGGGTAGGAATCCGTCTAGGTAGGTACCACCCAAGGGCCAGTTATTCGGCCGTGAAGCAGTAGTGTGTAAACATTACTGTGTTTCGGTTTGAAGGGCACTGAGAGCTAGCGTAATCACTGGGCATTTGAGACTTAAGAACTAATGTCTGAGGGTGACGGGCGTTGCGTTCTTCCCCCAGAGACATCAGTTCTTAAGTTTCGTATGCACTGTTATTACACTACCACTCAGTGCCCTCCAGGCCGAAATACAGTAATGTTTGTACACTAGTTTCTTCACGGTAGAATAAATGACCCTGCGGTGATACCTACCTACTATTGCTGTTTTTTAGTAATTTCTCAACGCTATTTTAAAATAATTTAAAATATATAAATATTACATAAAGAATAAGTATTTAAATAGCTTGTCAGCGATCACCTCATTCCCAGGGGTTATTATCAGCAATGTATTATTTTATATTATAATAACCCTTAGTAATTAAGAGCATAATAACCCTTAGAATTGAAGTCCCGGTTTAATGAACTTTTTGTAATGGGTAAGAAGACCTTGCGCACTTACTGGGATTTTGTTGTAAAAACGAAGACTTTGTCCCATGAATGAGTTACTTACTTGAGCCCAGTAACCGGCATCACAAGCTCGTGTTCGGCCCTGGCAATTACATTTTCAATCAGTAAATATAATTGCCATTAAATATGTCCCAGAACATCAGCAACTTCAACAACATGTTAACATTAGTTACTTGTCAGAGCACGGCCCAAAGTTGACTCTATTGGCTATTCAAGGCTCCGTCCCTAACGGAAATTAAACGCGCCTGTTCCACAAGTAAGGTGCCAGCTTCCGACTATTAGGACGTGTACAGTAGTGATAATGTCCGGAAAGACGTGGCTGTTGTATTTTATAATACTAACTAGTCGTACCCTGCGGTGCCATCTGCGTAAAATGATACCTCCGAGCAATCACTGTTCGGTCTTTCTTGGCAATGTTCGGTTTTTCACTTTATTGGATAAAGTGACGAAAGGAGCAAAACTTTCACCTGATAGTACGTACAACGTCTGTCCATAACAAATGCTGTGTCACCCAGACCATTTCTGTGTCACACCACATTGCCCACGTCGCCCTGAGTCATCAGTTATTAAGTCTCATATGGCAAGTGATTATGCTAGCTCTCTCAGAGTGCGGGTTTATATGATATAAATATAAAGTTTTATTGTTTAAAAATTTTCTTAATAAACGCCCTGTGTAATATAGGAATATTTTTTTAATGGAATGAGTATTTTCTGAGATTAGTCCATTAAAACATACAAACTCTCCAGCTCTATTATATTAGTGAGATTATTGTAGTAACAAAATACTTATTTATAAGATTGAAAATATATCCAACGGGGTAAAGAAAATCTGTGCCATTTGGTGGCGGCTTAAGAGAATCTACAACCCCATCAATAAATAAACTGCGGTTGCCAACCGTCAAACAAAGTCGGTCTTTGGGGGGATTTTGTCATAGTTGCCACGCTTGGAAGGCGGGTTAGCCACCGCAGTTTAGTTATTCATATGTTTCAGGAAGATGCTGCTGCCCATCTCCTGGTTTATATTTTCCCTCTGTCGACTTTAACGATACCCTCGGGATGAGATGGGGTGGTAGATTCTCTTAAGCCGCCACCACACGACACTCGCTTATACTCGTATTAATGTTAAAGTATATATTTTTAGTTTTGTTTATTTGCTTAAGTTGGTACCGAACAAAAAAAATGCATGGTGCAATCTACGCTGTTCAAATAAATCATAATACTTATATATATCTTGTTTTCCCTGTTTAGTTAATTATTGTACCTAGTTGTTTTTTTTTTTGATAAATTTGTTAGTTTTTCTCTTTTCAGTTTTAATTATGTACGACTTGTTTAATTAAGTACTGGTAAAAGAATAAGCTCTATGGTAAAATAAGGTTAAACTTTAGAAAAAAAGAGCGTGTAGCGACATCTATGTCGCCGCATGAGAAGCTCAAGAAATATTCGCATACGTCCATAATCGCGCTATGAAAGTTTTCTGAGATGCGAACTATATATACAACACCTAAATATTACTAGTTGGAGGAGACGTCCTCCTTAGATCAGACCATTCGATCTGGCGGATAGCTACCCTTTTCCTTGGCAATATCATCCGCTAAAAACGGATGCAACTTGATTAAGTTTATGGTACTTTCTATTCTCACAAGTTTTAGCTACTTCGATACATCATCTTGTAGAGCTAACAATATATTCTAAGTCTATAAGAGCTAATATCTCTTGGACGTTGAAGCTCTTTCAAAGAATTTTAATTTGTATGGCCGATCAAAGTAAATTATAATGATGTAAAATTAAAGAAGATTATAAAGTTCTCAGCAGCCATGGTGGCTCAGGGGCCGGGCGCTTGCCATAATACGAGTATTTAGTACCCGAGTCACCTAAATTCGAACTCCGGTGGTGGGTTCTACAATTATAAGTGCTGATTTACCACGTGCTCAGCGGTGAATGAAAACATCGTGAGGAAGCCTGCATGTAAATTGTAGATAGTCCCGACTCCAAAACCTTCTCAGTAATGAGAGGAGGCCTGTGCTCAGCATCAGGGATCGAAATCATGTCATTCGGGTACTATAATGCAAACCGTGCGAAGTTGTTAGAGGCCTATATCCATCGACTCGGTTGGCGCAGTGGCTAAGCTCTTCGCTTCTGCGCCTTCTTGACAAAAAATTGACAAAATATTAAATATTTGTATAGGCCTACAGATAGTTGTTCTTGGTCTGGGTGTTTGTGCATGAGAAATGCGTATGTCTGTAAAACGCATCCACAACACAGGAAAAATCATACTGTAGGGCGTCGTTTTTTATGATAGAAAGAAAATGCAGTAGATTTTTTATTGAAGAATAAGTGTGGATCTACCTCGTACGTAGAACTTTAACTTTATTTCGCGGGTCCAGCTCAAATCCTAGTCGAGGCCGTAATTTGTACAAAAACACAAGTCGTTGGTTTTCGGGTCTGGTTGTGTAGTGACACTGCATCCTAGCCTATCTTCGATCTTGTCGCACGAGCGTTACATCTGGCACAGTTAGGTTGGGACGAGTGAGTGCCCCTGTTTTTGTGAGTACACACATGGATCTATAATATAATCCGACAGTATTCGGTAGTTATTCAGGAATCCGTCTAGGTAGGTACCACCCCAGGGCCAGTTATTCTGCCGTGAAGCAGTATTGTGCAAACTGTGTTTCGGTTTGAAAGGCACTGTGAGCTAGCGTAATCACTAGGGGAACCTATGTCTCAGGGTGATGGGCGCAGTGTGGTGTCACACAGAAATTTTCTGGGCGACACAGCATCTGTTATGGGCAGACGTTGCGCTTACCATCACGTGAACGTTTTGCTCGTGTCATCAATTTATCCAAAAAAAAAGCAGAACATTATTTTTTAATCATTTCACTTTGACACATCAGAAAATTGTTTAATAGAACTTTTTCTGCATTGACAGCAATTTTCTTCAAAATAGAGACTCGGAAAAATCAAATTTCATGCGCCATCAGCTATAAAAGCTAAGACTTACGGCGTCATTCTAATATTTTACATTAAGGGGGAAAATATTGAGATTATATCCTTTCAGAAATTATTGAATATTTAAATCTAAATTACATTTATTTTTAGACATAACGCAGGCATTCAATTTTTTTCTCTTTGAAACTTTTATTCATTTTGTTATTTTTTTAAGTCCGATAAAGTGTACGAGACGAGCAAAACGTTCACCTGATGGTAAGTGCATACATACATACATACATAAGATCACGACTGTATCCCATAAGGGGTAGTCAGAGACTGGGCACTCACTGCAAAAACAGATGACTGCCACAATCCACGTTTCACCAAAACAATATAATGCACTTGGTGTGATAGGTGGTGAGCCCATCGCCACCATGCACTGTTGGGTGCACAGTGCAGTTTTATTCATTACTCGCCTTTTACGAGATCCATTGGATGAGATGGAGTGGTAGTATTCTTTTAACGAGCCGCCACCAGCACGGCTTAACGGCTGCACGGTAAGTGCAACGTCTGCCCATAACGGATGCTGTGTCACTCAAAATATTTCAGTGTAGCCCCACACTGCGGCGCCCTGTCACCCCGAGACACGAGTTCTTAAGTCACATATGCCCAGTGATTACACTAGCTCTCAATGCCCTTCAGATCGAAACAGTAATGTTTGCACACTACTGCTTCACGGCAGAATATCTGGTCCTGGGGTGGTACCTACCTAGACGGATTCCTGCATGATCTATTGTGTAACATCATTGTTGACGTTCACATCCTCTAATAGTAATAACGTATAGAATATGAAAAAAATATGTACTTTATCAATTCAACGACAGTATGGTTTACCCAATTTAAAGGTTTTTTCATAATTGATATAAACCAAGGTTGTGAGATTAGATAAATGATACAACACAGCATGAAGCAGTAGTGTGCAAACTTTACTGTGTTTCGGTTTGAAGGGCACTGAGAGCTGGCGTAATCACTGGGCATATGAGACATAAGAACGAATGTTTCAGGGTGACGGGCGCAGTGTTGTGTCTCACAGAAATGTTCTGGGTGGCACAGCATTTGTTATCGTTGCACTTTGCACTTGGTATCTGGTGAGCTTTTTTCTAGTTTCGTCACTTTATCCAATTTTTTTTATTTTCCGCCGACTTTGTCCGCGTGGATAAAGGTTTCAAAAATATCCCTTAGGTTCTGTTTGATTTTACGGGATACTGAGTATCCTATGTCTGTTTCCAGAATGCAAGCTATCACTGTGAGCTAGCGTAATCACTCGGCATATGAGACTTAAGAACGGATGTTCTGTTGTATCTGGTGAACCTTTTTCTATTTTCGTCACTTTATCCAATAAAAATAACTTCGCTAGTTGATTATACGAAACGGAGGCGATCGTAAAATCTTACAGCATTTTAATTAAAAAGGATGTTGTTATTAATATTTTGAAATAAAAGCTATTTTGTGAAACTTCTTGCTTGGTTTGCTGTTTTTGCACAGTCCAACAAAGCAAGAAGACATAATCTTTGTACAACTTATAGTAAAATAATTGTACTAATTTAGAAACCTTTGCGTTAATACGCACCATAACTCGTCAAAGTTTCATCGCAACCAGGTGAACAGAATAGGGGCGCATAAGGCCCAAACAAACATTTTCATACAGATTATCCTGAATGCGCCCTGGCCCATCAGTTTTTAGAAAGTACTGAAGTATCTAAGAACGATATAAGTTATTGGAGAAATATAAATTCGCAATCGTTTAAATCTCAACTAAGATCATTAGTTTCATACTAGTTGGGTAACTTAATTAAAAGTTGGCAGCTTGTGGACGGGATTCAATGCAGGTTTCTCAATTCGATTCTATATGATAATTGTTAGTAAAAGCGTTAAGATGTTTATTTAGTTTTCCTGGTAATTTTTACGGTATAACTGCCGTTTTTTTTTAAACTATGTAACGAGGTAAGTGCAACGTCTGTCAATAACAAATGTCACCCAGAACATTTCTGTGTGGCACCACACTGCGCCAGTCACCCTGAGACATCAGTTCTTAAGCATCATATGCCCAGTGATTACGCTAGCTCTCAGTGCCCTTCAAACAGAAACACAGTAACTTTTGCATACTACTGGTTGCATTAGTATGCATATATTTCTACGTAGTATTTTACGTAGCAACTATGGCAAAACCCACCAAAATGAGATCTACAAACTTTTGTGGAAATCTATGTGGTAGGCCTATGTTCAGCAGTGGACTAGTGATAGGCTGAAATGATTATGATGATGAAGAATGGATGTGAGCACCTCATCCGGCTTACTACCACCACTGTGCCGAAGGATGCGGATCCGGTCATACACCCTCCCATTCATGTCCGCGGTCGCCGCCTCAAAGGATATCATTCGCTGGACACTGTAGATTTTTGTTCTACAGCGTCCTACATCTTTTTACCCATACGGGCGCCCCATAACTTTCTCTCTCGGTCCCTCGAGATTGGGTTGTTATTATCCCCGTGTTTCTGACACTGCATCTGCATCATCATATAACTTCGATCTTATCGGAAGAGCGTTACATCGTGCGGGGGAGATTGGGATGAGTGGGTGCCCCATAATTTTCGACAGTACTAGTTGTACAGTATGAAGTTGTCGCCGCAGTCGAGAAATCAGGCCAGGCAGAACATCAGATCACATAGGTATTTAATCGCATTAAATTTCGAAACAAAGGCTACTTACTTTAACTTTGTTAGTAAGTTCAGTGGAATGTATATAAGCATATATTTTATGTCCCTATTTAAGCTTAATGGATATTAAGGATAGGATAAGAGCTTTCAGATTATCTGTCTTTTGAAACTTTGTCATTAAGTATAAGAGTTGAAATTCTTGCTGCCCAATGACGTTAAGTATAACTGTATAATATCAGTACTAAATATTAAATAAGTTTAAAACAATAACAGGATTTAAACGATATAGTTAAACTACGATACGATCTCACAATAGCGTGTACAGGCTAACTAACACCGCTACCAGGAACTGTACCAATAGGCAATACACACTATTGAAGTCAAGAACACGACACACGTTTCACCTCAAAGTGGAGCATTATTAAGTGATATTAACCCTACGACAGACAGCCGACTAGCGATATATATATTTTCGGTGATGTAATTGCTGTTAGCCTTCTCGGCTTTTACAGCTTCATCGGATACTGTGCTCGCGGGCCAGAGGCCCGCGTGCCAGGTTTGGTTTGACCCAAACATAAATAAATAAAAACTCCTACAAAAACCTCGAAATTCGGACTGTGTCGCGTTTGCTGCGTGCTTTCGCGATTTCGAAAATCTTAAATATTTTAAGTCATGTCCGACTAGCGAGCGACGCCGTCAAAGACCACTTGAGAGCTATCTGGCGGTATTAGTTTGTTTATTATGATAGTGAGCGTGTATGAAAACGTTAATAAAAGTGGAAAGAAGCGAAATGATGTGTGTCAGGATCGTAGCACGTGGAAAGATGTGATCTCTGCCTACCCCCCATGGGAAAGAGGCGTGACTGTATGTATGAATATATTTTCACGCTACTGTGGAAGGGCGGGCGGTGCTCCACTTTTCAATCCCGTGAATCTGTGAAAGCCTTCGGGCTAACAGTGACCATCAGTCCTAAATAAATAAAGGCTCTACAAAACTAGATAATGGGCATTTTTTTTTCAAGTGGATCTTAGCAAATTAACTTTCTTTCCTTCATTATAATATATATGAGTACATTTAACAATTTTTTTATTAAGAAAATATTATGATTTTTTATATTTAAGCGAATATGTTGAACATATTTATATATCTACGCACATTTAAGTAAACCTTAGTTTTATGGATTTCATCGCGTACAGTTTTGAACTTTTTATAACCAGACGTTTCGAGCTCATTGCAGCACCCATGGTAACGGGGGACTGAGGTGACAGATGTGAAATAATCCGTAAAAAAATAGTTTAAATTAAATAAAAAATATCTATTTCAGTTACCAACCATGTACATAAATTAATACACTTATTTAAAATGTTAGGTTGTCATCTTGACACTATTCTATTCAACAAAACTATGCCCGAACTACTTGACGTTGCTTGGACCGAAGTCACTTTATTGGCTATGCATTATGCAACGCCGTATTCTCTAAGGAAATTAAGCGAGACCATTCGCATAACTCAACCACTAAACTTGCAACCATCAAGACGTACTATATAGAAATAGTATATTTAAAATAGGTATATTGTGTGTCAAATTATTATAGTTACATTTACGAAAATTTTATAGAATTACATTATAATTAGAATGAAATAAGTATAGTACAGTGCAAATAGGAAGACGGTTTTAAATCTGGAAAGAAGTAGCTCCTACGCTTCTCCACAGCGGGCAGAAGGATTTCGCAAGTCGCCAAATTTTTTTTTAATTATTAATCATTCAGGCTTACTTAAGATGGTAAAATGGTTTGATTTAGAAAGAAGAAATCATTATCATCATCATTTCAGCCCACCACTAGTCCACTGAACATAGGCCTCCCCCATAGATTGCCAAAAAAGTTCGTAGCTCTCATTTTGGGGGAATTTTACTATAGTTGCCACGCTTGGCGTTTATTTATATTCAGATGTTCCAAGAAGGAGCTGCCCATCTTTTGATTTTAATTTTTTCTCTGTTAACGTTTACGACACCATCGGAATGAGATGGGTGGTAGATTATCTTTAGCCGCCACTCGTAACTCGTACACAGTTCACAGACAGATTTCCAGTATGGAAAATGAAAACAGAAAAATAAAAAACTATTTCATATCCACCTGTTTTTGTTGCAATGCTCTAAAAAGGATTACCACTGAGAATATGCTAGGACATACCATCATTAATATTCAGTGGCACCCAATCAATAAATCATCATCATCATCATCATCATTTCAGCCTATCACAAGTCAGGACTTGTCAAACTGAACCTCACTTTTGTTGTTGAGTTTTTAACACAAAAATACCATCCAAATTTTCTAAAACTTTTTTAAAAACGAAGCCTCACACTAGGATTTCTTCTGTGTCGTGGGTGCGTTTACAGACATAACTTCCACATGCACAAACATCCAGACCCGGAACAACTATATGTAGGCCATACAAATATTTGTCCCGTGCGGGAATCGAACCCGCGACCCGCGGCGCAGAAGCCAAGGGCTTAGCCACTGCGCCAACCGAGCCGACAAATTTTTCCGGATAATAGACCAGCAGATGCCCGTGACTTTGTCCGCGTGGATATAGCTTTCTAAAATATGTCTGTCTCCAGAATGCAAGCTATCAGTCAAATTTCGTCAAGATCGGTTCAGCGGTTGAACTGCGAAAAGATAACAAATAGATAGTCAGAGGAACTTACCTTTGCATTTATAATATTAGTGTGGAGTAGCTGTGCGCCGCTGTTTCACCCGCGTAAAAAAGCCGACCCCGATCGATGATATACTTATTTATTTATTTATTTATTACTATACTATATATTACTATAGTATATATTACTATACTATACTGCCCAATTTTAATCGGATTTTAATTTTTTTTCTACGGAACCTTAATTATTTTTCTATATATTATTAAAGTAGCCTAAGTTACCTGCTATAATATCAGCTATCTGTCAGTGAAAGTCCCATCAAAATCGGTCCAGCCATTTCGACCTGGAAAAAACAGACAGACAGACAGACAAAAATTAAAAAATTGTTAGTTTCTTATACTTTCATAGGCATTGGGTAAAAAGCTGTTATTTTGTTATTACAAACAGATATTACAGATGATAGCTCAGGGGCTAAGCGCTCGCTATAAATGTCACAGTACGCGAGTGACCTGGATTCCCAGTGCCGGCACCACTAAAATTGTTAATTGCAATTTTAATTGTGCTGATTTACCACGCTCAGCGGTGTAAGCGCTCAATGCATGCTCGGCGGTGAAGGAAAACATCGTGAGCAAACCTGCATTTTCGCGGCGGTCTGAGAAATAAAAAAATATTTCAAAGACATGTGCAGTCAGCCAACCCGCATTAGAGCAGCGTGGCGGATTCTTCCTAGCTCCAAACCCTCTCAGAAATGAGAGGAGGCCTGTGCTCAACAGTGGGACATTTATAGGCTGAACCTTCACTTTTTTTAGATTGTTTAATTAAATTTAAGGTAAGATTAGGGTAACCATACAATAAGACATTTGGAATTCTCATTTTCTATATTTTTATCACGCGCCAGTCGCGTTCTCCATTTGTCTGGCATTTCTACCTATCTCAATGTCTGATCTGTACACAATGTGCAGACACCCGCATACCACGTTCTATCGGATGTGAACACAATGTGGAGTGCGGGAGACTTTCGAGAGTTATCTCTAAAACAATTTTACACTAAGTTTCGTGTTACGTTTCGTAAGTAAATTTTAAAGCCTCCGTTAAGTTATTATACGTTACGAATACAATTTGAAATCTTTTTTTTATTGACGAGACGCGGCAATCGTTCACCTGATGATAAGTGCAACGTTTGCAGATAACCAATGCTACACCTAGAACATATTTCTGTGTGGCACCACACTGCGCCCGTCACCCTGAGACATCCAGCTCTTAAGTCGCATATGCCCAGTAGTTACACTAACTATCACTGATCTTCAGACTTGTAACGTATATTTTACGTATAAATTGCACACCACTACTTGACGGCAGAATAACTGGCACTGCAGTGGTACCTAACTAGACGGATTCCTACATAGGAATCCTATCAGCAGTAAAACTTTATTGAAGTCAATCAGCGATGGTGATATTTGTATAAGACCCAAAAATGGGGAAAGCAGCTCTGCGTTCCTCTGCCTGTTAACATTTTCGCGGCTTAACCGATGAACCAATCTTGACGAAATTCGGCTAAGAGATAGCTTGCATATTGGAGACAGATATAGGATACTTTTTAATCGAGCAAATAGGAGAGTTTCCACGGTAGTTTAAATCTACGCGGACGTAGTCGCTAGTTTCAGCTAGCTTCACAAAATCTCTCGCATGTAACATACATGCGAGAGATTTTGTGAGATGTAGAGCCTATTCCTTTATCAAAAGCCGGCAATGCATCCACGATTCCTCTACTATTGTGGATGTTAATGGGCGGCGGTAATCACTTACCATCAGGTGAGCTGCTTAGTTGTTTGTCCTCCCTCCTATAAAAAAAAAAGATATTCTCGAAACCAATTTGACACTGAGGCCTCGTAAAATAATTTAAAACCCCGTGAAACGTTCTATTACGTATATTAGAAAACAGAAACAAAGAAAATACATTTATTTGTAACGACAACTTTCATCTAACAAAACAAACGATACACATAATACTCAAAAAATGTTACAAAAACATATGGTCACCAATCGGTCCCAACTCAGCATATGCAGGCGTTTGGTGATATCACGGTCCAGCTTCACAAAAGCATGCGGAATATATATGAGATAATGATCTTTATATATTTTTTTTTTTAATGAGTTTAATATACGAAGGAAAACGAAAATATTATCATTTAAGTAAGGTAAAAATAATTAAAATAAAAAAATAATTAAAATAATAATGTTTTACGAATAAGTGAATGCTGGCAGAATGGTTTCCTTCCTTCAAAAATCATTAAGACTAATAAAAATAAAAAATAATAAATAAATCTAAGAACAGGCTTGAAGTCTTTACTTACTTGCAGCATAACAATAATTAAGCTTTAGCAAAACTATAAATAAAAAGTGAGTGATTTTCTTAATCTTGTTTATTTATCGTGGAAGAGGCAGATGTAGGTCCGATGGTAAAGTAAAACTATGATGTATAAGAGCAGGCATTAAACAAAGAAGAAGAAATTGAGCGGCTCCAAAATTTCTCCGTCTGTTTCATATTTGGCCTTCGCTAATATGATCACGTTTCTGAAAATCGCAATGGGCTCTAGTGGTACCTATTCGCCTTCGCCGCAATGCACATCTTCAGTAGTGAATGTTCCTATGTCTCTGACATTGTATCATGAGCGCTACATCGATTGTGGGGTTTTTTTTTTATTAAGTGACGAAACGAGCAAAACGTTCACCGGATGGTAAGTGCAACGTCCGCCCACAACAAATGCTGTGACACCCAGAATATTTCTGTGTGACACCACACTGTGCCCCTCACCCTGAGACATCAGTTCTTAAGTCTCGAATGCCCAGTGATTACGTAAGGACAAGACTGTTTGCGCTTACGGCACTACGATGTCAACTGCACAGACTAAAAATCGTCTAAGAAGTGGTTTTCCTTTCCAGTAAGTAACTTCTAATCATCTTCTAATACAGCAGGTTAGATTATTGAGGATATAAGGGCAGAGTAGGATAGCACCTACCTCTATCCTACCGAGACGTCGTAAGTGGCGACTGAGGTATTGTACGGACAGCCTTTATTCGTTTAGACGTTAACACCATAATATGCAATGCTGTTACTATACTGCTCGTGGGAACGGAACGGGGATTAAAAACTAGTACTATAATGGCGGTGACGTGGTTCGCTACCCATCTTCCGTTATCCACGGGGGCGATAAGTCTACGTGAGTGGCCTCTGCCTAACACTTATGTGGAAAAAAGGCGTGAATGTGCTAATTTTGTATCCAGGCTTAGTTAATTGACTTTGTATCATTCCCACTGTTATAATCAATCGTTTTGATATTTATTTATTTATTTAAACTTCTATGCACTTAAGTTGTACATATGGCGGACTTAATGCCTGAAGGTATTCTCTCCCAGTCAACCATAAGGCTAAGCAGAGATAAACATATGATAGATATCTTAATATTAAGATAATAAGGTGTCAAAATGTGTTGACTTAATTTTATTAACAAAAGTTTTCTCTTCATCTTTAAAAACATTTCACCTGAATTCTGCGTCATTTTCAGTGTCGACGAACTTTCTTCCAAAAGTTTTATAACTTACTTGTTTTCGGTGAAGTAATCGCTGTTTGCCTTTTGGCTTTTACAGCTTCATCGGATGCTGTGCTCGCGGGCCCGGGGCCCGCGTGCCAGGTTTGGTTTGACCCAAACATAAATACATAAATATAAACTCCTACTAAACATCTAAATTCGGACCGTTGCGTTCGCTAGCGTGCTTGCGCTACTGTGAATATCTCCATAAATTATCTTAAGTCATCTAATGACCGTCCGAGGGAGACTGCGGGCCTCCGTTCGGACTGTCGACTTGTGTGTCGGTAACTCTGGGCGGTGAGAACCGCCCTGGAACACGGGTGTATCTTGTGTACGCGGTGTTATTAACGATAGCTGCGCGCCGCTCTCTACGGCGGTCGCGCGACGTTGTGCGTGTGATGTTAAAACTATTAACTGTGTGTACAGTGTTGTTCGGATCGTGGCTGACCGTATCGTGGTCAGGGAGTGCTGAGACGTCCGTGTCTTCTAGCACATTTCGCGGGCGACGTTTGCGTTCGGTCGCGTTTTTGTCGGATCGATAATTCGCTGCTTTAACCACCAGCGGGTTTGGATGAACCGCGGCTTTTTCGAAAAACCGCCGTGATACTTCTCAGAATGCAATGCATCCACGATTCCTGTACTATTGCGGATGTTCATGGGCGGCGGTAATCACTTACCATCAGGCGAGCTGCTTAGTTGTTTGTCCTCCCTCCTATAAAAAAAAAGATATTCTCGAAACCAATTTGACACTGAGGCCTCGTAAAATAATTTAAAACCCCGTGAAACGTTCTATTACACATATGAGAAAACAGAAAAAAAGTAAATACATTTATTTGTAACGACAACTTTCATTTAACAAAACACAAACGATTAACATAATACTCAAAAAATGTTACTAACACTTATCGTCACCAATCGGTCCCAACTCAGCATATGCAGGCGTTTGGTGATCTCACGGTCCAGCTTCACAAAAGCATGCGGAATATATATGCGATAATGATCTTAATATAATATTTTTTTAATGAGTTTAATATACAAAGGAAAACCAAAATATTATCACTTAAGTAAGGTAAAAATAATTAAAATAAAAAAATAATTAAAATAATAATGTTTTACGAATAAGTGAATGCTGGCAGAATGGTTTCCTTCCTTCAAAAATCATTAAGACTAATAAAAATAAAAAATAATAAATAAATCTATGAACAGACTTGAAGTCTTTACTTACTTGCAGCACGACAATAATTAAGCTTTAGCAAAACTATAAATAAAAAGTGAGTGATTTTCTTAATCTTGTTTATTTATCGTGGAAGAGGCAGATGTAGGTCCGATGGTAAAGTAAAACTATGATGAATAAGTGCAGGCATTAAACAAAGAAGAAGAAATTGAGCGGCTCCAAAATTTCTCCGTCCGTTTCATATTTGGCCTTCGCTAATATGATCACGTTTCTGAATATCGCAATAGGGTCTAGTGGTTACCTATTCGCCTTCGCCGCAATGCACATCTTCAGTAGTGAATGTCTCTATGTCTCTGACATTGTATCATGAGCGCTACATCGATTGTGGTTTTTTTTTTATTTTATTAAGTGACGAAACGAGCAAAACGTTCACCGGATGGTAAGTGCAACGTCCGCCCACAACAAATGCTGTGCCGCCCAGAATATTTCTGTGTGACACCACACTGTGCCCCTCACCCTGAGACATCAGTTCTTAAGTCTCCAATGTCCAGTGATTACGTAAGGACAAGACTGTTTGCGCTTACGGCACTACGATGTCAACTGCACAGACTAAAAATCGTCTAAGAAGTGGTTTTCCTTTCCAGTAAGTAACTTCTAATCATCTTCTAATACAGCGGGTTAGATTATTGAGGATATAAGGGCAGAGTAGGATAGCACCTACCTCTATCCTACCGAGACGTCGTAAGTGGCGACTGAGGTATTGTACGGACAGCCTTTATTCGTTTAGACGTTAACACCATAATATGCAATGCTGTTACTATACTGCTCGTGGGAACGGAACGGGGATTAAAAACTAGTACTATAATGGCGGTGACGTGGTTCGCTACCCATCTTCCGTTATCCACGGGGGCGATAAGTCTACGTGAGTGGCCTCTGCCTAACACTTATGTGGAAAAAAGGCGTGAATGTGCTAATTTTGTATCCAGGCTTAGTTAATTGACTTTGTATCATTCCCACTGTTATAATCAATCGTTTTGATATTTATTTATTTATTTAAACTTCTATGCACTTAAGTTGTACATATGGCGGACTTAATGCCTGAAGGTATTCTCTCCCAGTCAACCATAAGGCTAAGCAGAGATAAACATATGATAGATATCTTAATATTAAGATAATAAGGTGTCAAAATGTGTTGACTTAATTTTATTAACAAAAGTTTTCTCTTCATCTTTAAAAACATTTCACCTGAATTCTGCGTCATTTTCAGTGTCGACGAACTTTCTTCCAAAAGTTTTATAACTTACTTGTTTTCGGTGAAGTAATCGCTGTTTGCCTTTTGGCTTTTACAGCTTCATCGGATGCTGTGCTCGCGGGCCCGGGGCCCGCGTGCCAGGTTTGGTTTGACCCAAACATAAATACATAAATATAAACTCCTACTAAACATCTAAATTCGGACCGTTGCGTTCGCTAGCGTGCTTGCGCTACTGTGAATATCTCCATAAATTATCTTAAGTCATCTAATGACCGTCCGAGGGAGACTGCGGGCCTCCGTTCGGACTGTCGACTTGTGTGTCGGTAACTCTGGGCGGTGAGAACCGCCCTGGAACGCGGGTGTATCTTGTGTACGCGGTGTTATTAACGTTAGCTGCGCGCCGCTCTCTACGGCGGTCGCGCGACGTTGTGCGTGTGATGTTAAAACTATTAACTGTGTGTACAGTGTTGTTCGGATCGTGGCTGACCGTATCGTGGTCAGGGAGTGCTGAGACGTCCGTGTCTTCTAGCACATTTCGCGGGCGACGTTTGCGTTCGGTCGCGTTTTTGTCGGATCGATAATTCGCTGCTTTAACCACCAGCGGGTTTGGATGAACCGCGGCTTTTTCGAAAAACCGCCGTGATACTTCTCAGAATGCAATGCATCCACGATTCCTGTACTATTGCGGATGTTCATGGGCGGCGGTAATCACTTACCATCAGGTGAGCTGCTTAGTTGTTTGTCCTCCCTCCTATAAAAAAAAAGATATTCTCGAAACCAATTTGACACTGAGGCCTCGTAAAATAATTTAAAACCCCGTGAAACGTTCTATTACACATATGAGAAAACAGAAAAAAAGTAAATACATTTATTTGTAACGACAACTTTCATTTAACAAAACACAAACGATTAACATAATACTCAAAAAATGTTACTAACACTTATCGTCACCAATCGGTCCCAACTCAGCATATGCAGGCGTTTGGTGATCTCACGGTCCAGCTTCACAAAAGCATGCGGAATATATATGCGATAATGATCTTAATATAATATATTTTTTAATGAGTTTAATATACGAAGTTGATGAGTTTAATAGCCGTGGTAGCTCAGGGGCTAGGCGCTCGCTTTAAATTTCATAGTACGCGAGTGACCTGGGTTCGATTCCCGGTGCCGGCACCACTAAAATTGTTAATTGCAATTTTAAGTGCTGATTTACCACGTGCTCGGCGGTGAAGGAAAACATCGTGAGGAAACCTGCATGTCTGAGGAAT
This sequence comes from Luehdorfia chinensis, assembly GCA_019845155.1. Classification (NCBI taxonomy): domain Eukaryota; kingdom Metazoa; phylum Arthropoda; class Insecta; order Lepidoptera; family Papilionidae; genus Luehdorfia; species Luehdorfia chinensis. Next base: position 802,300 of record JAHVAK010000420.1, read on the forward strand.
AAAAAATATTTCGAAGACATGTGAAGTCCGCCAACCCGCATTGGAGCAGCGTGGCGGATTCTTCCTAGCTCCAAAACCCTCTCAGAAATGAGAGGAGGCCTGTGCTCAGTAGTGGGACATTTATAGGCTGAAACTTTACTTTTACTTTAATATACGAAGGAAAACCAAAATATTATCACTTAAGTAAGGTAAAAATAATTAAAATAAAAAAATAATTAAAATAATAATGTTTTACGAATAAGTGAATGCTGGCAGAATGGTTTCCTTCCTTCAAAAATCATTAAGACTAATAAAAATAAAAAATAATAAATAAATCTATGAACAGACTTGAAGTATTTACTTACTTGCAGCATGACAATAATTAAGCTTTAGCAAAACTATAAATAAAAAGTGTGTGGTTTTCTTAATCTTTTTTATTTATCGTGGAAGAGGCAGATGTAGGTCCGATGGTAAAGTAAAACTATGATGTATAAGAGCAGGCATTAAACAAAGAAGAAGAAATTGAGCGGCTCCAAAATTTCTCCGTCCGTTTCATATTTGGCCTTCGCTAATATGATCACGTTTCTGAAAATCGCAATGGGCTCTAGTGGTACCTATTCGCCTTCGCCGCAATGCACATCTTCAGTAGTGAATGTTCCTATGTCTCTGACATTGTATCATGAGCGCTACATCGATTGTGGGGTTTTTTTTTTATTAAGTGACGAAACGAGCAAAACGTTCACCGGATGGTAAGTGCAACGTCCGCCCACAACAAATGCTGTGCCACCCAGAATATTTCTGTGTGACACCACACTGTGCCCCTCACCCTGAGACATCAGTTCTTAAGTCTCGAATGCCCAGTGATTACGTAAGGACAAGACTGTTTGCGCTTACGGCACTACGATGTCAACTGCACAGACTAAAAATCGTCTAAGAAGTGGTTTTCCTTTCCAGTAAGTAACTTCTAATCATCTTCTAATACAGCGAGTTAGATTATTGAGGATATAAGGGCAGAGTAGAATAGCACCTACCTCTATCCTACCGAGATGTCGTAAGTGGCGACTAAGGTATTGTACGGACAGCCTTTATTCGTTTAGACGTTAACACCATAATATGCAATGCAGTTACTATGCTGCTCGTGGGAACGGAACGGGGATTAAAACTAGTACTATAATGGCGGTGACGTGGTTCGCTACCCATCTCTCGTTATTATCGTCTCGCGATAAGTCTACGTGTGTGGCCTCTGTCTAACCTGAATTCTGAATTCTGCGTGATTTTCAGTGTCGACGAACTTTCTTCCAAAAGTTTTATAAGCGCTGAAAGCTATGTAGTATGCATAAGTTTTCTCTCTCTCTCTCTCTCTCTCTCTCTCTTGTGTTCTACTTAATTTGTTAGCTACATTATAGAGACTAAATAAGAATCTACAGTTTATAGAAATAAGTCAGGGCGTATTACACGCTATTGTTTCTTTGTCTTTTATTTTTCATAGCTGCTTAATTTTCCAACGAATTTCCTAACTTACGGTAAACTTTGTAGAAGCTTGTCAGTTTTTTAGGAAATTTGCAGAAAATAGTTGGCCAGAAGGTAGTTGGTTGAAAAAGGCAATAGTTAGTCCTTGCAATTTACTTGTGATTACCGCCACGTTAAATATTAATTGGTAACCCCCAGAAAAAATATGAATTTAAAAGTACATGGAAATAAAGTCCTACTAGCCGAAACGAGCTACTAAGCCCTTTTGGATTTTGATTTATTAATAATACCGTGAGAGCTCTATAAAAAAAAATGTATGTCTGTCTCCAGGATGCATGTTATCTATGTGCTGAACTTTGTCAAGATCAGTTAGACGGTTGAGCCGTGAAAAGGTAACAAACAGACAGAGAGAGTCACCTCCGCATTAATAATATTTATTATATTTTTAGTATCGATTAAGAAAAGCTGTTCAGAAAATACGTATAGTCTATTTTATTTAATTTCTTTATTTATTTACCGTATTAACAGTTAAACATTTGTTTACATTGTACATACTATAACACTGGCCATTTACAAGTTTCCACAAATAATGTAAAAAGAAATATCAAGTGTAACAAACATCCCTCTACAAGATGCTTGATTGATGATTGTGAATATAAATCTCTCTTACATAAGGAAAAAAAAAGAAAGGAGGAAAAAAGATCAGTAAAAACCCGCGTAAAAGAACATATACCCATGTCAGAACATGTACCCATCACCCTGAAACATAAGTTCTTAAGTCTCCTGCCCAGTGATTACGCTAGCGCACAGTGCCCTTCAAACCAAAACACAGTAATGTTTGCACACTACTGCTTCACTGCAGAATAACTGGCCCTGAGGTGGTACCTATCTAGACGGATTCCTGCATATGATTCCTACCACCAGTAAAAATATAAGTTAATCAGTCTCATAATGCATTCAAGTGTAATCCTTAGCTGATGCAAAAGCTACACTTGACAGACTTTGTGTTAAAACTATGTACGAAATTGCATTTTTCATATACCGCGCATTATTACCCGCCCCGAGCGAGGCGGAATGCAAAAAAACAATTAGTGGCTGCGAGTATGCGAGGGATATTACCTGCACACTGATGAATTTTTTCTCCGTGCCTACCGCATATTTGTGCTTAAATAAAAAATTATTCTAGTAGGCTTCCATTGTATACATAAATCGTCATCATTTCAGCCCATCACTAGTCATTCTGAACATAGGGCTACCCCGTTGACTGCCACAAACGTTTGTAGCTCTCATTTTGGGAAGATTTTGGCAGGCAGGCGGGTTGGCAACCGCAGTTTATTTATTCAGATGTTCAGGGAAGATGCTGCTGCCCATCTTTTGGTATTAATAATCCCGCTGTCGACTTTTGCAACAGGCACGGGATGATATGGAGTGGCAGATTCTCTTAAGCCGCCACCAGGGTCAGCAGCCTCGAGGGAAGCCAGTCGGCCAAGCTGGCTAACAAAATTTGGTCCATTGTCCGATGTCCGTCAGCGACTCAACTCATAAATATACAATAACGCTTTTTACCCATATAAGGGCTAGGCAGAGCCCACACATGTAGCCAACTTTTTGCTCCCGCTGGAAATTAGACGTAACAGGTGGCGAAAAGGTAATAAGATTGAAAATTTTTTTGATTGAAAAGGTTACTAAAATACCGGTACTTAGCGGTTCTGTTACTAGAACCGGAACCGATACCGAAACCTGAATGAGAATCCTTAGGAATCCTAATGGTACCGGTACGTAAGCAAAACTAGTTTCGACTGGTTTAAATTTATGCAATCCGCTGATCGGGTTTCAATTTATTAACCTGCCAAGCGCGGCAACTATGGCGGAATCCCCCCCAAAATGAGAGCTGCAAACTTTGGATGACTCTGGATGATTGGATGATTTGGATGACATTGGTAATTTTGACTCATTACTATAATCATGTTTTTTTTTGTTTTTTATTGTACACGAACAACGTAACACGTTACACATGCAGGGACTTACAGTTAATGCAAGCTTAGATCTAACATGCATGTACTCGTATATTGCAGGTGAACACTGCTTTTACTACATACTCGTAACAACAATTTTGCTGACGAACTAAAAATAAAAACTTATTAAACAAAACATATGTTATATGCCTTTTCAATTATTGATCCCAATATAAATCTGACGTGACAATTAATTGACGACCGCGTAGCCTAGTGGTTAGTGTAAATGACTTCGAGGCTACGGGTCCTGGGTTCGAAACGCAACCGGTGCCAAAATTTTTTCAAAACGCAAATTGTTGGTTTTCGGGTCGGGAAATATATTCCTGTAAAACGCACCCACGATACAGGAGAAATCATATTGTGGGGCTTTTAATTTAAAAAAAAATCTTTATACTTATTTTCAACAAAAAAGTTTCAGTGCACTCTGAACAGGAAGGATAATATGTTTTAGGCATTCGCCTTTCACACAATCCTGCTTTTCCTACTTTAATGCAACTTTGCACTTAGCTGCACAGCACACTTCTGCTAGTAGTGGGTAACTTTTAACGCTTTACGTTGAATAATCAAACCTCTGATATAAAAGTAAAAAAAAAGTAAAGTTTCAGCTTATAAATGTTTCACTGCTGAGCACAGGCCTTCTCTCATTTCTGAGAGGGCTTTGAAGCTAAGAAGAATCCGCCACGCTGCTCCAATGCGGGTAGGCGGACTGCACATGTCTTCGAATTTTTTTTTAATTTTTTTTATTTCTCAGACAAGCAGGTTTCCTTACGGTGTTTTCCTTCAACGCCGAGCACGTGATAAATCAGCACTTAAAATTGCAAGTAACAATTCTAGTGGTGCCGGCAACGGGAATCGAACCCAGGTCACTCGCTTACTATGAAATTTAAACCGAGCGCCTAGTCCCTGATCGTTGAAGGAAAGAAAATAGTAACCTAGTTTTGAAGAGCACCGCCCGCCCTCCCACAGTAGCGTGCACGAGCAAACTAACATCGCCACCGGGAACCCCCAGATAACCTCCACCACTGAAACACTACCTAGGCAATGTACACCATTGAAGTGGAGACCACGACACGTAAAAGTTTCAGCCTATAAATGTCCCACTGCTGAGCACAGGCCTCCTCTCATTTCTGAGAGGGTTTTTGGAGCTAGGAAGAATCCGCCACGCTAGTCTATGGCGGACTTCACATGTCTTCGAAATATTTTTTATTTCACAGACATGCAGGTTTCCTCACGATGTTTTCCTTCACCGCCGAGCAGGTGGTAAATCAGCACTCAAAATTGCAATTAACAATTTTAGTGGTGCCGGCACCGGGAATCGAACCGAGGTCACTCGCGTACTATGAAATTTAAAGCGAGCGCCTAGCCCCTGAGCTACCACGCCTCTGTTTCACTTTGTTCCACGACACGTGTTTCACCTCAAAGCGATGCATTATCACACATATTATTAAGTGGCAACGAATGTATGTGAGAGACAGACATCTATCTGAATTAGTTTTGAAATATTATATATAATATAAATATTTTTAATATTATAATTACTTTATTAGAAACGCTCTTAATTTTTTCTTAAATATTTTGTAGTTTTTTATGTTAATCGGTAATTTATTATATTTTTATAGACATGGAATAAGGGCCAGAACTATGCAATTTTAATTTAGACGGTGACTGGACTAAGTCATGTTTTCGGTCTAAATCTTTCACACAAGAATAAAATTTGAGTATCGTCTAACAAACTTGCCCTTCAAGAAACGAGCCTATTCCTTCCTCAAAGGCCGGCCACGCTTCCGCGATTCCTCTGGTATTGCGGATGTTCATGGGCGGTGGTGATCACATACCATCAGGTGAGCCACTTGCTCGTTTGCCCACTCACCTATAAAAAAAAAACTTACATATTTCGTGTATGTGCATGCACGGTAGAGTCAGGAAATTTTAGTTTTCGGTTGGCAATGAATAGGAAAGGAAGGACAAACAGATCTTGCATCTTTAGTCATGCATAAGCATAAGCGTAGTACGCTGTGATAGACGTTTGATTAGTGGTTTTTTTTTATTTCCCGTAAAGCACATATTACATACAAACATATTATATATCGGCGCAAACATGTTCGCCGTCATTAAAATAAGGAGATGAAGTGTTTAAAACTTAAATACTAAGAATTGTTATAATCATTCTGTAATTATTAAGAACATTTATGTAACAATTAACTAAAAATAACATGTAACTATTTATTGATTGTGAAATGAATTTGTATTAATTGGAGTCGGTATCGTTGTTATTTGTAAGGGGTAATAGCTTAAAATCTTAAAGTTATTGAAGTGCTATAATTGAAGTAATCGGCTTAATTGTAGCACATCAATAATTGGTAAATATTATAAGAAGATTTTAGCAATAGTAAGTTTAAATTGATTAGCTAAATAAGCTATTGAGAGTTGCCAAATGGTCTTGTTATCCCACCTGAAACGCCAGATGGCGCCAGATGGACAACTATTAAGCCGCCTATAAAGAGCGACCGAGACCATTCAGAAAGGGATCGGCGTATCTGGTGGACACGAGTTTATTAAGTGTTATTTTTCATTAATTCTATTTTCGTCAGAATAATCAGTTGTTGTTTTAAACTGTGTGAGACATCTCAATTTATCTTTTGTTCAGTTTGGTTAGTTGTTAATAGTAAATTAGTGTTTAAATTAAATAAACTGTTTTTGGTGGTTCTTTGATCAGTGTTGGTTATTTAAATTCACACGTTAATTAACATGAGTGATGGTGAAGGTCATGACGTCGGCCAGGCCGACGTCAGCCTTTTTAAAAACAACTTAAGAACATCTGCTCCGTCATCAGAAGTGGGATTCGAACCCACTACTGCGATTCCTGGTACCTCAGAAACCGTAAGTACCCAGCCTGCATTAGCAACATCTGTGAATTCGCCTACTGCTATTCCGGGTACTTCAGCGAACGTAAGTGCCCTGACAACGCAGCCGGCATCTACCAGTGTGAATATGCCTGCTCATTTACTTATGCAAATGATGCAGACAATGAAAGATATGTCTGACCGATTATCAGCACCACCGCAACCCGTCAAGGTAAAAATTAATGACATATTTCTGCCCTCTTTTGATCCCGACGCCAACATAGGCGTTCGAGAATGGTGTCAACACGTTACAAAAGCGGTTGACTTGTACAACCTCAATGATTATGAAGTACGAATGAAGGTAGGTAGTCTACTTAAAGGACGGGCGAGATTATGGGTAGATAATTTGCTCGTTACTACTTCGACGTGGGTTGAGTTTCGAGATAACCTTATCACTACTTTTGAACCGGAATCAAGGTATTCACGCGATATAGTTAAATTTCGTGAACATAATTATGATTCTAGTAAGGACATATCGGAATTTTTATCTAAAGCGTGGGTACTCTGGAAACGAATAACTAAAGACAAATTGGGTGACGAGCATGCGGTTGAGGCTGTGATCGGTTGTATAAACGATGAACGTCTTAGAATAGAGCTGTTGAATGCTAGGGCGGCATCGGTGCCGGAATTGATATCGGTAGCCTCCACATTACGCGTTAAACGTTCACATAGCAATAATAACCCACATCCCCCAAATAAACGTCCACGACTTAACGAAACGAGAAGTACATCTTCTTGCGCGATATGTAAAAGGGACAACCACGTGACGCGTGATTGTAGATTTAAAACCAGTAATAATCCGCAGTCCCTCAGTAATGATAGAAAAGAAAAATTAAATGAGAGTCTCGTACCTACGAATAGGCCAGTCTGCACGTTTTGTGACAAAGTTGGTCACACATTTGAAACCTGCTTCCGACGAGAAAAAGCCGTTGTTTCCAATGTAAATTGTGTAGGTAGACCAAAATTAAACTATATGGAGGTTGTTATTGGTAACTATACATTTCAAGCAATTTTCGACAGCGGTGCCGAATGCTCGGTTATTAGCGAAAATGTAGCAGCTAAATTACCGGGCAAAAGAATTTACCACGTTAATTATTTACGCGGAATCGGGGGAATTCCAGTGATATCTCTATTTACGTTAGCTACAGTTTGTGCGATTGATGACGTAAATGTAGAAATTCAGTTCTTTGTTGTACCAAACGGTGACATGACTTCAAAGATTTTAATAGGGATGGATTTAATTAGTAATTCTACCCTCAACGTTTTAGTGACGGCAACGGGTGCCAAGTTAGTTCAACAGTATACAGTCATGCATATAACGTCAAATAACTCTATTTTTGATAAACTAAATTGTGATCTTACTAACGATGATGAAATTAATCGATTGCGCGTTTTATTAAATAAATATTCTTATTTATTCATTTGCGGCCTTCCTAAAACACGCGTTAATACGGGGCAGTTAGAAATACGCTTAAAAGATCCCAATAAATATGTAGAACGTAGACCCTATCGTCTAAGCCCCGTAGAACGCGAAAAAGTACAAAACATTATTAAAGAACTACTTGAACATAATATCATTAGAGAAAGTGTCTCTCCATACTCGAGCCCCATTATCCTCGTTAAAAAGAAAAATGGAGATGACAGATTATGTGTCGACTATCGCGAATTAAATTCCAACACCCTCAGAGACCATTATCCTCTCCCGCTGATTTCCGACCAAATAGATCAGTTGACAAACGGATATTACTATACGACATTAGATATGGCTGCGGGGTTTCATCAAATCCCCATATCTGAGCAGTCAGTAGAGAAAACCGCATTTGTCACGCCTGAAGGCTTGTATGAGTATTTAACAATACCTTTTGGTTTGTGCAACGCATGCTCTGTGTATCAACGTTGCATTAACCGGGCTCTCCAGCACCTCTTAGGGAGTGAAGGGGTTGCTCAAGTTTACGTTGATGATGTCTTGAGTAAATGTGTCGACTATGAAGAGGGAATCTCTCGCATTGAGAAAATTCTTATGGCGCTGGAAAAGGCAGGCTTTTCTATCAATATAGAGAAATCTGCATTTTTCAAGCGTACCATCGAATACCTCGGAAATATAATAGCGGATGGACAGGTTAGGCCTAGTCCTCGTAAAGTCGAAGCTCTTGTAAAAGCTCCCGTGCCAACAAATGTGAAACGTGTTAGACAGTTTAATGGTCTAGCTGGTTATTTCCGCCGCTTCATCCCCAACTTTTCGCGCATAATGTTACCTTTGTATGAATTAACTAAGCAAGGCGCTAGCTGGCAATGGAATGAGGGTCACGAAGAAGCGCGCAATACTGTAATTCAGTATCTGACGTCCGATCCTGTGTTATCAATATTCCAGGAAGATTATCCCATCGAATTGCATACAGATGCCAGTAACCTCGGATATGGAGCCGTTCTTATCCAGGTAATAGATGGGCGCCGGCATGCTGTGGCTTACATGAGCATGCGCACTACAGACGCAGAGAGTCGTTACCACTCGTATGAGCTCGAAACGCTTGCTGTAGTAAGAGCCATAAAACATTTCCGTCAGTACTTGTATGGTCGCACGTTCAAAGTAGTGACAGATTGCAATGCACTCAAGGCCTCTAAACATAAGAAAGAATTACTTCCCCGGGTATACCGCTGGTGGGCGTTTCTCCAGAACTATAACTTTGAAATAGAGTACAGAAAAGGACAAGCGCTCCAACATGCAGATTTCTTCAGTCGGAATCCAGGTACGTTGGAGGTTAATATTATGACTAAAGATTTGAATTGGCTGAAAGTGGAACAACACCGTGATCCCATACTCCGCTCCAAAATAGACAGCATCTCACAAGATCAAGAAGCTCACGGTTATATCTTGAAGGACAACATCCTTATGAAGGTTTGGGAAGACACGACTTTAGGTCACCAAGAGGCGGTTGTAGTACCCAAGACGTTTCAGTGGAGCCTCATAAGCAGCTATCATAATGCACTGAAACACACCGGATGGGAAAAGACTCTGCAAAAGATTAAAGAAACCTATTGGTTCGACAACATGAATTCCGTGGTAAGAAAGTTTGTTGATAATTGCATTGTATGTAGAACATCTAAAGGTACGTCGGGTGCTGCACAAGTCCGGCTTCATCCTATACCTAAACCAATGACGGCATTTGAAACCATTCACATGGATATAACCGGTAAGTTGAGCACTACTAGCATGCATGACTATGTCATCGTAACGATCGACGCCTTTAGTAAGTACATACTTTTGTATCATGCCACAAATAAAAACCCACAAAGTACGTTAGCAGCTCTAAAACGAACTATAAACTTGTTTGGAGCCCCATCGCAGGTAATTGTCGACGGAGGCCGTGAATTCCTGGGTGACTTCAAAAGCTATTGCGACCAGTTCAATATCAGCATACACGTGATAGCGGCAGGAGTAAGCCGAGCCAATGGGCAAGTCGAGCGGGTCATGGGTGTTCTAAAGAATGCCTTAATTATGATAAAGAACTACGAGACTGAATTATGGCACACCGCCTTAGACAGCCTACAACTAGCTCTAAATTGCACACCACATCGCACTACAGGTACCGCACCGCTCACTTTACTTACCCGTCGCAAGCACTGTGTCCCGCCGGAACTCATCGGTTTAGTAAATCTAGAAGACCAAAGTGTCGACATTGAGCGGCTCCACCAACACGTCACTCAAAAAATGTCGGTAGCTGCAGAAAAAGAAAAGACACGTTTCGACAAAAATAAAGCCAAAATTCACAGGTTCCAGAAAGGAGACTACGTTTTATTAAAGAACAATCCTCGCAACCAAACTTCCTTGGACCTGAAATTTAGCGAACCGCACGAAATTTGACGTGTACTCGAAAACGACCGCTACCTAGTCAAAAGAGTGGTGGGAAAAGGCCGCCCCAGGAAAGTGGCACACGACCAGCTGCGGCGAGCACCACAGCCGGGCGACCAAGTAACCGTATCGGCAGGTACAGACAACAGCAACGCAGCCGTTCCAGAACACTTTCAGCACGCTGTCATCCCGTCAGCACCCAACGACGAGCTACACGACACCTCAGCATTAGAGGCGACCAACGAGACCCGGTCTCCGATATCACACCAGAGGGTACTAGAGGAAGCAGCCGATTAACTTCATCATATCATTTGGTGAGATAACAATCTTTGTCTTTTACAAATTACCTTTTTCTTACTGATGCCACTTTTCAAGTATGGGTTATTCAGGTATCAAGTGAGATATCGGTCTGTCTCAAAAACGTGCAACTATGGCACAATCCTGGCTACTGTTATAAGATCATTTATAAAAGCTCCTTCATGTCCTCTCTGCGTGCATGTTTATATTTCAGAGCCCCTGGGGACCACGGTCACAATAACAGGACCTAGACCCCAGCAACGCCCATTCCACTATTCCTTTAGAACCCCTGTGTACCACGGCGCCGAAACAGGAACGCCTAGAGCACAGCATCATCCCAATTATTTCAGAGCCACTGGGGACCACGGTCACAATGATAAGACCCAGACCCCAGCAACGCCCATTCCACTATTCCTTTAGAGCCTCTGTGTACCACGGCGCCGAGACAGGAACGCCTAGAGCACAGCATCAACCCAATTATTTCAGAGCCTCTGGGGACCACGGTCACAATAATAAGACCTAGACCCCAGCTTCACCCTCTCCCTATTTCTCTAGAGCCTCTGTGTACCACGGCGCCGAGACGGGAACGCCTAGAGCACAGCATCAACCTTCCTACCTTTAAGATATTGTTGACGTAGTGAGACGTACAATGATATCGAAAAATAAACCACTGACTATAGTTATCTATAACTAATACAACTGACTATAGACTGTATTGCTGACGTAGTGAGACGTTCAGTAGTACTTAAGAAAATCCTAGCATGATCATTCATGTAATCATTACTAACGTGGTGAGACTTAAAGCAACAGTGCTTTACATCAAACTTCCTCATTATGGTTGAGGCCCATATATGAGGCTTTGACCTTCACCTAAGATCCATAGGGTTATCTCTACCAAAACTAAGGTTCATAAGAAACTTATCACAGATACGCATTTCAAAGTTTAACATACCCTGTTTCAGGTATGAATGAGTGCAGAGCACGCACTCTTCATCAAAACGGCCGTATCGGCGCAAACATGTTCGCCGTCATTAAAATAAGGAGATGAAGTGTTTAAAACTTAAATACTAAGAATTGTTATAATCATTCTGTAATTATTAAGAACATTTATGTAACAATTAACTAAAAATAACATGTAACTATTTATTGATTGTGAAATGAATTTGTATTAATTGGAGTCGGTATCGTTGTTATTTGTAAGGGGTAATAGCTTAAAATCTTAAAGTTATTGAAGTGCTATAATTGAAGTAATCGGCTTAATTGTAGCACATCAATAATTGGTAAATATTATAAGAAGATTTTAGCAATAGTAAGTTTAAATTGATTAGCTAAATAAGCTATTGAGAGTTGCCAAATGGTCTTGTTATCCCACCTGAAACGCCAGATGGCGCCAGATGGACAACTATTAAGCCGCCTATAAAGAGCGACCGAGACCATTCAGAAAGGGATCGGCGTATCTGGTGGACACGAGTTTATTAAGTGTTATTTTTCATTAATTCTATTTTCGTCAGAATAATCAGTTGTTGTTTTAAACTGTGTGAGACATCTCAATTTATCTTTTGTTCAGTTTGGTTAGTTGTTAATAGTAAATTAGTGTTTAAATTAAATAAACTGTTTTTGGTGGTTCTTTGATCAGTGTTGGTTATTTAAATTCACACGTTAATTAACATGAGTGATGGTGAAGGTCATGACGTCGGCCAGGCCGACGTCAGCCTTTTTAAAAACAACTTAAGAACATCTGCTCCGTCATATATATAAACATGCAAACTCTCCACTTTTATTATATTGGTAAGATAAGATATATATTAAAAGTACGTGTTGTGGAAATATAATGAAACTGTGTCGTGTAACGTATTTACTGATCTAATTCTGAAATGATGTTCTCCGAGCCGATTTCGACCACGGCGACAACTTTCGAATACTGTCGAGAGCCATCAACTGCGCGGGAGATATTATAGTGCCAGAAGTGTACGCGCAAACATAGTGGCTCTCACTCGTCCCAACCTACCCACGCCCGATGTAACGCTGATGCGATAAGATCGGAGGTAGGCTAGGGTGCAGTGTCAGAAACACGGAAACAATCACAACACAACCAGACCCGAAAACCAACAACTTGTGTTTTAGCACAAATGTTGGCTCCGGCTGGGATCCGAAACCAGGACCCGCGGCGTAGAAGTCAGGTACTCTGACCACTAGGCCACACGGCGGTCCTGCAATCCTGAAATGGACAGTGAGCAAGAATATTTTGCAGACATCGCAGCAAAACGAATAGTTGATGGGTTTTCTGCCCAAAAACTATTACTTAACCGTTTTGATCGTAACTTATGAGTTTAGAGCCGTGGTAGCCCAGGGGCTAGGCGCTCGCTTTAAATTTCATAGTACGCGAGTGACCTGGGTCCAATTCCCGGTGCCGGCACTACTAAAATTTTTAATTGCAATTTTAAGTGCTGATTTATCACGTGCTTGGCGGTGAAGGAAAACATGGTGAGGAAACCTGCATGTCTGAGAAACAACAAATATTTCGAAGACATGTGCAGTCCGCCAACCCGCATTGGAGCAGCGTGGCGGATTCTTCCTAGCTCCAAACCCTTTTAAAAATGAGAGAAGGCCTGTGTTCAGCAGTGGGACATTTATAGGCTAAAACTTTACTTTTTTTATGAGTTTGAATTGTTGTATCATAGAAAAGGTCAATCGACAAAATCCATAAGCATTAGTGTCCCTTAGTATTAGCGTCGAAGTTAACTATTGAGACTCGCATCCTGAACGAAAATTAAATGTGCTCGCTCTCATAACTCAGCCTATAACCCGTGGACTCGTTGAAACATGATTGCATTCATAGAGTTTCGATAGTCTTGTGTAGTACTGTCTGGTGGTAGGATTCCTATGCAGGAAACTTTAAGGTAGGTACCACCCCAGGCCAGTTATTCTGCTGTGAAGCAGTATTGTAGCAAACATTACTGTGTTTCGGTTTGAAAGGCACTGAGAGCTAGTGTAATCAAAAGGCATATAAGACTTAAGAACTGATGTCTCTGGGTGATGGACACAGTGTGATGTCATACAGAAATGTTCTAGATGATATAGCATTCGTAATGGGCAGGCATTGCACTTACCATCAGGTGAACGTTTTGCTCGTTTCGTTACTCTATCAAAAATTAAAAAAACTAACACTCCACATAGCAAAGGAAACTGCCCTTGTGTTTGAAATTTTAAAAATATGGGTAACTTAAGGTACGTCGCAAATTTATTGACTTCATAGACGGCTATAATGAAGAAAAGTAAGTTACTTTGCTAAGATCCGCATGCAAAATATAAAAATGGTGTATATTACCTAGTTTTTTGAAGTGCACCACCCGCCCTCCCTCAGTAGCGTGCACAAGCAAACTAACACCGCCACCAGGAACCGCCACCAGGTACCCTCCACCAACCACTACAATACCACCACTAGATAATATACACCACTGAAGTCGAGAACACGACACGTGTTTCGCCCCAAAACGAGGCATTATCAAGCGTAATAGACTCTACGGCAGACGGCCGCCGAGTGAGCGGCGCGGTCAAAGAGCTGCCTATTTATACTACAGGTGACGCAAACGGCCCCCACCTACGACATTGCGATTACAATATCGTGATAGCGACCGCTTGTTCACACAATCCACCACCCGAATTACATAAGCAGCCGTTTGCGACCGAATTGATAGCAAACGACTACTTAGAGTATATTTAAACTTTAAGTACTGGATTTAAAGATATTTAAAAGTGGTGAATTCGAGACGTTTGTTTGTTCATTCAGCAGTGCAATGTTATTATTTTTATTTTTAATTATTTCTAATTGTTCCAGCACACACAGCCGAAGCCCCTTGTCGCAAATATGTAGGACTTTAAATGTGTGGTCGCTAGTCAGGTTATGCCCAGTTTCCAAAAGATGTTTTGCGAAGTGTGATCTGTCGGGATTGCAATTTCTGTACGCGGCCAAATGCTCCTTGTATCGGATATCGAAATTGCGACCAGTCTGACCCACGTAAACGGCGCTGCATTCACTGCAAACAAGTCTATAAACGCCGGATTTTTGGCGTTCATCAATTTTGTCTTTGACGTTACAAGCCCCACTCAGCGAATTGCTTGTCCTGAACGCAACGTAAATATCGTTACGCCTAAGAGTCCTTGCTATTCTCTCAGATACAGGACCCAAGTAGGCCAAACTGCTCACCTATCGTCGAACACTTCGGGATGTAGCCGCGTACAGATCTTTGCGAACTATATGAATTTGTTTCTTTTTTATAATGGTGTTAATAATATTTTTTGAATAACCGTTAGAGACCGCAATCTGATAGATGATTTGGAGCTCCTTGGCATAATTATCCTTATTCAGAGGTACGGCCAATAGACGATTAACGTAACTATGGAAAGCAGCCAATTTATGTTGCCAAGGGTGACACGATGACGCGGGGATGACAGAATCTGTGTGGGTCGGTTTGCGGTAAATTTGAAAATCATGGGTGCCGTTTTTATGGGATATTGAAATATCTAGAAAGTTAAGAGTACAGTCTTGTTCCAATTCCATCTTAAATTTTATTTTGGGGTGAATTTTGTTTAATTTATTAAAGAAAACGTCCAGTTGTCTTCGGGTACCTGTCCAGCAAATGATAATGTCGTCTACATATCTGTAGTAGTAAAGGATATTTTTATTGACAACTATGTTTAGTTTTTCATAGTTATCCATAAATATATCCGCCATAAGATGACTTAATGGGGACCCCCTTGCTAGACCTTCTCTTTGTAAATAGAATTGGTTGTCAAACCGAAAATAGTTCTGTTTCATACAAAGAGAAGTCAAATTTAGAAGATCTTTTGTTTCCCCGGGATGTAGACGACGTTTATTAAAATGATCTGCGAGTATACGCAAACAGTCTTGTGGGGGGACATTTGTAAAAAGACTCTCAACGTCTAAAGATAATAGAATGGATTTGGGGGGTAAATGAATATCTTTAATTTTAGAAATGAGATCTAAACTGTTTTTAAGACTATAATTTGGACTGAAACCAGATTTCTCCCGAAGGAGGAAATTTAATTTCTTAGCTAGGGAATAGGCTGGGGCACCGATGTATGAGACAACTGGACGCATAGGTACGTTTTCCTTATGAATTTTTGGTAGACCGTATAAAATAGGTGGGATGGTCTTGTTCCAATGAATCCCAGAGCACCTATTTTATACGGTCTACCAAAAATTCAGTCCAAATTATAGTCTTAAAAACAGTTTAGATCTCATTTCTAAAATTAAAGATATTCATTTACCCCCCAAATCCATTCTATTATCTTTAGACGTTGAGAGTCTTTTTACAAATGTCCCCCCACAAGACTGTTTGCGTATACTCGCAGATCATTTTAATAAACGTCGTCTACATCCCGGGGAAACAAAAGATCTTCTAAATTTGACTTCTCTTTGTATGAAACAGAACTATTTTCGGTTTGACAACCAATTCTATTTACAAAGAGAAGGTCTAGCAATGGGGTCCCCATTAAGTCCTCTTATGGCGGATATATTTATGGATAACTATGAAAAACTAAACATAGTTGTCAATAAAAATATCCTTTACTACTACAGATATGTAGACGACATTATCATTTGCTGGACAGGTACCCGAATACAACTGGACGTTTTCTTTAATAAATTAAACAAAATTCACCCCAAAATAAAATTTAAGATGGAATTGGAACAAGACTGTACTCTTAACTTTCTAGATATTTCAATATCCCATAAAAACGGCACCCATGATTTTCAAATTTACCGCAAACCGACCCACACAGATTCTGTCATCCCCGCGTCATCGTGTCACCCTTGGCAACATAAATTGGCCGCTTTCCATAGTTACGTTAATCGTCTATTGGCCGTACCTCTGAATAAGGATAATTATGCCAAGGAGCTCCAAATCATCTATCAGATTGCGGTCTCTAACGGTTATTCAAAAAATATTATTAACACCATTATAAAAAAGAAACAAATTCATATAGTTCGCAAAGATCTGTACGCGGCTACATCCCGAAGTGTTCGACGATAGGTGAGCAGTTTGGCCTACTTGGGTCCTGTATCTGAGAGAATAGCAAGGACTCTTAGGCGTAACGATATTTACGTTGCGTTCAGGACAAGCAATTCGCTGAGTGGGGCTTGTAACGTCAAAGACAAAATTGATGAACGCCAAAAATCCGGCGTTTATAGACTTGTTTGCAGTGAATGCAGCGCCGTTTACGTGGGTCAGACTGGTCGCAATTTCGATATCCGATACAAGGAGCATTTGGCCGCGTACAGAAATTGCAATCCCGACAGATCACACTTCGCAAAACATCTTTTGGAAACTGGGCATAACCTGACTAGCGACCACACATTTAAAGTCCTACATATTTGCGACAAGGGGCTTCGGCTGTGTGTGCTGGAACAATTAGAAATAATTAAAAATAAAAATAATAACATTGCACTGCTGAATGAACAAACAAACGTCTCGAATTCACCACTTTTAAATATCTTTAAATCCAGTACTTAAAGTTTAAATATACTCTAAGTAGTCGTTTGCTATCAATTCGGTCGCAAACGGCTGCTTATGTAATTCGGGTGGTGGATTGTGTGAGCAAGCGGTCGCTATCACGATATTGTAATCGCAATGTCGTAGGTGGGGGCCGTTTGCGCCACCTGTAGTATAAATAGGCAGCTCTTTGACCGCGCCGCTCACTCGGCGGCCGTCTGTCGTAGAGTCTATTACGCTTGATAATGCCTCGTTTTGGGGCGAAACACGTGTCGTGTTCTCGATTTCAGTGGTGTATATTATCTAGTGGTGGTATTGTAGTGGTTGGTGGCGGTTCCTGGTGGCGGTGTTAGTTTGCTTGTGCACGCTACTGAGGGAGGGCGGGTGGTGCACTTCAAAAAACTAGGTAATATACACCATTTTTATATTTTGCATGCGGATCTTAGCAAAGTAACTTACTTTTCTTCATTATAATGGATTTCCGCAAAGTAACGCCTGATTCTATTAACTATTTCATAGACGGCGTTTTGTAGTTATAAGAGAGATTATGTGTCCAAAGCTACGGAGCTGTATGGACGTACGAGTATTACTATAAATAATTAAAATTATCCTTAAAACTAAAACTTTTATTTGATGCAAAACCTTTAAATAAATAAATGTATTTACGTCTTACGCGAACTGGGTGATTGCCGTTAATTCCATACTTGCCTTTTTAAGTTCTGATTTTTGATATCTTTAATCTGAAAGTTTTTTCTGGTGTAAATTATTAGTAGCCGATAGGTGTCCAGTAGTAGGTAGGCATCTACCTCTTTCCTACCGAGGTGTCGTAAAGTCCCCCGCGGGGACGAAAAGTGGGCTATGTATGTAGCCTCTGCCTAGCCCTTATTTTAATGTGTACTTTCGATTTCCGTGTGGCGACTTAAGAGAATCAACCACCCCATCTCATCCCGTGTCATAAAAGACAAAGGGAAAATACATACATACATACATAAGATCACGACTGTATCCCATAAGGGGTAGTCAGAGACTGGGCACTCACTGCAAAAACAAATGACTGCCACAATCCACGTTTCACCAAAACAATGTAATGCATTTGGTGTGATAGGTGGCAATAGAAAATGCTGCATCTTTCTAGAACAATGGAATAAACAAACTGCTATTGCCAACCCGCCCTCTAAGCGTGGCAACTATGGCAAAATCCCCCTAGAATTAGAGCTACAAACTTTTGTTGCAAATGATGGGGAAGGCCTATGTTCAGCAGTGGACTAGCGATAGGCTGAAGTGATGATCGTATGAAAGTGTGGGTTGTTGTGCGCATATCCGCAAAGTTTTTGAAGATAGTAAAACAATTCTAAATACGATCAAAACAATTATCCGATACGACCCACAAGCAACCTATGCGCGTGGGTCGTACCGGATAATTTTTTTTTTTTCTAAAAAAAAAAAGACCCATAGTAAGATTTTCTCCTGTATCGTGGGTGCGTTTTACAAACATACATTTCACATGCATAACACAACCAGACCCGAAAAGCAACAATTTGTGTTTTTGCACAAATGTTACCTCCGGCTGGGAATCGAACCCAGGAGCGGTGGCGCAGAAGTCAGGTACGCTAACCACTACGCCACGCGGTCGACAAATAATATATTAATAATTGTTCATCTTCTACGCCTTTGCGTATCATTCATTCGACTGAATTCCAACTTCTATTAATTGCTGCTGGCATTTGCGCGAGATTAATGAATGAAATCATTGTTTTTTTGGAGTTACAAACTTTTGTTGCATATGCGGTGGTGGTAGGATTCCTATGCAGGAATCCCTATAGGTAGGTACCACCCCAGGGCCAGTTATTCTGCCGTGGAGCAGTGGCGTGCAAGCGTTACTGTGTTTCGGTTTGAAGGGCACTGTGAGCTAGCGTAATCACTGGGCATATTAGACTTAAGAACTTATGTCTCAGGGTGATGGGCACAGTGTGGTGTCACACAGAAATTTTCTGGGTTACACAGCATTTGTCATGGGCAGATGTTGCACTTAGCATCAGGTGAACGTTTTGCTCCTTTAATCACTTTATCCAATAAAAAAAAATGTTCAGCTGAGGACTAGTGATAGGCTGATGTGATGATGATGACACTTTCTAGACGCAGCGTGATTTAGTCAAGCATACAATAATACAGACTTTGAAATGTAAACAAGATTCAACGGAGACCGTCAAGTAGCACGCTTTTAGCATTGCAAAATAGATTATTGTGTGACGTCAGAACCTCTTCCTTGCGCCGAGACGAAAATGCATAAGGAATATGATAATCTGCCGGTAAAAAAAGCTGGTAAAGAATCACTATCTTTTTCTTTGATTCGATTCAAGCCTTAGTATTTTATTTTATTTTATTTTATTTTAATATGTTCGGAAAACTTACAGCTAATTTACACAAAATAATGTAATGAGGATAAAACAGTACAAGGCAATTTACAAGTTTTCACTTATAGAGTATAAAAGAATATCACACAAAAAAGTCTTAGACAAAATAAATAATAACAAATCATCTGTAAATTAAGCAATAATAGCTAAGCATCATAAAATAAAAAGAAATTATTAGACAGAGAACGTCTAAGTTGACCAACGCTGGTACAAAATAAATCAATGTCTGTATTGCTTGATACAACATTAAACGACCTGCACGACCGAATTACAAAAGAATTTTGCCGATACATACTTCTAGAAGGTACAGCGAGCAGCGATGGTTTACGTAAACTAGATGAATGCGTGCGTAGTCCAATTTTACTTAATAGTTCTCGGCAATCGACATTTCCTTTCACTATTTTCAAAAGGAAAGAGAGATCTGCAAGATTTCTGCGCGCGTTTAAATTTATTTACATAATTTTTTTTTATTGCATAAAGTGATGAAACGAGCAAAACGTTCACCTGATGGTAAGTGCAACGTCTGCCCGTAACAAATGCAGTGTCATCCAGAAAATTTCTGTGGTATCTGTGGTATGGGTTCTTAAGTCTTAAGACATATCTCGTGAGCATTTATGCACTACCAATCCACATATTATTTCAGTTACAATCCTGTCCATGCAAAGGTTGTTTGGAAGAGATCGCTTTCAGTGATACGAGTAAGACCGCCCAATTATACTGCCTTAAACTGAATGTGAAACTGAAGGATTAGCAAGCTGAAGTGGCAATGGGCCGGCCATGTAGCTCGGAGAACCGATAACCGTTGAGGAAGAAAGGTTCTCGAGTGGCAACCTCGTACCGGCAAACGCAGTGTAGGGCGGCCTCCCACTAGATGGAGCGACGACCTGCACGGTTTTGCCGGAGGTCGATGGATGAAGGTGGCTCAGGACCGTGTTTTGTGGCAATCTATGGGGGAGGCCTATGTTCAACAGTGGACTATGGTAGGCTGAAATGATGATGATGATGGTGATGAAACTGAATGTATGCATTCGTATATAATTTTTTAAATTGTTTTGGCGTGCAATAAAAAGTGCATCTATCTGTCTGTTTACAGACTGAACTTCCATTATTCATATATATTTGGAAGTTATTTAGATAAGAAATATATAATGACTTACTGGTTAACATCAATCAATGGTCATTATCATTATCAGCTTGCGGCAATCCACTGCAGAATAGACCAAACATCGGGCTAAGTGGAGGCTTATTTCTTCCTATTCGCGCCCCTGAGGTCGATGTTCGGCTGAATTTTTGCTGATTTACCACGTGCTTAGCGGTGAAGGAAAACATCGTGAGGAAACCTGCATGTCCGAGGAATAGAAATATTTCGAGTAATGTGAAGTCCGCCAACCCGCATTGGAGCTGCGTGGCGGACTATTCCCACCCAGCTCAGCGCAAAACCCTCTCAGAAATGAGAGGCCTGTGCTCAGCAGTGAGGCATTTATAAGCTGTTAATTAACTTTTTACTTTTAATGCTATCAACAGTACTAATATTCCTGTTGTGAAGCTTGTGCTAGAAGATGGTTCACGACAATAGTCGAATGGCGTACCCTAAACCGAGATTAAATTTCAAACTACTCGTATTTTTAGTACGATACGAATATCAATTGTATACTACGAGTATTTCGTAAAGATTAAATTATTTGCAGCATTGGCACATTTCACAGAGTTCAGATTACTTACGAAGGAATTTACATATTTCAATTTTATGCCGGATAGTTACTGAGAAGCAGAAACTTTACGTCCCTTTTTTAGTATGATAGCTCTAGAGTCTGTAATAATTTAATATTTTGTCGCATCTTAAATGACCCGGGTTCGTTTCTTGGAGCCACTTTTGTTGTTATTGTTTTGTATGAAGAAAAGAAACAAAAATGTGTGTAGGGAAATATAGAGAGGAAACCTGATGGTAAGTGCAATCTACCCATAACAAATACTGTATCACCCAAAATACTTATGTGAGGCACCACACAGCGCCCGTCATCCTGAGACATCAGTTCTAAAGTCGCATATGCCCATTGATTACACTAGCCCTCAGTGCCCTTCAGATCGAAACACAGTAATGATTGCACACTGCTTCGCAGTAAATAACTGACCCTAGTGGTACCTACCTAGACGGTTTCCAGTATAGGAATCTTACCACCAGTAAAAACTAAACCATTAACGATAGCAAATCATCAGAAACTGGCTACAGACAAAAAGTAAATTAAATAAATATCTGATATTGGTGGTAGGATTCCTATGCAGGAATCCGTCTAGGTAGGTACCACCACAGGGCCAGTTATTCTGCCGCGAAGCAGTAGTGTGCAAGCAATACTGTGTTTCGGTTTGAAGGGCACTGTGAGCTAGCGTAATCACTGGGCATTTGAGACTTAAGAACTGATGTCTCAGGGTGACGGGCGCAGTATGGTGTCACACAGAAATATTCTGGGTGACACGGCATTTGTTGTGGGCGGACGTTGCACTTACCATCAGGTGAACGTTTTGCTCGTTTCGTCACTTCATACAATAAAAAAAAGAAAAAAATCACAGATATCTGCAGTCACGTTGTGTTCGTCGAAGGAAGTACGAAGTCATTTGTGAGAGCGGCCATCGAACACGCTGACACATAAAATATCAAATGACACCTCACAGGACAGAACTTAACGTTAACACGTAACGCTTTGCAGCTGGCGTTTTGCGCAAATGGTTTTTTGAGCGACTGATCTTTACACATGCTTACAAAGATCACGACTGCATCCCATAAGGGGTAGTCAGAGACTGGGCATTCACTGCAAAAACAGATGACTGCCACAATCAACGTTTCACCAAAACAATATAATGCACTCGGTGAGATAGGTGGTGAGCCCATCGCCACCATGCGCTGTTGGGTGCACAGTGCAGTTTAATTCCTTACTCGCCTTTTACGAGATCCATTGGATGAGATGGAGTGGTAGTATTCTTTTAACGAGCTGCCACCACACGGCTTTACAAATGAATAAAATTGAAGTGAGGGTATGAAAGTTAATTTTCTAAGATCCGCATGACTTGGCGGCGGACTGTCGTAGAGTCAATATCGCTTGATAATGCCTCGTTTTGAGGTGAAACACGTGTCGTGTTCTCGACTTCAGTGGCGTATATTGCCTAGTGCTAGTGTTTTAGTGGTGGGTATCTGGTCGCGGTTCCCGGTGGCGGTGTTAGTTTGCTCGTGCACGCTACTGTGGGAGGGCGGGCGGTGCTCTTCACAACTACATAATATACACCTTTTTATATTTTGCATGCGGATCTTAGAAAATTACCTGTCTTTCCTCCATTATAATGGATTTCCGCAAAGTAACGTCTGATTCTTTAACCTACAAAATTGAAGTGTCTAATTGTAATAACAAAATACCAGCTTTTTACTAAATGCTTATAAAAGTATATACTTATGAGAAAAGTACTTATGAGAAAAATACAATTTTTTTCATTTTTGTCTGTCGATCTGTCTGTCTGTGGGTTTGTTCCGGCTAATAAACGAAACGGCTGAACCGATTTTGATGGGACTTTCACTAACAGATAGCTGATATTATAGGGGGTAACTTAGGCTACTTTAATTTTAGTAAACAGTTAGGGTACCGCGCAAAAAAATTAAAACCCCAAAATCCGATTCAAATAGAGAAGGATATGTCTATGATATATGATATAGCGGGTGCGCCGTGTGGTATCGGCTGAAGAGAATCTACCACCCCATCTCAACCCATGGGTTTCGTAAAAGTCGACAGAGGGAAAATGAAAACCAGGAGATGGGCAGCAGCAACTTCCTGGAAAATCTGAATAAATAAACGGTCGCCAACCCGCCCGCCAAGCGTGGCAATTATGGTGAAATCTGCCCAAAATAAGAGCAACAAGTTTTTATTGTCTATGTCTCTGTCTCAATCTAATCTGTGTCTCAAATTAATCTGTGGGGGAGGCCTATGTTCAGCAGTGGGCTACGGACTACTAGTAAAATGATGATAATGATGATGATAAATTACAGCCCACTCCATATCATCATCATCATGTTCATGTGAGCCGGCAATCCACTCAACATAACCCTCCCCTATAGACTGCCAGAAATCACGGTCATGAGTCACCTCCATCCATCAACTTCATGTAAAACCGTTCAGCGGGGTTATTGCGTATCCAAAGTGAAGATCACTTATAAAAGTGTTGAACGAACATCTCTCAATCCTCATTAAACCAAAGTCACTCGCGTTAAGGCGAGCGTCTGGCCACGGCGCTACCACAGTTTTATTTATTCTTCTAGCTGTGCCCGCGTAAAATAAACCGACCACATGATTTCGCCACACGGTATAGTACCACGCTGACTTGAGTATTCATCAGATAATATTCACTATTATCTTTTGTAATAAATACTGGCCGTTAAGGTGTCGCCGTTGGTTCACAAGGTTTGATACATCCGCCATTATAAATGCTTAAATTATTATAAAAACAAACGCAATTTAAAAAAGATAAATTAAAAATCACACAAGTCCAATGTAATAATCCCGGCGAAAGGTTTAGCGCGATACACAGCACAAATACACAACACCTTAACGGCCAGTATTTATTACAAAAGATAATATTGAATATAATCTATTCATGGTGCGGCTTTTAGGCCGTCTGTTTTGTTAGTCTAAAAACTTACCTCAATAAACAAGCTACCTAATACTAAAATTTTTTTTTTAAACGTATACGGATTTCCTGAGATAAGCGCGCTCAAACATACAAACTCTCCAGCTTAATTACAGTTGTAAGATTAAAATTGCATAAAAGCCGTCATAAAATGATGAACCTTTATACCCGCAAATACATATATCTTATATAACATTATTCCACTAATATCTCCGAGTGTCGGGCCATAAAATGACGCGAGGGTAAATTTAATAAATGCCGCCTTTACGAGGAACGTTTAAACACCGCCATTTTATGTGTGTGCAGAACTTTAACTTCTCATTTTATAGCCAAGTATAAAAGCTTTAGGAAAAGGAACAATTGGTTTGCGGAAGGCTGAAAATCAACTTTTAGTGTAAGTGATAATAACATATTAAAGAAACATATATACAATCATCACGCATTTTTCTCATATCAGGGGTAGGCAGAGATCACATCCGTAACAAACTGGTGGTAGGATTCCTATGTAGGAATCCGTCTAGGTAGGTACCACCCCAGGGCCAGTACTCTGCCGTGAAGCAGTAGTGTGCTAGCATTACTGTGTTTTGGTTTGAAGGGCACTGTGAGCTAGCGTAATCACTGGGCATTTGAGACTTAAGAACTGATGTCTCAGGGTGACGGGCGCAGAGTGGTGTCACACAGAAATATTTTTTTTTTTAAAAAGTGACGAAACGAGCAAAACGTTCATCTGGTGGTAAATGCAACGTCTGCCCAATCCAAACGCTGTGTCACCCAGAACATTTCTACACACAGTACACTACATACAGTAATGTTTGCACATTACTGCTTCACAGCAGAATAACTGGCCCTGGGGTGGTACCTACCTAGACGGATTCCTGTATGGTATTCCTACCAAATGTATGCTTGATATATAGCATACCATTTAATGTTATGGGTGTAGCAAAATTAAAGTAAATTCCAGATAAATTTCATAAATTCCGATAGACGAAGAATCTTGTCAGCCTGTTCTCTGTGGGACCATTTTTTTATAGAAGAGGGGGCGTTTGCTGTTTAGTAAGCCCGTTTGGGCTTACTAATATCAGAAGAGTAGCGGGTGCGTTGCCGGCCTTTGAGAAAGGCATAAGCTCTTTTCTTGATGGTCACTAAGTCATATTTATTTATTATGACATACCAAGAGCTTTTAAAGCTACAATTATAATTTCAATATACTTTTATATGAGTGCCAATTATAGACGTGTACAACATTCGTTTTATCATGAAGACATGTTATTACTTGTTATTTGCGATTGCATTAATTATAAAAATTTATTAAGAAAAAGAGTGCAAACGTACTGCTATATTCACCGAGACAATATAATTTTATTTTTTTAAGGTAAGACAATTATCGTGAAAAATGTCAAAGTTTTCGATTTTCGCAGATAATTTATTGCATTACCATACGTCAGCATCAAAAATCATACATACATACATACATAAGATCATGACTTTATCCTATGAGGGGTAGTCAGAGACTGGGCACTCACTGCAAAGACAGATGATTGCCACAATTCACGTTTCACCAAAACAATATAATGCCCTCGGTGTGATAGGTGGTGAGCCCATCGCCACTATGCGCTGTTGGGTGCACAGTGCAGTTTAATTTCCTTACCCGCCTTTTACGAGATCCATTGGATGAGATGGAGTGGTAGTATTCTTTTAACGAGCCGCCACCACACGGCTTAAAGCTCAAGTAATTGTTTTACATTACCTACATTTTTAATTTTAATACATCATGAGCTTTATATTTCCTCACCGCAGACATAATAAAAATAAATTCACGGTAAACAATACAACTAGACCTCATAGAGAGGATTGCGAGGCAAATAGCGTTAAAGTGTACTATCGTCAAGAATCATAGTATTAGCATCGCAAAAGGAATTATTTCGTAGCGTCAAGACGTCTGGCATGCTTCTGTGATGGAAATGCATTCAAAGAAATATTGTTTATGTAAGGATTTAGTTAATAGAATCAGGCGTTACTTTGCGGAAATCCATTATAATGAAGGAAGTTAAATTACTTTGCTAAGATCCGCATGCAAAATATAAAAATGGTGTATATTACCTAGTTTTTTGAGGAGCACCGCCCGCCCTCCCTCAGTCGCGTGCACAAGCAAACTAACATCGCCACCAGGAACCGCCACCAGGTACCCTCCACCAACCACCACAATACTGCCGAGCGGCCTCGGCGGCCGTCTGTCGTAGGGTCTATGACGCTTGATAATGCCTCGTTTTGGGGCGAAACACGTGTCGTGTTCTCGACTTCAGTGGTGTATATTATCTAGTGGTAGTATTGTGGTGGTTGGTGGAGGGTACCTGGTGGCGATTCCTGGTGGCGGTGTTAGTTTGCTTGTGCACGCTGCTGAGGGAGGGCGGGCGTTGCTCTTCAAAAAACTATGTAATATACACCATTTTTATATTTTGCATGCGGATCTTAGCAAATTAACTTACCTTACTTCATTATGTAAGGATTGAAAATATTATTCTACATTGTTAACTAGCGATCCTACCCGGCTTCGCACGGGTAGATAGATATTAGAAAGTTTAGTAGTTTAATTGGACAAATCGAACAACGACAACCACTTTTGTTTTTGTGAATTATATATAGGGACAGCTTGTGTTTGACGTCCGCGCAGTCGTTGGTGAATATTTATCATCATTTAACCGAAGAAATTTAATTAATAATTCATCATTTAACCGGTCTTGGGACTGTATTCTCCAGGGTATTATGTAGCGGTCATCACTGTAATCAGCGTTTCGCTTGTTAGCGCAACAATATGCTGAGTGATGACCGTTTTAGCATGACCCGCGACGTACATACAATAGCCGAACGTACCACTATACGTAGCTTAGATATAAGATTAGTGGTAAGGATCAACGTTTTATGGTTAGATTAAATTAAATGAAATATCACTTTATTGTACACCATAAGAAAAGATACAAAAAGGAAAAAATAAATAAAGAAAAGGTTCAATGGGCGGCCTTATCGCTAAAAGCGATCTCTTCCAGGCAACCTTTGGATGGACAAAAACTAAAATTCGACAAATAAGAACGGCAGTGTACAAATTGATAAAAACAAATCAATAATCTACATAAATAAAATTTAATATATATATATATAATGTATACAAGATGTATACATATATATAGCCATACCATAAAAAACTGTGGAATGGACAGGAGTTTTTAACTGGAGAGTTTCAGAGGAGCGCAAGAATCGAGGATTGGAGATGGAGAAACTCAAAACGTAAATAAAAGTATTATGTTAATGTTAGTTTGTAAAAGCATGTTTTGTACGACAGCGGTTTTTGCCGAATAAACTTTTTCCTTCTTTTTTTTATATAGAATAGGAGGCAAACGAGCAGGTGGCTCACGTGATAGTAAGTGATCACCGCCGCCCATGAACACCTACAATACCAGAGGAATAGCAGATGCGTTGCCGGCCTTTGAGAAACGAATAGGCTCTTTTCTTGAAGGTCCCTAAGTCGTATCGGTCCGGAAAAACCGCTGACGGCAGAACATTCCATATAGTGCAAGTGCGTGGCAGAAAATTCCGCGAAAAACGCACTGTGGTGGAATGCCAACCATCAAGGTGATGACGATGGAATTTGAGGTTATGCCGTAAAGTGCGATGGTGAAATTCAGCGGCTGGAATTAATCCGAACAATTCCTTGGAACACTCCACATGGTAGATCTTGTAAAAAATGCAAAGAGATGCAACATCTCTTCGCAAAGCCAGGGGACCAAGCCGATCAGATAGGACATGGTCGTCGACAATTCGAGCCGCTCTTCGTTGAATGCGGTCAAATGTAAGGAGCTGACACTGGGGTGCCCCCGCCCAGAGATGAGAACAGTACTCCATGTGCGGCCGAACCTGCGCCTTATAAAGTTGCAAGCGGTGGGCCGGTATGAAGTACTGTCGCGCTCTACTGAGCACGCCAAGCTTCTTTCTTTCTTCACTGACATTTTGTGTAGGGACAACTACAACTAGGCATATGAGACGTGAGAACTGATGTATCAAGGTGTAACCCGAAAAAACTCCGTACATTAATTGGTTTTATATACAGTTAGACGACCGCGTGGCCTAGTGGTCAGAGTACCTGACTTCTACGCCGCGGGTCCTGGGTTCGAATCCCAGCCGGAGCCAACATTTGTGCTAAAACACAAATTGTTGATTTGCGGGTCTGGTTGTATTGTGTTTGTCCCAGTGTTTCTGACACTGCATCCTAGCCTGCCTCCGATCTTATCGCGTCAGCGTTACATCGGGCACGGGTAGGTTGGGACGAGTGAGTGCCTCTGCGTTTGCGCGTACACTTGTGGCACTATAATATCTCCTGCGCAGTTGATGGCTCGCGACATTCGGATTCGGAAGTTGTCGCCGTGGTCGAAATCGGCCAGGAGAACATTACATTATATATAGTTAGCAAAAGCCCTAAAAGTCGGTCATGAAAGTTCTCGAGTCTAAATTTAATAAATGCTCGCATTTACGAGGTGTGTTTATTACAACGCCATTTTACGAGTGTAAGAAACTCAAACCTTCTGGTTTTATTGCTTAGTATAGGATGTATTACAAGGAAAGCCTCCCTAGTCTA
Source organism: Luehdorfia chinensis (assembly GCA_019845155.1). NCBI lineage: Eukaryota > Metazoa > Arthropoda > Insecta > Lepidoptera > Papilionidae > Luehdorfia > Luehdorfia chinensis. The sequence goes on from JAHVAK010000420.1 coordinate 831,038, forward strand.
CATTCCAGGCAGGCATTTCTATAACAGTGGAATAGGTTACAATTATTACCATCTAGGAAATTGAAAGAAAAGTTTGCTATTTCAATCTGTTTGCATAGGAGTTGGGCCCTCGTATTGAATTTTGTAGTGCAAGAGCACCTATGCATGCAGATTCCTATGCAGACATTCGTCTAGATATCTACCACTGGGCCAGTTATTCTGCCGTAAAATAGTAGTATGCAGACTTAACTGTGTTTTCGTATTTGCAGGAATCCGTCTAGGTAGGTTCCGCCAAAGGGTCAGTTATTCTGTCGTGAAGCAGTAGTGTGCAAACATTACTGTTTCGGTTTGAAGGGCACTGTGAGCTAGCGAAATCACTTGGCATATGAGACTTAAGAACTGATGTCTCAGAGTGATGGACACAGTAATTTTCTGGGTGACACAGCAACTGTTATGAGCGGACGTTACACTTACCATCAGGTGAACGTTTTGCTCGTTTCATCACTTTATCCAATAAAAAAAACTGAGAGCACTAGTGTTATTACTGGGCATATGAGACTTGAAAACTGATATTTCAGTGGGTTTCGTAAAAGTCAACAGAAGGAAAAATTAAACCTGAAGATGGCCAGGAGCATCTATGTGGATCATCTGAATAAATAAAATGCGGTTGCCAACTATGCGCCCCCCCCCCCCCCCCAATGCGAGCTACAAATGCTTGTGTCAATCTATGGATAAATACCTCATTGTGCACATCACGCTAAGACATCAGTTCTTAAGTCTCATATGCCCTGTGATTACGCTAGCTCACAGTGCCCTTCAAACCGAAACACAGTAATGTCTGCGCACTACTGCTGCACGGCAGAATAACTAGCCCTGGAGTGGTACCTATCTAGACGGATTCCTGCATAGGAATCCTTCCACCAGTAAAACATACATAGATTTATTTATAGTGTATTTAAATCAAATATAGTTTAGTGTAGGCAATCAAACGGACAACACTATATTAAGTGGTTGGTAATCACAGATCCATTCACTTCAAGATGCCTCATGGAAGCATTCCTATCATAGAATAGAATAGAGTAGAATAGAATAGAATATTTTTTATTCAACATAGATCATTTACATAATACTTATTGAACATCATCATTTTTTTAAACTACACTGGTTCGCAAAGAAATGCCTCTGTCCTGAGAAGAACCAGTAAGAAACCCAGCGGGATTATTTTTTTCAGTCATTTTATAAATATGTAGAAATAGCTTGGCAGCGATCACCTCATTCCCAGGGGTTATCATCATCCATGTATTCCTTAATATTATAATAACCCTTCTTAAAAAGTCTGTTTAACAAATAGTTTGAACTTTTTTATTGAAAGACTTTGTTCATTTAAATGTTGCTATGTTGTACTGTGTCTTGAAGTCTTGCAGTTAGCTCTTTCTGCGTAGATCGGAACCAAAAATAATAATTAAAAGCTGAAGGTACCCCAGGTTAACTATGACATCAGGACATCTGTCACCTCAGTCCTCCCGTGACCATGGGTGCTGTAAAGCACTCGAAACGTCGGGTTATAAATAGTAATAAATTAAACGCGATAAAATCCGTAAACTTAGTTTCATTTAAATGTGTAGTGTTCGCGTAAATATAAGAAATCATTATAAGACTTTGTTCACTTTCTGGGATTTTTTTGTACATATATACATAAGGTCACGCCTGTATCCCATAAAGGGGTAGTCAGAGACTGGGCACTCACTGCAAAAACAGATGACTGCCACAATCCACGTTTCACCAAAAAACGTATATATTGCCCCATGAAAGAGTTACTGACTCTGTGAAGTTGGGTAACTGGCATAATTAATTTGTGCTTGTTCCTGGTATTCACATTATGAACATCATTTTTTTTATTAAAGTTATTAATATTCTTATGTACATACATAACGTTTTCATACACATATTGAGAGGCCATGGTTAAGATATTAATTTCTTTAAATTTATCTCTAGAGCCAAGATTATAAATAGATCTTACGACCCTCTTTTGCAAAACAAAAATCACCTCTACGTCAGTCGCATTTCCCCATAGTAAAATACCGTAAGACATTATGCTGTGAAAATAACTAAAATAAACTAATCGAGCAGTTTCAACATTAGTCAAGTTTCTAATTCTTTTCACAGTATAAGCTGCAGAGCTAAGTCTACTTGCTAGTTTAGATATATGGGGGCCCCATTGAAGTTTCGCGTCTAGAGTTATTCCAAGAAAGACAGTGGTATCGTACGAGTACATTTACATCCATTCGTTTAACATTTGGTGTTGTTAATTTTATACATTGAGTTTTATTGCCATTTAAAAGCAAATTGTTAACGTTAAGCCAATGTACTACTTTTACTAATATTACTAATAAATAAATAGCATTATTCACCTCGTCATATAATAAAAGTTGACGTTTTATTTTGAAAATCAATGATGTGTCATCAGCAAATAATACGATATCATGGTTATCCCCTACTAGGTAAGGTAAGTCATTTATATAAATAAGAAATAGAAATGGGCCGAGAATCGAACCCTGCGGCACACCTATAGATACTGCTGACCGGGAAGAACTCGAACTATTAATAACTATTTTCTGCGTTCTATTGCTCAAATTTGAAGTTAGAAGGTTAAGTGCAGAATTTATTATACCGTAATGATGTAGTTTCCTGATGAGTGTTTCATGATGAACGCAGTCGAAGGCCTTAGAAAGATCACAAAAAACACCAAAGGCATCCTGTGAATTCTCCCAGGCATCGAATATATACTTAATTAGTTGAACACCGAAATCGGTTGTAGAACGACCCCTTGTAAAACCAAATTGGTTTTTGTGAAACAATTTATGTAAATTAAAATGTTTTAACATTTGATTAAGAATATTTTTTTCAAAATTTTTACTTAATGTTGGTAGTACAGAAATAGTTCTAAAGTTAGAGGGGTCCGATGTACTACCAGATTTAAATAAAGGTATGATTTTACTATATTTCATCAAATCCGGAAATACACCAAGTACAATACTAGATTTTTTTTTTATTGTATAAAATGATGAAACGAGCAAAACGTTCACCTGATGGTAAGTGCAACGTCTGCACATAACAAATGCTGTACCACCCAGAAAATATCTGTGTGACACTACACTGTGCGCATCCCCTGAGACATAGGTTATTAAGTCTCATATGCCCAGTGATTACGCTAGCTCATAGTGCCCTTCAAACCGAACACAGCTTCATCGCATCGCCAGACTGTACATCATGGCCTGACGTCACAAGATCCTTCACGCTTACTACGACTTCCAGTCTCAGCGAGAGAGCGATGTAGCGACATTCATGTCGCCACATGAGAAGCTCAAGAAATATCTCATATATTCCATAATCGGGCTGTGAAAGTTTCTGAAATTCGAACTATACAACATCTAAATATTACTAGCGAGACATTCTCCCCAGATCTGACCACCCGATCCGGCCGGGCTAGGCTACCCTTTTCCTTGGCAATATCGTCCGCCAAATATATATCGGAGTCAGCGATGGCTGAGCGATAGCGCCGCCCACTTCTTGATTAGGCGGTACAGGGTTCCTTGTGTAGACAGCGCAGAATAACAATTTCAAATGCACCTTGTGAAATAATTCCACCCCACTACGCCTAACCACCAATCAACTAGGCAAACCGACAATTTCGTCTCGAAGGAGTGACAAGGTCGGTGTCTCGAATTCAACTGCCCCCTGCACTATCCGAACTCTTAAATAGAACTCTTTGCACGTGCCGCTAAAGTGACGTCACGGTGTTTACCACCTCCTCAGTACTACATTAATCAAATTAGCACCTTATTATTTAACGATATCGTTTTCCCCGACACATATAATTTAATGAGTCCTTTTAATATAAACAAATTTCGGAAACATTGTTCAAAGTTATTTATTGCTAACACACTTCCCTTGGAAACAGTTATTATGAAAGTTTCACATTTCATGAATAGTTTCGCAAAACTTGGACGTACCAAGTTTTGTTGAGTTAATCAAATTTAATTTGTGCTTCATGAAACAGTTAAACGTTTCTCAAACAGTTGTTAAAGCTAGTTGGGAAGAAGTTACACTTTCTCTGAAATTACTTACATATAAAAAAAACACTGATGGTAGGATCCCTTTGCAGGAATTTGACTAGGTAGGTACCACCGCAGTGCCAGTTATTCAGCCGTGAAAGAGGAGTCTGCAAACATTGATGTGCTTCGGTGTGAAGGGCACTGATATCTAGTTTAATTACGGGGCATGTGAGACTTAAGAGTAGTGAGCATGAAACAGTTAAACGTTTCTCAAACAGTTGTTAAAGCTAGTTGGGAAGAAGTTACACTTTCTCTAAAATTACTTACATATAAAAAAAACACTGATGGTAGGATCCCTTTGCAGGAATTTGACTAGGTAGGTACCACCGCAGTGCCAGTTATTCAGCCGTGAAAGAGTAGTCTGCAAACATTGATGTGCTTCGGTGTGAAGGGCACTGATATCTAGTTTAATTACGGGGCATATGAGACTTAAGAGTAGATGTCTCAGGGTGGCAAGGGCAGTGTGGTACACAACATTGATCATGGGAGACGTTGATTTTACCATTAGGTTAACGATTTGCTTGTCTCGTCACTTTCTATCATAAAAAAAGTGATGAGGTTGAAAACACTGATGCCTCCAACCTCATCAGTTTTTATTGTACAGTTAGTTTTTGGAAGTAGTCCTACTAGTGGAATGGATCTGGGAAAGCAAAGCAATTGAGTTTGAACAAAAAACTCAGCGGCCGGGCGCTTGACGACATTTACAACACAAGCAAACCGGAAACGCACCAATTTGTGTTTTTGCACACGTACCTAGGACATACGACGTAGTCGACGTAGTAGACGTAGAAAGTCTTCTACATGATAGCATTACAACTATTGCTTTGTGTACTATTTATAATTATACTAGTGGACTATTTATATTTTTATTTTAGATAGGTGTCCAGCAAAGTAGAAAAGCACCTGCCTCTTTCCTACCGAGGTGTCGTAAGAGGCGTCTAAGGTATTGTACGTACAGCCTTTACTCGTGCAAATTAACACCATAATATGCAATGCTGCTACAATACTGCTCGTGGGAACTCAATGAGTCGTAAGAATTTTTTGACTCTTAGCAAAATGGCAGCGACTCGCGAACGAATGGTTCGAAAAGTGGGTTGCGTGTGTAGTGTTTGCCTAACCTTTATATGAGAAAAATATGTAGTCGTAATCGTGTCCTAGTAGAGTATTTATATTGCTTATTTATAATACTTAAGAAATGAGGTCTCAGGGTGATGGTGTCACAAAGAAATGTTCTGGGTGACACAGCGTTTGTTATGGGCAGACGTTGCACTTACCACCAGGTGAACGTTTTGCTCCTTTCATCACTTTATACTCGTACAATAATAAATAAATGATCTCTGTGGCTGCATTATAAATCAGTATTCGTATAAACCACATTTCATTAGTGTCATGGATTGTGGTGACCCCTTTTTGCATTAAATGCGGTTGACCTGGTTTTCTAGGACCGCAGCTTTGTTTATTTTAATTTTCAGCATTTGCAAATATTTTCTGCAGCTTGTCGAACACTAGATTTATCAAATTGTTGTGTTTTACCGGTGATAGAAGTCCTATGCAGGAATTCCTCAACGTGAGTATCGCCGCAGTGCCAGTTATTCTGCCACCAATTTGGTCTGAATGGCACTGAAAGATAGTGTAATTACTGGGCATATGAAACTTAAGATCTGATGTCTTAGAGTCATCTCACACAGAAATGTTTTTTAATTTTTTATTGCTGTCCATAACAAATGCTGTGTCACCCAGAAAATTACTCTGTGACACCACACCGCGCCCGTCACCCTGAGACATCAGTCCTTAAGTCTGATATGCCCAGTGATTACGCTAGCTCACAGTGCCCTTCAAACCGAAACACAGTAATGTTCGCACACTACTGCTTCACGGCAGAATAACTGGCCCTGGGGTGGTACCTACCTAGACGGATTCCTGCATAGGAATCTTAGCACCAGTAAATTCTGGGTGACACAGCATTAGTTGAGGGCAGACATTGCACTTACCATCAGTTGACCGTTTTGCTTACATTATCAAATAAAAAAATCAACTATATTTCTTGGAATCTCTGTAATTCTAGTCTGCTACCATTGTAGGGGTGATCCAAAAGTAATGATAATCAATAATAAACACAATGAATAAAATAAATAAATAAATTTATTTCTCAACATAGTCTCCTAGCAAGTCTATACATTTAGTCCATCTCTTTTCTAATCCTAAAATTCCCTTAGAAAAAAAATCTTTATCTTGACTCTCAAAAAAGTCCTCAACCGCGGCCATCACGTCGCTATCATCGTCAAATTTCTTGCCTCGGAGGTGTTCCTTGAGTCGTGGAAAGAGATAGAAGTCGCTGGGGGCTAGATCTGGTGAATAGGGGGGGTGTTCCACCAGCTCAAAGCCCGCTTCCTGAATGGCAGCCATGGCAATTGCAGCTTTGTGAACCGGTGCGTTGTCTTGATGGAACAGCACTCCAGCCCGCAGTTTGCCTCGCCTTTTCTCCTTAATAGCCTCCCGCAATCTTCTTATTTGTTCTGCATAGTAGGAGCCTGTAATAGTGGCCCCCTTTTCCAAGTAGTCCACCATGATTATTCCTTCAGCGTCCCAAAAAACAGACGCCATAACCTTCCCTGCTGAGCTTGACACTTTGAATTTCTTCGGCGTCGGTTCATCGGATCGTTTCCATGTCATCGATTGTTGTTTTGTTTCAGGATCAAAATGGTGGATCCAGGTCTCGTCCATGGTCACAAAACGTGACAAAAAATTATCCTTGTCTGCCTGGAACTTTTCGAGATTTGCTCTTGACATGTCGACTCGTTTCTTCTTTTGCTCGTCGTTTAACATTTTCGGTACCCAACGCGCGGAGACCTTTCTCATATGCAATTCGTTCGCAAGGATTCTTTGAATGCTGCCATATGAGATCCCTGTGACCTCAGCTACATGCCTGATAGTCACTCTTCGATCTTCCAATACAACTTCTTCAACTTTTTTCACATTTTCTTCAGTGAGGGACGTCGATGGGCGTCCTTCGCGGTGTTCGTCTTCCGTCGATGTTCTTCCCAACTTAAACTCCTTAGCCCAGCGTGCAACTGTGGAATATGGAGGAGAAGAGTCCCCTAATGTTTCCACCAAGTCGCTGTGTATGTCTTTGGTAGACATTTTTTTCAAGCAGAGGTATTTAATGACAGCTCTGATTTCGTGTTTTTCCATTTTGATGTTCACTCCTTGACAGTCCGTATTCAAATGAATGTAGCTCCCGGGAATCGTGGCCTATTTATATGATTTTTTTTCCCTGAACTAGTGGTTAACTGAGTAAGTGACTGAAATTTTTTTGTATTTTTGTGTGCACTAGAAATAACTGATTATCATTACTTTTGGATCACCCCTCGTATGTATAGCGCAAATGCTACAATATTTTATTTTTCTTAATTTTAAAAGGTGTAACAACATTTGTTCAGGAATCGGTCTAAGAAAGTACAACTCCAGGGCCAGTTATTCTGCCGTGAAGCAATAATAATGTGCAAACATTAGTGTTTCGGTCTGAAGTGCTATGACCGCTAGTGTAAATACTGGGCATATGAGACATAAGAACTGATGTCATGGTCAGAATGTGCATTACCATTAGGTGAATGATTCGATCGTCTTGTCACTTCTTTGCCATAAAATAAATTAAACAATATACTGATATTGACCTTTTAAATCTTTCTAATAGATTATTTTCTCAAATATTGCTTTTAATTAAAGATAGTCTATTTACTTTGAGACCGATCTCCATGTTTTTTCTTAACTATACTATTATATATTTAAAATTGCTTTGTATAAATAGATCAGAATATCTTTAGCATATATTTACATCATAAAGCGATCTAGACCTTCTGACGCTATAGAATAATCTTTGGAATGCTAATCGCTTGATACTTGAATGTTACTCCATGTTACGCTGTTTGCATCTTTATTATGCACTCTGTAATTTAAATAAGATAAAATATACATAGGTACATAGATATTAAAATAGTATATATCGTTTCTCGAAATATTCATGAAAGCTCAGGCGTCGGTCGCTTGCCACAAATTTCACTGTCCTCAAAATAGTTCTGCAATTTTAACTGCTGGTTCTCTCTTCAGCAGCCACAGAGTGGCGGCTTATCTACCACCCCATCTCATCCCTTCATCATCTTAGCCTATCGCTAGTCCACTGCTAAACATAGGCAGCAGAGATCGGCATCAGCATCTTTCTGGCATATCTGAATAAATAAACCGCGCTTGCCAACCCGCCTGCCAAGCGTGGCAATTTTGGCAAAGTTCTCCCAAAACGAGAGCTACTAACTTTTGTGGGAATCTTTTCGGGAGGTCCATGTTCAGCAGTGGCCTAGTGATAGGCTAAAATGACGATACCACCCACTTGCTCAGACACGATACCAGATTCCTGAACAGGAATCCCTTCATCATATTGAAATACATATATAAATTCAATGTTAACCTCGCCGATTAAGACCACATCCACGTCTTTCCAATCGTCGTCGTCGTCGTCGTCGTTTCAGCCTATCACAAGTCCACTGCTGAACATAGGCCTCCCCCATATATATATATTCGGTGATGTAATTGCTGTTAGCCTTCTCGGCTTTTACAGCTTCATCGGATACTACCTTCCTCATATCTATGGCTATCTAGCCACACAAGTTTGTAGCTCTCATTTTGGGGGGATTTTGCCATAGTTGCCACGCTTGGCAGGCGGATTGGCAACCGCAGTTTATTTATTCAGATGTTCCAGGAAGAAGCTGCTGCCCATCTCCTTTTTTTCATTTTTCCTCTGTCGACTTTTACGACACTCACGGGATGAGATGGTGTGGACACGGGACGGGATGATTTCCAATATATACAGGTAAATAGATGTCAATTTAGGGAATGTTATATTGCCGTATGGTGGTGGCGTAAAATCTGACTATCCGTCTCTGCCCTTGGGTTTCCAAGGTGTCAGGGGGTATGCTTGGAAATATCGATACTTCTTTCCGGCGACTGAATAACCATCTCTTACATTTTAAATGGTGGTAGGATTGCAGAAATCTGTCTAGGTAGGTACCACCCCAGGGCCAGTTATTCTGCCGTGAAGTAGTAGTGTGCGAACGTTACTGTGTTTCGGTTTGAAAGGCACTGCGAGCTAGCGTAATCACTGGGCATATGAGAACTGATGTCTCAGGGTGACGGGCGCATTGTGGTGTCACACTGTTCTGGGTGACATAGCATTTGTTATGGGCAGATGTTGCACTTACCATCAGGTGAACGCTTTGCTCGTTCCGTCATTTTTATTAAATAAAAAAAAAGACTCACTTATTAGAACGTTCTCATTTTTTTTATTTTTTTATTCTTTATCGTTGGCACCTCAGCTAAACTACGCTACGATGGGCGGATTTAGTGCCACTAGCTATCAGTGCCCTTCAGACCCAAAAACAGTAATGTTTGTACACTACTGCCCGACGGCAGGATGACTGACACTGCGGTGGTACCTACCTAGTCGGAGATCCTACCACTGGTAAAATTAAATATAACTTTCATTGCGTGTAAAATAATTCGTGGAAAGATTGACCCTCCAGATCTGAGTGCCGAGCTGTGTCGATTATTCGTGCCAAATAATTACACTCGTAATCGTAAACTGTTTCGCGTGCCGCGGGCGCCCCACCACTCACCCTTGCCTCCCATCCTCGCCGCACTCAACGCTCTCATAGACACAATACCTGAGTGTGACCTGTTTGCGGATGAATGGCCGGTAATATTATCAGAACGTATGAAGGTCTGTAAGCGAGAAGAATGAATAAGTTGTCTTTAATTAATGTATTTGGTTCCAACCGTTTTAATTAAAGTAAAATAAATAAACACGTCACCACACTACAGTTTTACTGATCTTTCTCCACATTACCGTATGAATGTGCTAAGCTTCATTTTGAATTGTCGGTCGAAAAATTATCCAACTTTTATGTTTATTTTTCTGAAATTGAAACTCACAGTCCATTCACGCCGGAATACGTAAAATACGCGGGATTATTTTTCGTCCTCCGTCCTGCCATTGTATAGCATTCCAACGAGTCGTCGAGACTGAAGTTAAGTGTATGTAAAGTATACGGGAGATATTTATAATAACAAACATTTTTTCGCGGTAATATACGCGGCTATACATATAATAAATCTGTAAACTTCACGTGTCTGTACAGTAAAAAAATTTGGGATAAAATCATTGAGGGAGGCTAAAAATAATTAACTGAATACATTTCTATAATTTTTAGGTAAGTCTGTCTGTCTGTCTGTTTGTTTGAGAACGCATCACGCCTAAGGTACTAAAGTTAATCGAAAGACTCGTAAGGAAATTATAGACGGTATATTCCTGTAACATTTAGTCATTGTTTTATTAAAATCGGTTCATTCTTTCTTACAAACGTACGAGTATTGGAAGTTTACGAATTTGTTCAATAGTGGCGATGAGTCAAGTAAATAATCTAAGAAATGGTAAAAAAATATGTAAAATAATGTTCTATTGTATTAAACTAACACCTGAACCTGAAACACAGCAAATGAAAAAATAATATTATATTTTCTGACAAAGAATATAAATTATATAAAGTTCAAAATTTAATTACGTATTTATGCCATCAAAGTTAATTAGTATAATCAATAGATGGCGTTGTTGTGCAAATGACCGTTGTATGTCTAAGAGACACATTTTTTAAAATGTTTTCAACTGGCCCGCGAGTTCAGCTGTACTATGATGTGCTCTATTTATGAATATAAGTTTCGGTTAAACCAAAGCTGGCTGCGCCCGCGAGCACAGCTATCCGAATCCGATGAAGCTGTGTATGCTACAACACGGTTTTAAAAGCTGCTATTCCGAGTGTGGTGGCCTATGTTAAGCAGTGGTCTAGTGATAGACTGAAATGATGATGATGATGCCAAGTCTGGATGTTTGAGAATTGCAAAATTTGTGTTTGTAAAATGCACCCAATATACAGAAGAAATCTTAGTATAGGGCCACGTTTTTCGAGTAAAATAATTTTAAAGGACTGGACTATTAGAATTTTGAAATTAATGAAATGAAAATTATTTATTTATCAACGTAAGAAGTATAATTGAGTTTGTTCTAGCCATGAGCACAGGGACCGGTCGCCAGCCTTAACTTTCACAGTACGCGAGTGACTCGGATGCCGGCGTCACCAAAAATGTTTTGCAATTTACGTGCTGATTTACCACGTGCTCAGCGGAAAGGGATCATCATGTGGAAACACCGTGTGGTGGCGGCCAGAGAATCTACCACTCCATCTGATCCTGTGGGTGTCGTAAAAGTCGACAGAAGGCTAATTAAAAGCAGACGATCATCTGAATAAATAAGCGTTGGCAACTATGGCGAAATCACCCCGAAATAAGAGGTACAAACTTTTGTGGCATTCTATGAGGGTGGCCAATGTTCTACACTGCACTAGTGATGGGCTGAAGTGATGATGTGATGATGTGAAAACCTGCATCTCCGATAAATGAAAATATTTTGTAGGACATGTGAAGTCCGCCAACCCAAGGAGCAGCGTGGTGGAGTATTCTCGGCACTTAAACCCCCATAGAAATTAGAGGAGGCCTGGTCTCAGCAGTGGGGCCTTTTTTTTGCTAAACATCATTTTTTGCAATCTGTCATAGCGGTAGCAGATATGCAAACAAGCGACCCAATAACATTGTTAGGTATTCAAGGAAAGTAAACATTTTGCGAAATGTCTGAATTTGTCGTGGTCGGAGTCGGAAACGGAATGAGTTAATTAATTGCACTGAGCCCTTTAAGCGACGCACCAATTTACAGATCTACTGACGCATGTGATTGTTTGCGCGGTCGTTCGCTGTCAGTTGATTTGTTGCAGAAATTCGTTGATCTGCATAATACTTTAAATTTTTCGTTTGTTGATAAAGCAAATTAAAGTACATCTCGTAAATTCTTATTCTTCTCACCTTCAACTGCCTGTAGAAATCCACTGCTGGCCATAGGCCTCTCCTTATTAAAACGATTTAGCCGAAATCGCCACGCTCGGCAGGCGAATTGGCGATTAAAGTACCATGCACCTCGCTGCGTTCCCGGTCAAAATAACTTAAGTCGGGCATTAACTTGGCTGTAAAAAAAAGTAAAGTAACAGCCTATAAATGTCCCACTGCTGAGCACAGGCCTCCTCTCATTTCTAAGAGGGTTTTTGGAGCGGGGAGTCCGCCACGCTGCTCCAATGCGAGTTGGCGTAATTCACATGTCCTCACAGTCACGCATGTCTACAGGTTTCCTCACGATGTTTCCCTTCACCGCTGAGCACGTGGTAAATCAGCACTTAAAATTTTTGAACAATTTTAGAGGTGCTGGCACCGGGGACCGAACCCAGGTTACTCGCGTACTATGAAATTAAAGGCGAGCACCCGGCCCCTGAGTTACTTGGCGGTGGCTTAAGAGAATCTACCACTCCATCTCATCCCGCAGGTGACATAAAAGACTACAGTAGGAAAAATAAACACAGAAGATGGGCAGCAGCATCTTCCTGGAATATCAGAATAAATATACTGAAGTTGTCAACCCGTCTGCCAAGCGCGGCAACTATTGCAAAAACCCTCCAAAATAAGAGATACAAACTTTTGTGGAAATCTATGGGGGAGGCATATGTTCAGCAGTGGACTAGTGATAGGCTGAAATGATGATGATGACAATAGCGATGGTTATTCCGCCATCAATCGAAGGCCTTTGAAGGCTTTGTCCTAGCATTTCTTTAGTTCTACGACACCCACAGGACGAAATTAGGTGGCAGATTCTTTGATGACGCCGTGTGGTGGCGGGTCGTTAAAAGAATACTACCACTCCATCTCATCCATTGGATCTCGTAAAAGGCGAGTAAGGAATTAAACTGCACTGTGCAACAGCGCATGGTGGCGATGGGCTCACCGCCCATCACACCAAGTGCATTATATTGTTTTGGTGAAACGTGGATTGTGGCAGTCATCTGTTTTTGCAGTGAGTGCCCAGTCTCTGACTACCCCTTATGGGATACAGTCGTGATCTTATGTATGTATGTATTCTTTGATGCCGTAGCATACGGCATCGTTTCGCCAATATCATTAAAAAAACTTATCCCCACAGTAGGATTTCTCCTAATCGTAGGTGCATTTCACAGATATTTACAACACAACCAGACCCGAAAACAAGCAATTTGTGTTTTTGCACAAATGTTGCCATGGGCTGGAATCCAAACACAGGACCCGCGGCATAGAAGTTAGGTACTCTTAGCAGTGGGCCACGCGGTCGTACCAGAGAATATGATCGATCGGTATTCAATAGATGGCATGTCAGGTAGTGTACTCGAGAGTATTAACTCATTCCTCCGTCTCCATTTTGCCTTCGATACGACGCACTCGCGGATTTATGATTAAATGATTGGAAAGCATATTGTATCTTCGTTTCTGGTGCGCACAGCGAGAGAGACTGTGTACCGGCACAATCTTTCCCAGACCAAAATAATACAGAATTCTTCCCGGCTAGAATGAAGGCACCTTAGCTAGGTATCATCAATCCTACATCAACAATAACATCTTGAACCATATCACTACTTAATACCAACTAGAAACTTGGTCAAGCGTTAGCATATTCACAGTTAAAAAATATTTATTTTCAAAAAAAAGTTAATTTGCTAAGATCCGCATGCAAAATATATAATGGCGTCTATGACAGTCGGCTTGTCGGAAGACTTGGCGGCTGACTATTGTAGAGTCAATATCTTAATAGTGCCTCGTTTTGAGGTGACACCCTTGTCGTGGTCTAGACATCAATGCCTAGTGTTATAGTGGTGAGGGTATGTGGCGGTGGTTCCCGGAGGCGGTGTTAGTTTGCTCATGCATGCATCGGTGGGAGGGCCGGCGGTGCTCTTCAAAACTAGGAAATATACGCCATTTGATATGATGAATTCGGATCTTAACTAATTAACTTTCTTTCCTTCATTAATTATTTATTTACTTATTACCTATTATTATTTTTTTATACTTTAGTTAGACTTCCATCTACTTTTCACCATAACATGGGTTGACTGGTAAAGAATGTCACTAAGAATTAAGTCCGCCTATTGTAGCCCTCAGCTAAAGGTGTCGGCAAAGGAGAATAAAATAAATAAATAAATAAATAAAAAGGAGAGAGAGAGGAGGCTCATACACTATTATAATCAAGATTGATAATAGCGGATAGGTAAGCAGAACAAGGAAAATCAGCGTTGTATTTTGTAACAGTAAGGTGATTTATATCAATCATGCAGTTAATATTGGTTAGTTATTCAATGTAGGAAGACATTACTGGTGGCAGGATCTCTATGCATGAATCCGTCGAGGTAGAGCATTTGTTATGGGCAGACATCGCACTTGCCATCAGGTGAATGATTAACAAGTTTCGTCGCTTCGTGGCTTGAAATGAGTGTACAAGCTCTGTAAAATACTGTTGTTAAAACTGATTGACAATCGCGTGGCCTAGTGGTTAGGGTACCTGATATTTACGCCTCGGTTCAAAGGTTTGAATTTGAGCCGAAGCCTACATTTTTTATTAAAAAAAAATTAAATCAATCCATCGCTCGCTTTACAATACACACAGTCACGTGAGGACTGCGATAACAGACCTCCTGATGTCGTAGTTAATCCGGGGTACCTTTAGCCGTTTTATTATTACTTTTGGTCCTATCTGCACACTACTACTTCACGGTATAATTAGTGGCCCTGGGGTGGTACCTACGTATTCCTGCATAGGAATCCTTATACTAGTAAAAATATATATATCTCTTTTTTTTCTACAGGAACACCAGTATGCGGCCAACTTATCTTCCTCATGGAGCCTCCTCCCCGGCTATCATTTTCCAACAGCACCGGTGCCAGAGTATCGTGTGCTGCACACGGCACACCGGCGCCATCAATAACCTGGCTTACAGAAGATGGCGTCCCTGTTACTGACGTTCCTGGACTTAGGTAAGAACAATGTCTATCTATTTTCTGTGTAGTTAGACAACTTTTATATATTATCGCATTCTAAAATTACTCTACACGACAAATCTTATATACAATATCATAAGGAACTTACGTCAAATGTTATTAAATACAGGTTTCGTTCTACTGAGGGCGTAATTTCAAATATTCCGGAAAACGTAATTAGGAAGGCACTGGCAAGACTTAAAATAATTTAATTAGTAATTTACTGAACCTGTTGAGTAGATTTTTGAAGTTCATAGGACATTTAACAAATACTAATACTTGTCCAACTTTTTTGTGAGGTGTTGCTTCTCCAAATAAAGTTTTCCGATCGAATGTATTTCTATAGGTAAAATCACAAGCAAGTTCTATCACCATACTTTCTTTCATCAAAGTTTATTATTTAAGGGATACGGTTAATCTTTGCTTTTCTTTATTGCTTTAGCGCAACTGATCGCGGTATCGATTCCCGCCAAGGACAAACATTTGTATAATCTTCCTACCTATCGTGGATGCGGAATTTATCAGCGAAAACAAACACGACATAAAGAAATGAAAATTACTATTTAGATACGACTCCGCTGCATTCACATTTATATATATATATTTATTTATGTATATATATATATATATATATATAAATATATATAATATAAATATATAAATTTAAAGAAATTAATATCTTAACCTTGGCCTCTCAATTTATATTTGAAAAAGTTTTGTATGTACACAAGAACATAAACCAGTTGAATACCAGGATACCAAATGTGAATACCAGGAACAAGCACAAATTAATTATGCCAGTTACCCGACTTCACAGAGTCAGTAACTCTTTTATGGGGCAATGTATACGTTTTTACAACAAAATCCCAGAAAGTGCTAAAAGTCTTTCAATCAAAAAGTTAAATTTTATATTAAACAAGACGTCATAAAAAGGGGTTATTATAATATTAAAGATACATAGATGATGAATAACCCCTGGGAATGAGGTGAATTCGCCGCCAAGCCATTTCTAACATCTTTATAAGACTGCTGTTATTGTACATTATTTTAAAAATGACTAAAAAAAAAGGGCCGCGGGGTTTCTTACTGGTTCTTCCCAGGACAGAGGCATTTTTGCGAACCAGTGTAGTTTAAAAAAAGAAAAAAAATGACTTTCAATAAGTATTATGTAAATAATCTATATTGAATAAAAATTTATTCTATTCTATTCTATAAACGGTAGGTAGAGACCACATCTGTAGCCCACGTGTCGCCGCCATCTTAGTTCGAGTCAAAATGTTTTACTCCCCATTGCGTTCCCCCCAGTAGAGCAGTGACAGCATTGCATGTTATTTATTTTAATTTATTTGGAAAACTTACAGCTACCATTACATAATAAAGTCTGACTAATGTAATAAGACCGATCGACCGACCACAGGACAAAGCATACACGTCTGTTTAGTTTAACGTCTACCGACTGACTGGTTTAAAGCATGATTAAAGGTTATGGTGTAATTCTGCACGATTAAAGGCTGTCCGTACAACACCTTAGTCGCCTCTTACGACACCTCGGTAGGAAAGAGGTAGGTGCTATTTCTGCTGTCTCACATTTATAAAAAGTAAAAACGTCGAAGCCGTGCATATGTACGAGTAATATTATTAATTCATATTATAAACGCGAAAGTAAACCTCTCTGTCCGTCTGTCTGTTTGTTACCTTTCCACGGTGCAACAGCTAGAATCTTGCGAAATTTTGGCACTGAGATAGATAACAACCTGGAGACTGACTGGAGAGCTCCCACGGGATACTTAAAAAACCTATATCCACGAGGACGAAATCGTGGGACTAAGCTTTTAAATAGAGAGTTCCCACGGAATGCTTAATAAACTTATATATTTTTTTATTGTATAAAGTGACGAAACGAGCAAAACGTTCACCTGATGATAAGTGCAACGTCCGCCCACAACAAATGGTGTGTCACCTAGAATATTTCTGTGTGACACCACACTGCGCCCGTCACCCTGAGACATCAGTTCTTAAGTCTCAAATGCCCAGTGATTACGCTAGCTACCACAGTAATGCTTGCACACTACTGCTTCACGGCATAATAACTGGCCCTGGGGTGGTACCTACCTATACGGATTCCTGTATAGGAATCCTACCACCAGTAAAATCCACGCGGACAAAATCGTTGGAAACAGATATTAAATAGATCGTTGTTATCATCAAACAAATCGAAACACACAATCAAATCAGATATTAAATGAACATAATTACTGAGACCCTGGTAGCTCAGGGCCTGGTGCCCGCCTTTAATTTCATAGTAAGCGAGTGACCTGGGTTCGATCCCCGGTGCAGGACCTCTAATATTGTTCTACAATTTTAAGTGCTGATTTACCACGTGCTTAGCGGTGAAGGAAAACATCGTGAGGAAACCTGCATGTCCGAGGAATAGAAATATTTCGAGGACATGTGAAATCCGCCAACCGGCATTGGAGCAGCGTGGCGGATTCTTCCTAGCTCCAAAATCCTCTCATAAATGAGAGGAGGCCTGTGCTCAGCAGTGGAGCATTTATAGGCTGAAACTTTACTTTTTCACTTTTACTGTGCCCCATAAACAGTAACGGTAGGTGACAAAAAAATTCGAAGTGAAATTATTCATCATGGAGACGTTCTGCCCCTTCGATGTACGTCCCGCCGGACAGCCGGACGTTAATTCAGTCGTCATCGGAAAGATTAATGCGAGTAACGCCTCAATGAACATTGTATTCGCTCATCCCTTTTACCGTTCACCGTAACACTAGCGAATGAATGATGTTCTTTTACCGCATTGTTGAACGGAATTTTTGTCGCAAAAATAGCACGGCGAGTAGAAATTTTGTAATAACATGGTTACATCCATATCCTTAGATGAGCTGAAGTGGCAATGGGCCGGCCATATAGCTCGTAGAACCGACAACCGTTGGGGAAGAAAGGTTCTCGAGTGGCAACCTCGTACCGGCAAACGCAGCGTAGGGCGACCCCCCACTAGATGGAGCGACGACCTGCACGGTTTTGCGGGAAGTCGATGGATGCAGGTGACTCGGGACCGTGTTTTGTGGCAATCTATGGGGGAGGCCTATGTTCAACAGTGGACTGTAATAGGCTGAAATGATGATGATGATGATGGTTACATAAATAAAGCTATATAGCGTTTATTTCCCTTGAAAATATATATTACTTAAATTATACACTAAAAAAACTAAGACAAAAAAAAATGAAAACACATTTTATAAATTAGGCATAAGGATGTTCTCCTAGCCGATTTCAACCATGGCGACCACTTCCGACTACTGTCGAGAGCCATCAACTGCACAGGAGATATTATAGTGCCACAAGTGTACGCGCAAACACAGAGGCACTCACTCGTCCCAACCTACACGCGCCCGATGTAACGCTGATGCGATAAGATCGGATGTAGGCTAGGATGCAGTGTCGGAAACACGGGGACAAACACAACACACCGAGACCTGAAAACCAACAATTTATGTTTTAGCACAACCATTTATGTTGTTGACTCCGGCTGAGATTCGAACCCTGGAGCCGCGGCTTAGAAGTCAGGTACTCTGAACACTAGGCCACGCGGTCGTCGTTTTTTTTTTAGGCATAAAGATAAAGCTCAGCTTAGGAAGTTCACTGACTGAGCAGGAACAGTTAGCTAGTGATATTGTTAACAGCGTGTTAAAATGTTAATGTTCACCGTAATACTTCATTCTACGGTTAAGTAATTCAGAATTTTACAAAAAAATGAACCAACAAATAGTCCAATGCAACAAAGACGCATAATCGTACAGAAACTAGTTTGTATCACTAGTCCACTGCTGAACATAGGCCTCCCCCATAGATTGCTACAAAAGTTTGTAGCTTTCATTTTGGGGGGAATTTTGCCACGCTTGGCAGGCGGGTCGGCAACCGCAGTTCATTTATTCTGATGGGCCAGGAATACGCTGCTGCCCATCTTCTGGTTTTAATTTTCCTTCTGCCGACTTTTACGACACCCACGGTATGAGATGGGGTGGTAGATTCTATTAGGCCGCTACCACACGGCATCGTACAGAAAACGCTGATTTATTGTGTCATTTTTATTTTTTACGCTTGCTTATAATGATTTCAAATTGAAAAGTACAAGACGTATGAGCAGAACTTTTATAGACTAGTTCATTACAAAACTCCGTATATTTACTGTGAATCTGTCGACGGATATCTGACGTTGCGTCAAATAGAGAGTTTTATAGCTTTGCTGTTTGTGTGCCGCTGGCGCTATTTCTATTATAATACGAGTCCTAAAGTTAATACTTAAATAACATAAATATGGAATTAGCAAAAAAAAAAACCGAACGACTTTTGCATTATAAAATTAAAAACAGAACGCATTTTTAACGATGAAAGTTCTCTGTCGGGTAAAAATAGTTCAAAATTAAACGCGATAAAATCCGTAAAAAAGTAGTTTTATTTAAATGTGTAATATTCGCGTAAATAAAAGAAAACATTATGTAGTAACAATGTTAATCACGGGTTGAACGGAGCGACTCATAAACGGCCTCAAAGAAAGAGCGCACAAGACGCGCTCATTTCGATTAGCATCACGTCAGCCGTGTCAAAAGCGACAAATTAAGAAAACGTCGTAGAATGACGGTTGATTTCATTTAAAAAGCTGCTTTATGCCGTGGGCACAAGATTAAATTTATATTAATTTAATAGGAATTTGAGATCTCCGTTGTTATTTTTTAATGCTTTGATCGATCGAGGAAGCTTTTCGTAGTTGTTTTTTTAATGGAACTTTGTGTCTTGGGTTTTTTGTACATCAACGTATGAAGATAATGTAGAGATGAAGAAAACATCCGTAGTCTTGGCATCTACGTGTAAAGTGAATGTAAATGATTTCTTATATTAACGCGAATACTACAAATAAAACAAATTGAATAAGATCCCGTTTAATCACATTTAATTTTCCCGAAGTTTCGATATTTAAAACGGTTCGTGACGACCGCGTGGCGTAGTGGTACCTGGTACCTATTTCTACACCGCCGGTCCTAGGCTCGAATCTCAGCCGGAGCTTACGTTTGTGCAAATTGTTGGTTTTCGCAAAAGGTCTGGATGTGTTGTGCATGTGAAATGTATGTCGTGTAAAACGCACCAACGATTCAGGAAAAATTCTAATGTTTCTTTTCTTCGTTAAAAAAATGTAGCAGTTGTGTAAGAGTCGGTGAACTGTCTGGTTGAATAATTCGGTATAATGGTTCTACGTTATTCATTTACTTGTTTATTTGTGACAACAGTCGTATGCTTTTCACCAGTATTCTTCCAGTTTTTTTTATTGGAGAAAGTGACAAAAGGAGCAAAACGTTTATTTGATGGTGAGTGCAAAGTCTGCCCATAACAATGAGCCCATCACCCTGAGACATCAGTTCTTAAGTCTCATATGCCCATTGATTACACTAGCTATCAATGCCCTTCAGACCGCAACACAGTTATGTTTGCACGCTACTGCTTCACGGTAGAACTGGCCCTGGAGAGGTAACCTACCTAGACGGATTCCTGTATAGGAATCCTACTTGCAGTACCGCTAGTATTCAAATTTAGTTTTGACCGATAATTTAATGATAGTTCACTTTTACTCACGACTTCTTGGACTGATGGAGACAGAACGAAAGCAGAATTTGTGGTGTTAAATTGAATTTTTCAATTGCTGTACACTTTCATGAGTGCATGCTTCATAATATAAACTAATGATTCATAATATACGAATATAATAAACTATCTATATTTATCATCATTACTCGAAATATACAAAGAAATTACATTAAATTACCCGTCACCTTCCGAGTTGGCGCCAAAAGCCTGGTTTAATATTTATGTTTGTTAAATATTTCTTTGGATGACTCATACACAATGGTCATCGAATATATTAGTGACTTTTTGATAATGATACAAAGACATTGATATAAAAAACTCATTCAGCGACTTAAAAACGTCCTTAAAAAAGAGCGCACAATGCGATCATTTAGATTAGCACCACGTCAGTCGTGTTAACGCTAGGACTATCAAAACGTCGTGGAAAGATTATTGATTTCATTGAAAAAGCTACTTTATTTCGTGAGCATAAGATTAAATTTGTATTTATTCAATCGGAAGTAGTGATCTTCGCTTCATTTTTATGTTTTGACCGATCGAGGACGCTTTTTGAAGCGATTTTTGAATGGAACTGCGTATCTTGCGTTTTTTGTACATCAAAGTATGAAGATAACGTAGAGATGTAGAACACTTCCGTAGCGTAGGTCTTGGCAGCTACGTGTAAAGTAATGTGAAAGTAATGTAAAATAATGAAAATAAGTCTAAACTAATATTACAAAGAGGAAATATATGATTTGTTGTATGTTTGGTTGTAATGAATAGACTGAAAAACTAATAAACCGATTTAAAAAAAATCTTTCAGCTTTATACAGCTACATTATAAGCGTTTAACATGAGTTATATTTAATTTAAACAAAAAACTGAGATCCCTACTAAAATTGCAATAATAATAATAAAAATTTTCTCATAAAAGTCATTATTTGGCGTGCGCTGCAAAAACTTTTGATGATAAATAAAATAATGTACTACATTTTCACAGTACCCAATATTACTCACAAAAAAGTCCGCGAGGCTATATGTCTCACTATTATAGTTAAGTCACAATAACCGCTTTTGTTCAAATTACACACTAACACATTCGTACTATAATATTAATCCTTATCCTACTAAATAGTTTCATAGTCAAGGTGGTTATGTACATGTAAATTCATTTTTAAATTATTCGAATCGGACCTATTGTTTAGAAGTTACGACGGGTATAAAAATGCTAAAAGTAAGAAAAATGCCATTGTGTGAGCCAACAGCCTTACGCTCGCCCATTAATTACCTACCAACTAATTTAATTTCTGTAAACTAGAAACAATTGAATAGTGGTTTGTAATTTTAATTATATATTTTTTAAATAAAAACATTGAAACGCTCTATAAAAAATAGAGCGGCCGCGGTCCCGAACGCCGCGCCGCCGCCCGGCTTCATGCGACTTGGGCATCATCGAGGTGGGCGGCTCCCTTAGTGCAGCGGTCGAGAGCGTTCGTTTTGTTTTGCTAACACGCCATCAAATATTGTTTAGAAGGTAGCTCCGAACCACTAAGCTTTAATAGCTTATGTTCCCATAAATAATTACATTATTTTGGCTAACTTAATCTTACCTGACCAGCTGCAGAGCCGTCGATGAGAATAAGTCACTACACAAAATACTCCAAAACCCTCAGAAATAAGAGGGGGCTTGTGCTCAGCAGTGGGACATTAATGGGCTGAAACTTTTACTTTTTAGAGCTGTAGCGCACTGGATGAGCTTATATATAGGCGCCTGCGGTGGCGGAGGTGGACTGCAGAAAGAAAAATTCTTCTTATATAATTCCATATATTTTTTGCATGCAGCTTATGTCTTATCTAATGCTGAGCTAGGGGGACTGACGGACATTGTTGCCTTTGTACATAATTAATAATAAGGCTTAGGTTTCGGCACCACTACATTGATAGTTTCAATTTTACTGCTAATTTATACACACATTTATACACAAAGTAAAGGACCCTTACTTTACCTTTTATTTTAATTGGATAAAGTGATGAAACGAGCAAAATGTTCACCTGATGGTAAGTGCAACGTCTGCCCATAACAAATGCCGTGTCACACATAATTTCTCTGGGTACCACACTGAAATAATATTTCGATGACGTAACAAGTTCTTTTGCTTCAAAACCGTTTTCGTCGCAAGAAGCGTATGCCGCGCAGTGGGTCTTCATATTTGATGTTTTATCACTTTTTCGTTGGTCGGTTGCCTTATGTATAGAAGTTACAAATTTTAGGCAATATTTGTTCACAAACAAACCCGAAATTCGAAAACAAAGTTATGTACATGTTCACGAACGCCAGCGTCGCGAATAATTACCGGCTCGTTAATGTACCCGGATCATGGAGACCCTTCCAGTTGCCCGGTCAGGCAGACACGGGTCAGATTACCTCCGCCGTTTTATTTCAATGCTAATGGGTGTATTGATAACGGCCAGATGGTTAAAAATTACGCAAGGGTCATTTATCACTAATTTGTAAGGAACATTTTTATCCATCTCTTTTTGTTGTTGATGAAAGTGACGAGACGAAAAAATCGTTCACCCAATGATAAATGCTCTGCTCATAGCAAATGGAGTGTCACCCAGAACATTTCTTTGTGGCACCACACTGAGCTATGCTGGATTATTCTGAACGTATGATTCACGAAAATGATCGTCAATCCTCCCGTGACCTCAGTCTCTCTCAGTAATCATAGGTGCTGTAAAGGGCTTGAAACGTCGAGTAATAAATAGTAAAATAAAACGCGATAAAATCCGTTGCTATCTATACAATACTGGTGGTAAGATTCCTATGCAGGAATCCCTCTAGGTAGGTACCACAACAGGGCCAGTTATTCTGCGGTGAAGCAGTAGTGTGCAAACGTTATTGTGTTTCGGTCTGATGGGCACTGTGAGCTAGTGTAATCACTGGGCGTATGAGACTTAAGAACTGATGTCTCAGGGTGATGGGCGCAGTGTAGTGTCACACAGAAATGTTCTGGGTGCCACAGCATTTGCTATGGGCAGACATTGCACTTACCATCAGGTGAACGTTGTGCTCGTTTCATCAATAGATCCAATAAAAAAAAAATACAAATGAATAAAATTTAAGTGTCTGTTGGTAATTACAAAATAAAATTCATATCTCTCCGTAAGTCTGTCTGATCCGGGTAATCTCAGAAATGGCTGGACCAATTTTGTTGCGTCTTTCACTCACAGATAGCTGATGTTATAGCGGGTAAGTTAGGCTACTTTAATCCCCCAAATTCCTATTCAAATAGGGAAGTATATATGTATATCTTCGCTCGTGGTCGGCGTTTCTACGCGGGTTAAACCGCAGGGCACAGCTAGTTGTTGCAATAATAAACCTTTTTTTTTAAATTATCCAAACCCTGACGTCAGTATATAAGCGATAACTATTATAATTATTCTGCAACCCTTTAATATTTTAGTACATTTAATACTAGAATCATTCGCGACCTTCATGCAAAACAAGTTCTCGATATATTTCCCCTGCATGAATATATGTTTTTTAAGTATCCCGTAGGAACTATTTGATTTTCCAAGATAAATATATATTTATATATATTTATATATATATATATATATATATGTTCGGTAAGATTGGTTCAGCGGATGAACCGTGGAAAGGCAACCAACAGCCAGAGGGAGACTTTCGCATTTACAATATTTGTATGGATGTTGTAGTAGTTTTTCCCATAATTATACTCGGTTGGCGCAATGGCTAGGCCCTTGGCTTCTGCACCGCGGGTCGCGGGTTCGATTCCCGCACGGGACAAATTTTTGTATGGCCTACAAAATAGTTGTTCCGGGTCTGGGTGTTTGTGCATGTGGAATTTATGTCTGTAAAACGCACCCACGACTCAGGAGAAATCCTACTGTGGGGCATCGTTTTTTAAAAAGAAAAAAAAAAGATATTATGTGCTGATGTACATGATATTATATACGTATATCCTGTATAATTTATACACAATGACATATCTTGATACTTATAACTCATATATTATTCGCAGGGATGGAAGTCCGAAGCAGACAGGTCGAACTTTGCATTTAATCTAGGCGTCGCAGGCAACATTAATACTCACCTAACGGTGATTCGTTCTCATTCATTTCTTTTTTGGCTATAAGTAAAACTAATATAAATGATGAAATGGTTTCGTAAATCGTGTTTAAATATACATCTAAATACCCACACACAAACGTTACGCTTGTTGTTTCCAGTTTAGTATTAGATAGTATGATTTGTTTAATGATTTCTTATATTTACGCGAATACTATACCTATACACGTTTAAATAAAACTAATTTTAGGGATTTCATCGCGTTAAATTTTAACTATATATAACCCGACGTTTCAAGTGCTTTACAGCCTATAATTAATAAAATTCAATCAAAAACCTAGCATACCACTGCAAGAGACAGTTAGCTCTTTCTACTTAGATCGGACCATAAATCATAATTAAAAGCTGAAGGCACTCTGGTTTCACTATGACATCAAAACATCTGTCACCTCTGTTCTCCCGTGACCGTGGGTGCTGTAAACCACTCGAAACGTCGGGTCATAAATACTTTTATTTAAGTATGATTTCTTGTTATTTTTCTATCATGTTAACTGCTGCACGTACCACAAAATCTCACTACAACAACCACAGCATGAGTAAACTAGTAGATAATGCTTATACTTTTCTAAATGTAATGTGGTAGAGAATAAATAAATAATTCCTTAACAAAGTTTGTTTCAAATTTACATACTGCTATCAAAATTTATATGGATATAAATGGACGTGGGTCCAACGTATCGTTCAACTTGCTAATCTACCTGTACAAGTACAGACTTCCGGTTGCCGGCTCGCAGGCTCCGGATATATTAGTTCTATCCTTTGATTTAGATGCAAATAGCTTTGTAAATAAATGTAGACCGGACAGTTCAAAAATATCATGAAAACAACTTCCGAAATTTAAAACAATGGTGTGTTCCTTTGAACAACTTTAAAAGCTTAGGAAGGACATAAAGAATATTATATTTAATAATAATAGTTTTTTCATTATTGGATAAAGTGACAAAACAATCTAAATCTAAGTCTGAGACGGACCGAGGGTTGCACTGAAAATCAGTGCTGCGTATGATCGCAGCTCATGCTGAGTGGAGAACCTTTTGTTTTGTCATACTGCAGTGCAGGCATACCTTGGATAGTTTTATATTTTGATGTGCGTATGTGTATGTATATAAACAGTTTTTTTTTATTTTTCTTTTTGTTAATATTACTTTGTACATTTTACTCATTGTGTTTTAGGTTTTTTAAAATGGTGCTTTATATTTTGGCTATGCGTGTACTGTTTTGTGATATGAAAATAAACTTTTATCTATCTATCTATCTATCTAAATGTTAACCTAATGATAAGTGCAACGTATGCTCATAACAAATACTGTATCATCACCACACTGCGCCCGACACCCTGGGAAATTAGTTCTTAAGTCTCACATGCCCAGTGATTACCACTAGCACTCAGTGCCCTTCAAACGTAAACACAGGAATGTTTGCACACTGCTGCTTCACGGCAGAATAACTGGCCCTGAAGTAGTACTGGTGGTAGGATTCCTATGTAGGAATCCGTCTAGGTAGGTACCACCCCAGGGCCAGTTATTCTGCCGTGAAGCAGTAGTGTGCAAGCATTACTGTGTTTCGGTTTGAAGGGCACTGTGAGCTAGCGTAATCACTGGGCATTTGAGACTTAAGAACCGATGTCCCAAGGTGACGGGCGCAGTGTGGTGTCACACAGAAATATTATGGGTGACACAGCATTTGTTGTGCGCGGACGTTTCACTTACCATCAGGTGAACGTGTTGCTCGTTTCGTCACTTTGTACAATAAAAAAAAAAACAAAAAAAAGTACCTACCTAGACGGATTACTCAGAATGAAATTATTTGTATTTGAGAACTATACACCCGTAACGTAACTTTTAGACATATATATTTGAATTCTTTTTTCACAAGGGACGCACTGAATTATCTCGGTCTATTCTGTAGTGTCTGTAATAATCGAGTGAGGGTCGCTAAATCCGTTTGGATAAACCATGCCTTTTGGAGGGTTCTCATTTATAGAAGGCTGTAAGCAGTGGACAGAAATTGAAATAATGTAGCCGACAATGCGAACCGTAACAACAAAAACTACAATGTGATATCTTATCATACAAATATCATATACATAGTAGACGATAAGATATTGTATCTGATATCGACGACAGCGTGGCCTAGTGGTTCGTGTACCTGACTTTCATGCCGCAGGTCCCGAGTTCGGATTCAAGCCGAAGCCAACCATTGATGGTGTTCGGATCTGGTTGTGTTGTTACTGTCCCCGTGATTCTGACACATCTACATCCTAACCTACCCACGTTCTTGTCGCATGAGTGTTACAATGGCGGCTGGTGTCAATAGGCACGGACGAGTGAGACCCCTCTGTGCTTGTGCGCGTACACATGTGGCGCTGTAATATTTCTTGCGCAGTTGCTAACTTCTCACAGTAATCTAAAGTTGTCGCTGTGATCTTAAATCGACCAGGACGACATCAATCTTAGTTTAGTTAATGTAGTAACTCATTCACCTTAACGGCTATAAGACTCTGGAACGATGTACCTCTTGACATTATATCATCGGTCATTATGTAATATGTATATATCTATGATTATATATGCCGTGTGGTGGCGGCTCTTTAAAAGAATACTACCACTCCATCTCATCCAATGGATCTCGTAAAAGGCGAGTAAGGAACTGCACTGTGCACCCAATAGCGCATTGTGGCGATGGGCTCACCACCTATCACACCAAGTGCATTATATTGTTTTGGTGAAACGTGGATTGTGGCAGTCATCTGCTTTTACAGTGTGTACCCAGTCTCTGACTACCCCTTATGGGATACAGTCGTGATCCTATGTATGTATGTATGTATTATATGTAAGTGTAATATGATTTTAAATATAATTATTATTAATAAGATATATTTGAGTCCCATTAGTGTGTAAAGCACCTATAACAATATCTCTCTATGCCTTGGGTTGACTGGGAGAGAATGCCAAAAGGCATTAAGTCCGCCCTTTGTAATCCTTCTTTTTTAAAAAGGTGAATACAATAAAGAATAAGTAAATAAAGCTTCAAAAATAAAGTCCGGGAATACTTTAAAAATTATTAAAAAGGAACGTGATATATATATCGCCGTGTGGTGGCGGCTTAAGACAATCCACCAACCCATCTCATCCCGTGGGTGTCGTAAAAGTCGACAGAGGGAAAATGAAAACCAAAAGATGGGCGGCAGCATCATTCTGGAACATCTGAAAAAATAAACTGCGGTTGCCAACCCGCCTGCCAAGCGTGGCAACTATGGCAAATCCCCCCCAAAATGAGAGCTACAAACTTTTGTGGCAATCTATGGGGGAGGCCTATGTTCAGCCGTGGACTAGTGATAGGCTGAAAAGAAGAAGAAGAAGAAAAACGTGATATAGCAGCATTTAAATTAGCAAATTAATTTTCGCTCCTTCACTTTAATATAATTTCCGCAAAGAAACGCCAGGTTCTATTAACTATATTTTCTTTCCTGTTTCGTGTGTATGTATGTATGTATATATATATATGTACATTTATGTAGTTATATATGTATATTTTTACTGTTTATGTATTGACGACCGCGTGGCCTAGTGGTCAGAGTACCTGACTTCTAAGCCGCTGGTCCTGGGTTCGAATCCCAGCCGGAGCCAACATTTGTGCTAAAACATAAATTGTTGGTTTTCGGGTCTGGTTGTGTTGTGATTGACCCCGTGTTTCTGACACTGCATCCTAGCCTACCTCCGATCTTATCGCATCAGCGTTACATCGGGCGCAGGTAGGTTGGGACGAGTGAGTGCCTCTGTGTTTGCGCGTACTCTTGTGGCACTATAATATCTCCTGCGCAGTTGATGGCTCTCGACAGTAGTCGGAAGTTGTCGCCGTGATCGAAATCGGCTAGGAGAACATCATCATCATCAAATGATGATCATATTATATTTATTCTCTGCTTTGCATTATGGTTGACTTGGAGAGAATGTCTTTAGGCATTAAGTCCGCCATATGTACCACTAGTGCATTAAAGATTTATATATATAAATAAAAACGCGTGAAATAGTAGTGTGCAAACATTACTGTGTTTCGGTTTGTACGGCACTGATAGTCACTGTAATAGTTCTTAAGTCCCATATGTCCAGTAATCATACGGGGCACATAAGACTTCAGTCTTGTCTGTCTTCACAGACAGATCAAAACACATGTATATACCCTTGAATACTTTCCCTAGATACCTCTACCACACTTAGTCAGTATCGCAACATCCGTGTCTGCGAACGTCATTATTCGAAGTCCCGCGTCCCGCTTTATAAATTACTGATAAGTTATGTACATAGGAATGAAGACTCATCGGGTTTCTAGTAAGAAGATAGAGCGGATGGCCCACAGCGATTCTAATTATATATTTGCCTTACAAGCAAATATATAATTAGAAAACGAAACAATTTTCAATTTGCAAAGTTGAAGCAATTATAAAACCATTTTAATCTTAAACCCGCACGGAAATGATAGGACGCCTGTGACCAGCAGTGGGATATTTATAAGCTGCTGTTTCGAATGTCGTGACAGCTTAAAAGACTGGGTGTCGTAAAAGTAGATAAATGGAAAATTAAAACTAGAAGATGGGCAGCAGCATCTTCCTGAAAGATCTGAATAAATAAACTGCAGTTGCCAACCCGCCCGCCAAGCGGGGCAACTAGGACAAAATCCCTCCGAAATGAGAACTACAAACATTTTTGCCAATCCATGGGGGAGGCCTACGTTCAGCAGTGGATTAATGATAGACCGAAATAATGATGATGAATTACGTCTTTAAACTTATAAAATCTTTCGCCTTAAATTTCTTAGAACTCGAATAACTCTATATCGAACATCGGCACCAGTAAAATTGTAGTACAGATTTAAAGTACTGATTTCCTACGCCATTACTGAGTGGTGGCCAGACATGCTAGCCTCTGACATATTTGGAGTTTGTTAATAGCAGTAGTTAATCTTGTTCTTGGCCACCAAACTACTGCACCGTATGTAATCATTGGGCGGATAATCATCTTGTATAGCCACATGATGATTTTCGGTGACAGGCCCCAGCGATTGCCGATCATCCTTTTGCATTGCCAAAAGGTGATAGTCGCTTTTTTGATTTTGTTTTCAATGTGATTGTTCCAGTTCAGTTTGCTGTCCAGTATGATGCCTAGGTATTTTACCTCTGATGACAGCCGTAGTTCGGTACCGAATAAACTGGGAAGATGATATTTATTCAGTACCCGTTTGTGGGTGAACATTATCAGTTCAGTTTTGTTTGGGTTGACTGTAAGGTCGTATTCCTTGCACCAGCGTTCTACTATAAGTAGCGCCGCTTGTGCAAGGTCGCAGACTATACTAGCTTGCTTTCCTGAGAGTAGTATTGCTAGATCGTCCGCGTACCCTATTGTGTAGAAATGGTTTACATTTAGTTTTGTGATGAGGTCGTTGATGACTAGGTTCCACAGGAGCGGTGACAGCACACCACCCTGTGGACAACCTTTCGCTATCTTAACTATTTGACTCTCACCTGCGATGCGCACTATACGTTTGCTTAGTGCGTTTATAATCCAGTTCGTTAAGGTTGGCTCCACATCATGTTTGACGAGGGCATTACCTATGCTGGTGAAGTTGGTTTTGTCAAAGGCTCCTTCTATATCGATGAAGGTTCCTAGACAGATGTTTTTCTGGTTAAGGGCTAACTCGATCTGGGTGACTACCCGGTGGAGTGCCGATTCTGTTGATTTACCTGAGCTATAAGCATGCTGATTGCTATGCAAAGGTTTGTATAATAGTGCCCTTCCCCTCAGCTCCCTTTCACATACCTTTTCCAAGGCTTTCAGCATAAAGGATGTGAGGCTGATAGGTCTGAAGGATTTGGCATTAGTATAGTCACTTTTGCCCGGTTTGGGGATGAAGATTACTTTCACTTCCCTCCAGATTTTGGGACGTATCTATGCGCTAGGCATGCTGTCATAATTACGGCAAGTACCTTTATAATCAGTGTCCCCCCCCCACTGAAGGAGAGCAGGGAAGATACCATCAGGTCCTGCCGCTTTGTAAGGTTGGAAACTGCTTATGGCCCATTGTAGTTTTTCAACTGTAACCACATGTTGGGCGTATTTCCAGTCTTGGTCACTTGGAATTATGTTTTCCTCTTGCCAGTCTACTTCCTGAACCAATCTGCATCCTGGAAAGTGTGTCTCCAGCAGGATGCGTTGGGCTTCAGCTGGTGAGGAGGTGTATGTGTTGTCGGGTTTGCGAAGAGTGTCAGGCCCTGAGATTGTTTGTTGGGCCAGAACTTTCCTTACCCGATTTGCTTGTTCACAGGATTCTATGTTACTGCAGAATTTGCGCCATCCCACAGTTCGTCGATACCTGATGCATTTTTTGTACTCATACTTGGCCTCTTTGTAGGAATCCCAGTCTTCGTCAGTCGATGTGTTCATTGCCCTATTTAGGGTTTTCCTGACTTTTTTCCGTTTACGTTCTAGCTCAATCCCCCACCAGGATTGCTTGCTAGATTTCTTTACGGCGTCAGTTTCTGGACATGCATTGTGGTAGCTTTCTATCAGAGTATCTGTTAGAGCCGTTACCTGTTCATCTATTTTGTATGTATCCTCCAATCTGTCGATTTCAGTAAGCCCCGCAAGCTTGGGTGCTAGCGTTTGTATATATTTCGCCCGATCCGTCTTGCGGGGGTTACGTTTCGGAGGTATTGAGGAAATATTCACCTGTAACTCGAATCGAATCCATCTGTGGTCTGAGCATGAAGCCTCATCGGAAACGTGCCAGCCCTGGATGGATTTGGCCACGCCTTCGGAAGCGAGCGTAAGGTCAATAATTGTGCGACTTCGTCTCGTTACGAATGTTGGTTCACATCCTATATTTATAAGTGTTAGGTTAGTTGTAAATAAATATTCAACCAAGGTCTTACCTCTGTCATTGCTTGTTTCCATACCCCATAATGGGTGGTGTGCATTGGAGTCGGTACCGATGACAACCTCCAGTCCGGTCTTTTCACAATGGTGAACCAGCCTGGTTAGGTCGTGTGGAGGTGGTGTGTCTACCTCCGGCATGTATGCCGAGGCGACGACCACATTCAGTCCCGCTGTGTTTAGGATCCTTAAAGCAACCAGGTCTCTGGAACAGAAATCTGTTAAAGGTTGTGCACTAATGTTATTTGTGATGTAGATACACGCTCTAGGGTTGTCGTGATCGTAAGAGCAGTATAACTTACCTCCTGAATTAGAGAGGCCCCGTATGCGGCCGGCCCTGATCCACGGCTCTTGAATCAGGGCTATGGCCATTTGCTTTGCCTCCACCCACTTGCGCATTTGAGCCGTCGCAGTTTCGCTGTGGTGGAGGTTTGCTTGTATGGTGTTAATCGGGTACGAAGGGCACGCCATCGCATGATGTGTCCCCTTCCCCCCCCACCTATGTTTAGCCCTGCCAAAAGGCCCTGAGTCTCCTCCTCCCCTACTGGGTCAGAGTTGAACAGCATACTGCAGTCCAACTCCTCCTCAGAGAGGCGATCTTCCGACTCAGGAACGGCAGGAGTCATCGCCCCGTCTGCGGGTGCCGTGCTCTCCTTGACCGTTTGGGCGCTTGTTGGTTTGTCCTCGGCGCCTAAGTCCGAGCTGCCCGCAGGGTCCTGATCCGGAGGGACTTCGACAAACTTGCCGCCTCGACCCTGAAACTTGACATAGACCGCACCGCATGCACAAGCAAGGCGGCGCTCTGCCTGCATCAGAGTCGGGATTTGGTCCTCCGGAATCGACACCACTACGAACCACCCGTCCTTTTGTTGTTCGGCGCCGAGTAGTAGCCATTTAGGTACCGCGATCCACGGATTCTGGTAGGCCAACACACGTCCTATGTCGCGTGAGTCCTTCCAGATTCCCTGTTCGTTTGGTATGAGAATGCCACAGCGAATTCGCTTTGTCAACTCAGACTGCTTCTTAACCACCAGCTGGACACCGGGGACAAGGTTTGAGTCCGAGACATTCTCATGTAACCACTGGAGTGCACCTTGGTTTTCACACCAAAGTTTGACTGCACCCTCAGTGTAGGTATGTTTACCTCTGAACACGGGCCCTGATGTGCCGGGCTCCTTGGTGTTCCAGGCCTCACTGATGATTTTAATTTGAATACCAGCGAGGACCTTGTCTGCGTCCTCTTTAGACAAGTGGCCCGTGCGTGCGCATGTTACTGCGACGCACAGCTCCGACTTGGCAGCTGAGGCGTAGCTGACCGAGGTTCGTTTGGAGTGCTCCAGTCTCACTTTTTTGTGATCGCCTCGCGGCGTTGTGGACTCATCGAGCACTCGTTTGCTAGCCCTTTGGCTCTTACCAGGTCTTTTGGCAGCCTTCCCCTTCTTTGCCGCTGGACCTGTGCCGGTGCCAACCTGCGATCCTTCGGCTGGACGTTGGTTTGCACCACTTCCTGCTTTAGGACGCCGGTCGGCTCCCGCACCGGACCCCGACGCAGTAGACGGTGACTGGTTGGGAGACCTGGTCTTTGTTGTTGAAGCAGCCATTTCAGCTCTCATATAGGCTTTCATGCGCTGCTTCTTGTTTTTCCTTTTCGGCCTATTTTTGGCAGGAGTGGATACCCCAGAGGGCCCGACAGGCTGGCGCGGCGTCTTAATTGGCGCTTTGCCTTTGCCCTTACGGCTTACCACTTGCCAAGCGGCTGAGAAGGCGTCTACGGTGCGTAAAGGCTCCAGAGGATCCTTTGCAACCGAGGTGTGGGGACCAGTGCCGGTGTTACCCGTCACTGAACCACCATGTTTAGCGCTGGCTTTTTGGTCGCAACCTGCGGTTTTCACCGCTGGTGGACCTTCGGCACTGCGCGCTCCCTTCAATGGGTTTACGTCTCCGGTTTTACCCGAGGGACCACCAACGTTGGGAGTAGTTTTTGAAGTAGACGGGATTCCCAGCAAGCTGGTAAACACGTCTTTGTTTGTTTGGCATTTTTGGTTTACACCAGCGATGCCTGTGTGGGTTTTAGTATTTATGGGCCTTGAACCATCCATTGTTGTTTTGAGAATTCGTCCCCCCGGCTTCCCGCCCTCCATGGAGCCCGCACCTTTGGGAACGTCCTACTTTATAATTTCGGACGTTAGGACTACCGGGAGAATATAGGTGCGCAGGGCTGGCTTACAGCGCGACATCGGGTGCTCGATCCGGCTGGCAGATAGGTCTGAAAAATAGGCCCATCCCTACTGCCTACAAATAACCTTCACTTGCTCCGTCAGCATGGCCTTTGCCACCGCTCTGGTTACAATAGTAACCTAAGCGGACCCCACGCCCCTCACCTGTGGCCCTCTGACGGGACACGTGGCCATTTCCCCATCCGTGGTTAGCAGACAGGGCAACCGTTTCGCTTGAAATCGGGACCAAAGAGGGCGTGTTGCCTAACGCCACTTATAACCCCATGTGACGATCGGCTCAACCCTCCAGGACTCCGTCATCCCCGCTTACGGCGCTCTACTGCGCAGGTCCTAGCGCAGGTGGGCGTTATAGTCCGCCGGATACGCCCACACTCTTCGGCGGAACAGTGGGGAAGGTGTGGTTAGGGGATAGGAATGAGGAGGGTAGAGGAGGGTGTGGGTAAAGGGTAGGGGACAGCCTGTGGGTCGTCTGAGTGTTTCAGTTTTATCTGTTTCCTAGTGAACCAGATCAATAACGGGCAGCAACCACGGGAAGGACAACTCCTCAGACTTGTTTTGGGGATCATCACGACCTGCGCTCTCCCCCAAAACCATTCGCCATACTGCTCTCCGGACAGGTGAGCAGCATAGGCGTTGATCTATCTTGAGGTGTTCAAATATAGCGAATAAGATAGACAAACGCCCGCCCCTGACATGGTTTTATAACCTAGCATCGCTCACGTCAGTCGACTCGAGGTCGTAGCAGGAAAACAGGACAACGTCCTCAATTCAGTCGCCACCGACGAGGTTAATGCACGTACGCTTGAGAGGGTTGCGTATTCGTTAAGTCTCTATGACCAAATTCAGTAACGAGGAGAAGGAGAGTCTATTAATTCTATCTAGTTGTAGCCGTGTGATCTAAATTCGACTGTTATTCATAAAAAATTAAGTCTTAAAGTTATTAAGATCTGAGTAGTCATTTGTTGACGATGTTA
Source organism: Luehdorfia chinensis (assembly GCA_019845155.1). Classification (NCBI taxonomy): domain Eukaryota; kingdom Metazoa; phylum Arthropoda; class Insecta; order Lepidoptera; family Papilionidae; genus Luehdorfia; species Luehdorfia chinensis. The sequence goes on from JAHVAK010000420.1 coordinate 866,042, forward strand.
TCCGCAGCAGAACTAGAATAACCGACATAGCCCTAAGGATTAGCAAGCTGAAGTGGCAATGGGCCGGCCATATAGCTCGGAGAATCGACAACCGTTGGACCCCCCACTAGATGGAGCGACGACCTGCACGGTTTTGCGGGAAGTCGATGGATGCAGGTGGCTCAGGACCGTGTTTTGTGGCAATCTATGGGGGAGGCCTATGTTCAACAGTGGACTGTAATAGGCTGAAATGATGATGATGATGATGATGATTTGTTGACAATACTTTTTTTTTGCTGTAATCTCTACTCTGTGCGACTGTTTTACCACAGATCATTATGGTTTTGACATTGGCAGTAAGAATGTTAATAAACGACAGACTGTTATGTGATAGACGTTGTCAGTATTAACGTAAATAATTAATGTTTTATTCAATTCAATTTAATGTGTTATATAATTGTCTTCGTCGTCTTCTGGAGAAGTCTGGAGCAGTTGCCAAATCTGTGATACTGATTTGTGTACTCTTTCAAATTTTGCTTCTTCGTTTCTTATTTTATATTTCATTTTTTTAACTATTTTATTTTTTTATATTTATTTTATATCACAGATATACTTAACTCAAATTAAAAACTGTCGACATTCATGTACTATCTATATGTCTCTCTTTAATAAATCTATTTTACTCTATGAATAATTATTTTGCCTTTGCCCCCTTTTACTCAGCTAAAAGGTTGAGCATTTTTGTATATATTTTTGAGCAAATTTGGAAACGATTCCTGTGTATATGTATCTGTATATGTACTATGCCTTTTACAACTGAATTAAAAAAAAAACTTTATTTAAAAGAAAATTTAACAATTATTAAATGATTGCTTAAGCGTAACAAGTTTCAATTCAAAAGCTATCTAAACATAAGCAGATGGTAAAACTATTCCACTTACAACACACAAATTGCTTTTCAAACTCGTAAATTCACAATGACCAAGGGCGTCGCGAACTATCCCTCATCTCGTTAATCCATCTGGGTCACTCCGACCCTTCCACTCGCCTGACCATCGCCTTTCGGTGGATTAACACCGTCCTTTGAATCAGCTAATGGCTCCGCTAAAGAAATTTTTGTAGTAAGTTTGTTGCTCGGTTTTGTCGCCTAATAGTTTGTCTTGCTAAAACGTAGAATAAATCTGGAGAGTTTGTATGACTGAACGCGCTTACTGGTGGTAGGATTCCTATACAGAAAACCGTCTAGGTAGGTACCACCCCAGGGCCAGTTATTCTGCCGTGAAGCAGTATTGTTAATTAAATTGAACCAAACATTACTGTGTTTCATTGTGGGGGGTCCCGAGCGCTAGCGTAACGGTGTATATACTACAGGACTGCGCCGTACGTCATGGTACCTGGCTGACCTGAACATGCACAATTAGGCTTCTCCCAGTAATATAGTTAATAGAACAGGCGTTGCTTTGCGGAAATCTATTAAAATGAAGGATAGAGAGTTAATTTGCTAAGATCCACATGCAAAATTTTAAATGGTTTGTATTACCCAGTTTTCGAAAAACATCGCCCTCCCGCAATCTAATACCACCACCAGATATCATCCACCACTACAATACTACCACTAGGCAATGTACACCACTGAAGTCGAGAGTACCACACGTGTTTCACCTCAAAACGAGGCATTATCAAGTGACATTGACTCCACGACAGACAGTCAACTAGTAAGGTATGCGGAACTCTTCAAAATCTGGGGAAACCTGCTTCTCAGCAGTGGTATATCTATATTTAATACATTGTAATATTCTAATTACAAGGTCTTGTTATGAATTACTATAACATACAGAAACTGTATACTCTTTTACATACATTGAAAACAAAGTGATATAAAATATATGAAGGTTTTTTTTTTATTGCATAAAGTGATGAAACGAGCAAAACGTTCACCTGATGGTAAGTGGAACGTCTGCCCATAAGAAATGCTGTTCCACCCAGAACATTTCTGTGTGATACTACACTGTGCCCATCATCCTGAGACATAGGTTCTTAAGTCTCATATGCCCAGTGATTACGCTAGCTCACAGTGCCCTTCAAACCGAAACAGTAATGTTTTCACACTACTACTTCACGGTAGAATAACTTTAAATAACTTAGAATGTTTCTTAGGACCGCTACGTTTGAGTGAACATCATAATTTGCATAGACGTCCGTGCTAAATGTTTATTAAATCGTTGATACGGGAGCGAAGGCAACATACTCGTAAGCTGGTATACAGTACAAGGACGAGCGTATGATGGAAAATTCATGAAAATTGTCTGTTCAAATATAAACTTCTGATAGTTTCTTAAGTTAGAGTAAACTTTCTTATATTTACGCGAACACTACACATTTCATCATCATCATTTCAGCCTGTCACTAGTCCACTAACGAACATAGGTCTCCCCCATAGATTGCCAAAAGTTTGTGGCTCTCATTCTGGGGGGATTTTGTCATAGTTGCCACGCTTGGCGGGCGGGTTGGCAAGCGCAGTTTATTTATTCAGATGTTCCAGGAAGATGCTGCTGCCCATCTCCTTACTACACATTTAAACGAAACTATTTTTACGGATTTTAACGCGCTTAATTTGACAATTTATAACCCGACGTTACCCAAGGTCACGGGAGGACTGAGGTGACAGATGTCCTGATGACATAGTTAACCCGGAGTACCTTCAGCTTTTTATTTATTATTTTAATTTAGGCTAGGCGCTCGCTTTAAAAAATTTTACAGTACGCGAGTGACCGGGTTTCGGTTCCCGGTGCCAGCACCACTGAAATTGTTGACTGCAACTGTAAGTGCTGCTTTACCACGTGCTCGGCGGTGACGGAAAAACATCGTGAGGTAACCTGCATGTCTGAGAAATAATTAAAATTTCGAAGACATAGTAAGTCCGCCAACCCACATTGGAGCAGCGTGGGAGACACTTCCTGGCTCCAAAACCTAAACAGAAATGACAGGAGGCCTGTGCTCAACAGTGGGACATTTGTATCCTTGTGAGCTTTATGAGCTTACTTTTTTTTGTGTACTGTAAAATAAGTTATGTATTCTCATCTCTTATATAGAAAAAAGTAGTGAATACGCGATAGGCGTCGGTGGGTCTTGCAAAGAGAGTGTAATGGTCCGATCATCGCTGCATCGCGATCACGTCAGTGGTCCCGCCGCCCGCGCGTCGATCACGTTCCTTTACCAACACGTTACTATACGTAGTAACATGAGTGATGATGATGATGTTCTCCTAGTCAATTTCAACCACGGCGACAACTTCCCAATACTGTCGAGAGCCATCAACTGAGCAGGAGATATTATAGTGGCCTATGTGTACGCGCAAACACAGAGGCACTCACTCGTCCCAACCTACCCGCGCCCGATGTAACGCTGATGCGATAAGATCGGAGGTAGGCTAGGATGCAGTGTCAGAAACACGGGGACAATCACAACACAACCAGAGCTGAAAACCAAAAATTTGTGTTTTAGCACAAATGTTGGCTCCGGCTGAGATTTGAACCCAGGACCCGCGGCGTAGAAGTCAGGTACTCTGACCACTAGGCCACGCGATCGTAACATGAGTATGGAGATAATAATAATACTAAAACCTATATAACTCCAATGTTAAATGTTGTTATCTCTTTGATGACTGCGTAGCCTGAGTACCTGGAGCCAACCGTTGTGCATAATATGTTGGTTTTTGGGTCTAGTGGTGTTTTTCGTGTTGAATTTGTATAATTTAAGTTCACTGACAATAAACGAGATATCGTAGTGAAAAAAAGAAAATATAATTAGGTTTCCTCGCCACAACCTTATATATTGGCGGAAAGATGAAACTCGCGTCACGGACATCGCAGTTTATCTTCGTTACTATAACAACCGACGCCGTGTCCGTGCGTTGCTGTCCCACTGAAGAAAATACACACCGTTACTTATTATAATAAACATAAATTGAAACCACATATGCTTGGAAATGCAAACAATTAAAAACGAATATAAGACTCAGCACTACGAGTCACCTGATGGTAAGTGCAAATCAGGAATACGTCTAGGTAGGTACCACCCCAGGCCCAGTTATTTTGTCGTGAAGCAGTAGTGTGCAAACATTACTGTGTTTCGGTTTGAAGGGCTCTGTGAGCTAGCGTAATCACTTTATACACAATAAAAAAATGCTGCATCATCCAGAGAATTTCTGTGTCAACCCCACTGCGTCCGTCAGTCTAAGACATTTGTTCTAAGTCTCATATGCCCAGTAATTACACTAGCTCTCGACACCCCCCACAATGGAACACAGTAATGTTTGGTTCAATTTAATTAACAATACTGCTTAACGGCAGAATAACTGGCCCTGAGGTGGTACCTACCTAGACGGGACCACCAGATAGGGCACCGGTCAGTTCCTCAAGATCACCTGCTCTTGATAGACCACGTCGCAAATTTACTTTAAGCTTCCTACGACATTTTTTTTAATTGCATAAAGTGATGAAACGAGCAAAACGTTCACCTGATGGTAAGTGCAACGTCTGCTTATAACAAATGCTGTGTCACCCAGAACATTTCTGTGTGACACTACACTGTGCCTGACTGGGGACTGAGGTGACAGATGTCCTGATGTCATAGTTAATCCGGAGTACCTTCAGCTTTTAATTATTATTTTTGGTCCGATCTACGCAGAAAGAGCTAACTGTGTCTTGAAGTCTTGCAGTAGTAATTAGTTTCATTTAAATGTGTAGTGTTCGCGTAAATATGAGAAATCATTCAGAGACAACCTGTGAAAAAACACAAACTCAATCTAGTAGTGATGCATATGTTAAATTTATGTCTGTAATATGCACCCACAAGAGAAATCCTAGTGTGTGGGGCAACGTGTTTATTTTTCGTTTAAATCAGTAAAAATAAACTCTGCCCGCAATCGCATCTGCTCTGAGCAGGCAGATTACGAGCTCGTTCGTCAAGCTTTTGACACTACAGTTGAGAAAAGTTGTTCTTAAAGGGCATGACTTGACTGTTCTTATCTTAATGTTTTCTTATAATTACGCGAATGCCCATAACAGATGCTGCGTTACTCAAAATATTATTGTATAGCACCACACTGCGCCCGTCACCTTGAGACATTAGTTCTTAAATCTCATATGCCCAATGATTACGCTAGCTCACAGTGCACTTCAGACCGAAACACCGCTTCACGGCAGAATAACTGCCCCTGTAGTTGTACCTACCTAGACGGATTCCTACATAGGAATTCTACCACCAGTAATTGTAGCTTTTGTAGCTTTTTTTTTGCGTTTAATATTTAAACTATTTATAACCTGCCGTTACGCTATAAAGCACTTGAAACGTCCGGTTACAAATACTTTAAAAGTTTAAACTTTAAAACAGCGAATTTACTTCGGCCTAAGTTTATTCTATTAGCGAATACCATAACACATGATCATATTTATCTATGTGATAAATGTTTAGAAATACCAAAATATCATCTGTCCTTGTCTAACAAGGTAATGAACTCTGCCGCACGTAAGCGACCACGTAGGGCGCATCGTTTGTCTTTGTTACACCGCCAGTAATGGCGGATGATGGAAATGATGCATCCTTTAAACATTTAGCTCGGAGGTTTTTTTTAAATATTGGATAGAGTGACGAAACGAGCAAAACGTTCACCTGATGTAAAGCGCAATATAACATAACAAATGCTATGTTACCCGGAACATTTCAGAGAGATCAGTTCCTAAGCCTCATATGCCCAGTGATTACGCTCGCTCACAGTGTACCGAAACATTGTAATTTTTGCACACGATTGCTTCACGGTAGAATAACTGGCTCCGGAGTGGTACCTAACTAGACGGATTCCTGCATAGAAATCCTACCACCGAAAAACAGAACGTGCAAAATACCTCATTCAACCACATTTTAGCATATCACATTTCTACTTATTATCACATTTTTACTTATAAAAAAAAAACGTCGCTTAGTGGAGTTGAAAACATTTTGTAACTTTAAAAAAGTGACATTCAAACAAAGGTACGAGTCAAACAATTCTTACTCCCATGCGCCCACGTAGTATAGTGACAGCATAGAATGGTTATTCTGCTCGAATTATGGCTGCCCGTACAATAGCTTAGTCGCCTCTTACGCCCACACCGCGGTAGGAAAAAGGTAGATGCTATTCCACTCTGCCGGACACCTATCAGCAAAAAGTCACAGCCTATAAATGTCCACTTGGAGACATCTCTCAGTTTTAATATGATTTTGGAGTCGGTTAGATTCCGTCGCGTCAGTTCCAGTGAGGATTTTTTAGGGACGTAAGTGACGAAACGAGCAGATCGTGCACCTGATTGTAAATGTAACGACTGCCCATAACAAATGCTGTGCCACCCAGAACATTTGTGTGTGGCACCACTGTGTGGGCTCGCACCGCCTGGGACTTCAGTTCTGAAGTTGCATGCGCTTGTAAATGACACTAGCTATCCGTGCTCTTGAAACCGAAAGCTTCTCCTTGACGCCAGAATAACTGGCACAGCGGTGTCGGACCTACCTACCTTGACGGATTCCTGCATAGGAATCCTAACACCAGTAGGCCAAACTTCACATGTCCCCGAAACATTTTTGAATTTTTCAGATAACACCAAATCCTTATATTATTTTTGGATATAGTGACGAGATTACTATAACGTTCACCCAATGGTAAGGGCAACGTCTGCCTATAAAATATGCTGTGTCACTTAGAACACCTCTGTATGGAACCACACTGCGCCCCTCACCCTGAGACATCAGTTCTTAAGTCTCATATGCCAGTGACTATAATTATACTAGATCTCATTTTTCTTCACCTCGGCGGTGAACTTTGTAATTTGGATCCTAAAATATCAATTGATTTTTTTCGGTGTTTATGGCACCGGGAATCGTTACAAGGTCTCTAGCGTATCTTATATCACTCACTTATCTTTTAACACTCTCTTCTTCTTTATAAGCCTGTAAAATGAACTCTATTAAATTGGGAGGATTAGCTGTAATCGGAACCATCGGCTGAGGTCCGTCAACTGTCAACAGTCAGATAATTAAGGACTTGCATGACGTGTGAGATTTTCCTGTCATTTTCCTTAGGATGAAAAAGAGTGACAGAGTATCCAACGGCGCCGCCACGATGTGTGTATCTTTATGATAACATAACATTCATTATTAAAAAAAAAATAGAGTACATGAAAAAATATTTCCAAATTGGTTTATATTCACTGAAGCAATTATTAGATCGGACAGAGAATTTATCAGCCTGGCGCCAAGAACAGCCAAATGTCGTTAATGTTTTAAATAATTAAATCCGTTTGATGATCCAAGGACAGACAAGTGACAGTATATACGATATTATTTGAAGTTTTCTAAAACGACGTACACTATTACAGTGACTGTACGAGTATGTTTAGGTTTAAAGAGTTTATTTCCCAACAAGAACAAAAGTTCGCTTATCGGAGAAACTTAACGTACGACATAGTTGTTACTTAGAATTTAGTGTTCTGTGACATTATACAAACTTATATCAAAAAAGCACTGTGAAACTTTAAGTTGACAATGCTTCCTTAATTCAGTTTTTAAATTTAAAAACGATTTTTCTCATAAAACAACCTTTGGTAGGCCATTGTGCAATAACGCTCCCTCAAACTGTACAGTTTTCATGCCATTATTTTTGTAGTTTATGTTGGTTTTATGTACAGTATTAGAATGTAATGAAGTGTTGATAAATATCAACAACACAGAAAAAGGGGCATAATTAAATTGTTGTATTATCTAGTTTTAGAAGAGCACCACACTTCCACAGTAGCGTGCACAAGCTAACTAAAACCACCCTCTTGGTCCCCCCCTCCCCCACTGCAATAATACCAATAGGCAATACGAATTAAGTCGAGAATACTCCTCGTGTTTCAACCAGACATCACGAAGTAATATTGACATACAAACATAAACGCTGTCACGTCTTTTTCCCATATGAGTAAGTAGAGAACCACATCTGTAGCCCACTTTTCGCCCTCGCGCTGACAACTTTTATGTCAAAAGCAGTGAGAACACAAAAAATTTTATATGACAAATGTCAGCAGAATTTCGTCGTTAATACAGTCGGCATAGACAATACAAATTCACACGGGCGCCCGGAGGTTTTCTTTCCATTTATTGTCTGTCGGTTCTCCGTGTCGCAGATTAATGATTGGTTGAATAATTTATTTTTGCCACGTCCATTTTCTTTAAGGTCAATCGAATTCATTATCTGCCTTACTAAAAGAAATCCTTTGGTCTTTTATCATTTGTGACAGCTTCATTTAGCGTTCCTTAGGCCTTATAGCCATACAGTATGTATCGTTGCTACGTAATTTAATAATTTCATTGATTTGATTTGATTGGTTGATATAATTTATTTGATTCTGGTGTTAGATTTATTCTAGACCTAGTTATGTAGGGAAATATGAATGCACGTATTTATAACAAAATTCCGGAAGATAAAGTGAATTTACAGAAACTAAATTTAAAACTTACATTAAAAAATGTTTGTGACTTGAAGCTTATTATAATTTAAATAATTATTACAAATGGATAAAGTGATGAAACGAGCAAAACGTTCACCTGATGGTAAGTGTAACGTCTGCTCATAACAGTTGCTGTGCCAACCAGAAAATTTCTGAAAATTCTGAAACCCCTGAAAATTTCTTTGTGACACCAAACTGTGCCCTTCAAAGCGAATCACAGTAATGTTTGCAGACTACTGCTTCACGGCAGAATAACTGGCCCTGGGGTAGTACCTACCTAGACGGATTCCGGCTTAACGATGTAACATTTTTACAAACAAAAAATTGTAAATGGTCTTATAGGTGTGTTCTGTAGAATGGAAGGCAGATTATTATTAGTTCCAAATAGTAGACTTGAGTGTGTCGTGCTCGCTTAAAAGCCTCGGCTTGCGTCAGTGTCGTAACAAAGTAAAGAGGATACCTACGGAGTTTCTTGCACTTGTTTCTTCTCCGTCAGAGGAACCTCTTTACGAAACGGTGGTAGATTGTGAAAAAATGACGTTAGACAAACGAAACTTAAATTTACTTTGAAGAATCAAAATTCATTTCATTTCAATAGCTTTTCTATGTGTTGTTTTATGCTCTTTAATTTATTCATGTTAGGCGATATTTATTTTTTTATTTTTTTAGATTTCTTACTGCGACTCATTTGTATGATGTAATTACGTCTGCTGCATGTAAGCCGCCACGTAGGGCGCATCGTTTGTCTTCGTTACGTTACTCAGCGGCGCGCAGATAATAATCCCAAATGATAGGAGTGATGACCTACCTTCATATATTTTTATTAGTAGAGCAAGTATCAAAATCACTTGATAAAGAGAGGTGTTTAAAAATACCAACATGCAAGAGTGCCACATATAAAAAGAATTGTTATTACCACGTCCATAAAATTTATAATAAGTTACCACAGGACGTAAAAACATTAAACGTGAAATATTTTAAAAACACGCTCCGACTAGGGTTATAGGTTTGTAGGTTGTTGACCTGTTACCACTATTTCCTCTGACATATTGTAAGTTATGTGACATTGACATTATGGTAGAATGGTGTTAGTATTAGATAAAAGAATCTTAGTAAAAATTGATAAACATTTACATGCCAGTAATGGAGAAATATGTAATACCATTTAAATGATTTCATGTGAATGCAAATGGCCGTGTGGTAGCGGCCTAAGAGAATCTACCACCCCATCTCATCCCGTGGGTGTCAGGAGATGGGCAGCAGCATCTTGCTCGAACATCTAAATAAATAAACTGCGGTTGCCAACCCGTCTGCCAAGCGTGGCAACTATGGCAAAATCCCCCCAAAACGAGAGCTACAAACTTTTGTGGCAATCTATGGGGGAGGCCTATGTTCAGCAGTGGACTATTGTTAGGCTGAAACGACGACGACGACGACGACGAAACGACGATGTGAATGCAAATAAATAAATAAAAATTAAATAAAAATATCGCTCTGTTTTTAAGACCTCGCTATTATGGGCGAACCCGCTATTTCATAGCGCCGGTCGTGGTGCCAAGTGGCGCATAAAACACGTTGAGGTAGAACGCCGACGATTGAGGTGGTGATGTTACAATTTATAAAGCTGTTGGTACGATAGTTTTCCTATTGCGGTAACTTGCTTATATTTACTATTGTAGGTGCGTTTAAAGGTATATCTACCGGTAGTTAAGTTTCGGAGACGCTGCCGAAGGTTATTAAAAAAGATAACTGGTCTCTGTAACTGTTCAATTAAATTACGTTTGTGCTTATCTGTTACCCGAAGCCAGACTGATCATAATATAAAAAGAGTTAAATCAGCGTCGCCCGCACGCACTGCGACACGATGCTGACAAAACAATGTTTTTTATTTTTTTATATTTTCCTTTTAAAAAGACGATGTCCCACAGTAGGATTTTTCCTGTGGGTTCGTTTTACATACATACATACATACATACATAAGATCACGACTATATCCGATAAGGGGTAGTCAGAGACTGGGCACTCACTGCAAAAACAGATGACTGCCACAATCCACGTTTCACCAAAACAATATAATGCACTTGGTGTGATAGGTGGTGAGCCCATCGCCATCATGCGCTGTTGGGTGCACAGTGCAGTTTAATTCCTTACTCTCCTTTTACGAGATCCATTGGATGAGATGGAATGGTAGTATTCTTTTAACGAGCCGCCACCACACGGCTAAGTTCGTTTTACAGACATACATTATACATACACAACACAACCAGATCCGAAAACAAACAATTTTTCTGTTTTTTAAGTTATTTCTAAGCAATAAGAAAAATGTATATGACATATGCTCTCAAAATAGGTACACGTCATTAATCCAGTCGTCACGGGCAAGATAAATAATGCACAAGGTCTAGAGAATTTTCTATTCATTCATTGTTCCCCGGCTCGCCGTCGCACAGATTAATGATTGGATAAATGATTTATTTCAACCACATCGTTCGTTTCTTTGAAGATCATTTATTCATTATTCGTATTTTTGCTTATTTTATATGATTCATCATCAATTAATGTGGCCTCCTGTCGGTAAGGAAATTGTACATTTTACAGCTTATACTGAACTAGCCAAAAATTACTATTTGAAATGAAATGATTTTTTTTATTTTTCGTCGTAAGAAATATAAATTTCGTTTGTCAAACGTCATTTCATTACAATCAACCGCCATTTCGTAGTGAGGTTCCTCTGATGGAGAAGACACATGCGAAAGAAACTCCGTGAGTATCCTCTTTATTGTAATTATTTTTTTATCTTAGTCAAAAATACATTATAATTAAATTTACAAAGAAAAGTCTCAAGGAAAACCAGAGCACGCTCAATGTTTAAATTTAAGACATAATTAATTTAATTAATATATAAGTATATTGTAAGCTCAAGTAGATCAGCCTCCACCAATTGCACCTGTTCACAAGTATGACGCATGTGGTAGCCATCGCCCTCCTTAACCATTTCAAGGGGAAGTGGACGACCGGCCCCACGACGCCGCCGCAGGCAGAGACATTAAAGCGAGCATGACATAAAGTCTATCAAACAAATTAACATTACTGAAATTATTGTCTTTTACTTTACAGAGCGAACTTTAGTGTTCCACAATACATTTTACATTTTACAATTACAAAACCTAAAAATACATATTACGTAGCTGCCAAAAAAATAACAGTCACATTGTGTTATACATTTTTTTTTATTTAAAAAAACGAAGCCCCACAGTAGGATTTTCTCCTGTATCGTGGGTGCGTTTTACAAACATACATTGCACGTGAAATGACCCGAACAGCGACAATTTGTGTTTTTGCACAAATGTTGTCTCCGGCTGGGAATCGAACCCAGGACCGGTGGCGCAGAAGCCAGGTACGCTAACCACTACGCCACGCGGTCTTCACATTACTTTATATCTCCCTGGATTGTAATAAGCTTTTGAGCACAGACTTTTTATAATATAAGTTTTAAACTTAGTCTCTGTTAGATTTACTTATTTGATTTTTTACTTTATTCAGTCTAAATTTCGGATAATATAGTTTAATATTATTTCTTAATTTTAAATTATGATTATGCAGGAATCCGTCTAGGTAGGTACCACTCCAGTGCCAGTTATTCTGCCGTGAAGCAGTAGTGTGCAAACATTACTGTGTTTCGGTCTGAATGGCACTGAGAGCTAGCGTAATCACTGGGCATATGAGATTTAAAAACTTATGTCTCAGAGTGATGGGCACAGTGAGGTGTCACACAGAAATTTTCTGGTTGACGCAGCATTTGTTATGGGCAGACGTTGCACTTACCATCAGGTGAACGTTTTGCTCGTTTCATCACTTTATCCAATAAAAAAAAAAACAATTTTTCGGAAATAGTAATTTAAATATTACGAACATGCATAACGTTTTCATAACATAGTGACATGTAAAAGTTCCCTTAGCGAATCTCGGGAGCTCATATTATAGATTGCGCGGTCTGCTCTTGTGGCGAAGCAAAGATTGTATTCACGTCAGCCGCATGTTCCCATAGTAAAATACCAAAAGCTGTCAAGCTGTGAAAATAGCTAAAGTAAACTAATCTTGCAGTAGCGATATATGTCGTATATATATTATGTACCGTATATTCGATCCGACATATTACGGCACGTAATATGCCGATCCGACATATTACGTGCCGTAATATGTCGGATCTTTCTCAGCCGAACTGAGTTTATTAGCTAATGTATCTATATAGCCCCACTGAAGCTAATGTAATCCCCAAAAATACGGTACTATCAACAAACTCTAATTTATCGTTTTGCAAAACGATAATATTTAGTATCGTTTTAACATTAGGTAATGCAAATTTAAAGCAAATTGTTTTGTTTTGGACTAAATTGTTTGCTTTGAACCAATCTAAAATATTATTCGGACCACTATTTACTCCATTTAGGTTCTTAGTTTCTCGATTGGCCTTAAATATCAGGGGTGTGTCATCTGCAAACAATACTGTATTTGTAAGATTCTGGACTAAGTATGGTAGAACATTTATATAGATTAGAAACAAAAACGGACAGATTACTTTATTAAGATAAGAATCCAACAAAAGAAGAGCTTGCTCTTCTAAACCATAATATTTTAGTTTACAAAGCAGAGTTTTGTGATCTACTTAATTAAATGCTTTGGATAAATCAGTGAATACGCCAATAGAATTATGAGATTCCTCCCAAGCACTGTAAATGTATTGAATAAAACTAACTCCTGCATCAGTTATGGAGCGCCCTTTGGTAAAACCAACTTGATGGTCATGAAATAACTTATTGGTGTAAAAAAGATAGCATTGGGTTAATCATTAACTTCTCAAATAATTTACTTAAAACTGGTAATATGGACACGGGCCTAAAGTTGCCTGGGTCTTTAGAGTCACCACATTTAAGAAGCGGTACTACTTTACTGCATTTTATAAGGTCATATAACACACCTTTATCGACAAGAATTAAACAACAATGCCAAATGTGGTGAGAGTATGTGAATTACTGAATCTATTAACATGTCAGATATACCCCATAAAACTTCTGTTTTTTTTTTAAATTATTTAAATGTTATAATAATGTCGCGGGTGATAACTGGTCTTAACTTAAATGCCTTAATTCCGACATTAACTCTATCAACTATCAGTTCATGTGCACGTGTCAATGACGAACTAAGACCAGCAGCACTTTTAATTGGAATATCATTAAAAAATGTCTTAAACTCATTAGAAAGAGAGAAGTAGTCTTTGCAGGATTCGATCAGTCCGCGAGTTGTAGTCAATAAAAACTTATTATTGTAAATCTTCATTGACCGTTTCAAAAAAAAAGTTTGTAGCTCTCATATCGGAGGGATTTTGCCATAGTTGCCACGCTTGGCAGGCGGGTTGGCAACCGCAGTTTATTTATTCAGATGTTTCAGAAAGATGCTGCTGCCCATCTCCTGGTTTTAATTTCCCTCTGTCGACTTTTACGACACCCACTGGATGAGATGGGGTGGTAGATTCTCTTAGGCCGCTACCACACGGCGCTATTATATATATACTATTATCTATTTTAACATATTCTTTAAATTGTGTCGAATGAAAGTGTTTTTCTTTTCATACAATTCGAAAAGCATATCCCTGCTGCGTAGCGACTTTCTTTTAAAAATCTTATTAAGTTCTATGTTTAAAATCCCAAAAATTACTTCATGAAAACAGTTAGGATCCATTGGCTTAGAAACAAACATAGGAAGTCGGTTAACTAACGAGGCCTTCAATCGGTCCAATCTTCCAAAATTAAAGTCTAAGAAGTAAAGGTAAGGTACGAAGTAAAGGTCTGAAAGCTATAATATATAGCTATAAAGTTAACCATTTGTCCACTGTGATCTGACTTTAGGGTGCTTATTACCTTATTATTTATATATTTACAGTTACAAAATGTATTGACTACGCATGTTGCCGAAGTTTCCGTAATTCTCATAGGTTCCATAAATATATTTAGGAGATTAAAGGATTTAAATAATTTAACTAATACTGTTGCCAAAAAGCTGCTCTAAGCAAATCTACATTACAATCGCCATACACTATTATGGACTTATTAACTTTATCAGCTAATTTCAAAACATCTTCCAATATACACTTAAATGCAGTACAGTTACTATCATAAGGTGGGCGGAACAGGCGGTACACACAAATTATTATGTATCCATCCAGTTCAACCGGTGGTAGGATTCCTATGCAGGAGTCCGTCTAGGTAGGTGCCAATAGGACTAGGTAGCAGTATTATGCAAACATTACTGCGTTTCTGTTTGAAAGGCATATGAGACATAAGTATTTATATATCAGGGTGATGGGCACAGTGTGGTGTCACACAGAAATTTTCCCGGTGACACAGCATTTGTTATGGGAAGACGTTGCACTAACTATCAGGTGAACGTTTTGCTCGTTTCATCACATTATCGAATAAAAAAAACACAAGATATTTCAGCTACACTACAGTCCTACAATTTCATCTCGGCATACTCAGAAAAGGACATAGAAATAATGTAGCATTTTCGTACCATTATTACTGAACGCAAATATACTGCTCTGTCGTATTTTATCTATAATACCGTAAATAATAAATGAAACATTTACCCTAGGAAGCCATCCGAATGTAAGACAATCCTGATAGACTGGCTAAAAAAACTTACCTACGAAGAAAACGAAATTATTTTGTAGAGTTATTTAAATTACAAACATACGTATATTTTAGAAACACATTCATATTTATGCTCATTATATTAATCATTAATTTTTTTACTGTTTTTTTTTCGTTAAGTTATAATTAGGTTTTTGCCAAATAGTTGCCTAGTGACATTATATCGTTCATAGTTTAGTTTTGTTTTTCACTATTTTTTGTTATTGTTGTTTTATGATATCCGATAGGTATCCAGCAGAAGAATAGCACCTACCTCTTCCTACCGAGGTGTCGCAAGAGGCGACTAAGGTATTGTACCGACAGCCTCTTCTCATGCAGAATAACACCATAATATGCATTGTATTGATCGTGGAACGCAATGGGGAGTAAGTTTTTTTCTTGTACCAATAAGGCAGCGACGTGTTTCGCCACCCGTCACGTCTCATTTCCCGCGAGGGCGAAAGTGGACTACGTGAGTGATCTCTGCCTACGCCTTATTTGTGAAAAAGGCATGACTGTATTTATGTATATATATTGCTTTCTTTTCACCTCCTATCACACTAAGTGCAGTATATTGTTTTGGTGAAACGTGGATTGTGGCAGTCATCTGTTTTTGCAGTGTGTGGCCAGTCTCTGACTACCCCTTATGGGATACAGTCGTGATCTTATGTATGTATGTTATATATTCTTCTTTCTTTCATTAATAACTCACATTCACTAACATACAAACCCTGGGCACTGTTACAGATTTGCTCGTCTCGTCACTCTTTTCTATAAAAAGTTGTTTTTACGAAACTGTGAGTTTCTCGCGAGCAACTTGATGATAAGTGGTCGTTCTGCCCAATATACACTTGTGTAGCCAAGGATAGGACATGTAGGAATTCCTATGCAGTGATTCGTCTGGATGAGTACCACCGCAGTGCCAGTTATCCAGCCGCAGAAGTGTGCCAACATTACCGTGTTTCGACCCGAAGGGCACTGATAGCTAGTGTAATAAACGGGCATATAAGGCTTAAGAACTGATGTCTCAGGTTGTCGAGAGCAAGGCGGTACCACATGGAACTTTTCAATTGAATAATTTTTTTGACAGCCACTGTCATGGGCAGAAGATGCACTAAGCATCAGATAAGCGATATGCTCGCCTCATTACTTCCTCCTGTAAAAATAATACTCTTAATTTTTTAACTCAAAGGAAAATTAAAAAAAAACTCATTTTCAGGTGATAGAAAAATATCTACAAATTGTTTGGTAAAAACTGCTATCACATACAAAGCAATTCTAAAGTATCGTATACCCTGTAATTACCTAAGCTTACAGTGCATTTCAGACCGAAATACAGTTATGGTTGCATAAAAATACTGCTAGACGGCAGAATATCTGTCACTGCGATGGTTCCCACCTTAGTAATTAATATTAATAATTCGGGTACGAAGAAGAAGAAATGCGATGAGATGAGATTTGATTCGTAAACCTATTTTTTTTTTCAATGCGTAATATTCGCATAAACATAAGAATAAGAAAATAGCTAGTTCTAAGCTAAAAATAGAAAATAGCTTAGAACTAAATTAACCGTCCGCTTTGGAAACCAAGTTTAATAAAACCATGTTTCATTTAACTGAGTTCAAATGTATCATTTTATCTCCGCTTACGTTTAACCGATTTCACCAGTTCCATTTTGATCGCGTTTAGGAAACGAAGCTTACATGAAATATCGCCGAAATCTAAAACAAAAACTCAATGTATTTCGGATTTTGCGACATCAGACAGCATGTCTTTATACATAGATTTATATAGGTATGAAAATAATTAACAATACTTAATAAAGATAATATTTGATAATGACAGATTATCTTACGATCTTAACGCGTTTATAGAGTTAAACGTAAAAAAAGGCATTCTGAATTTCAATCGTGTTCAGTTTTATCTTTGTTCATTTGATGTAAACTGTAGCCTTTCTCTCGGTGAAACTCTTAAACTTCGTTCAGCTTGAACTTATCGCGTTTATTTTCAACGGTGAAATCCGCCGTAAGTTTTATTACAAGTTATTTGTTAACTTGCTTTCTTCGTATGTCTTTCCAGTTAAAATCTTGTAAATCAATTTAGAGCTACTGTAACATTTGGCATACCTACATAGACTCCTTTCTTCTGGCCGTGTGGTAGCGGCTTAAGAGAATCTACCACCCCATCTCATCCCGTGGGTGTCGCAAAAGTCGACAGAGGGACAATGAAACCTTCCCGGAACATCTAAATAAATAAACCGCGGTTGCCAACCAGCCTGCCAAGCGTGACAACTATGGCAAAACTCCTTTAAAATGAGAGCTACAAACTTTGTGGCAATCTATGGGGAGGCCTATGTTCAGCAGTGGACTAGGGATAGGCTGAAACGACGTCGACGACATAGCTTCGGTGTCAGTACAACAATATGCTACCATGGAGCTAGTCTAATAATGGAGCCGGAAGTTAGCCGTAGAAACTTCTGAACTAAGCAAGATAGCTCTGTGATATTTGAACTCATTTGATTTGTTTTGACAATTACTTCAGCCCTGGCAACGTTATAAGTATATGGCCGGACATTTCAAACATATTCACAAATAAACAGCCGTGGTAGCTCAGGGCCCTGGTGCTCGCCTTTAATTTCATAGTAAGCGAGTAACCTGGGTTCGATCCCCGGTGCCAGCACCTCTAATATTGTTCTACAATTTTAAGTGCTGATTTACCACGTGCTTAGCGGTGAAGGAAAACATCGTGAGGAAACCTACATGTCCGAGGAATAGAAATATTTCGAGGACATGTGAAGTCCGCCAACCCGCATTGGAGCAGCGTGGCGGATTCTTCCTGGCTCCAAAAACCCTCCCGGAAGTGAGAGGAGGCCTGTGCTCAGCAGTGGGACATTTATAGGCTGAAACTTTCCTTTTTTTTACTTTCACAAATAAAAGCTTGTGACAAAAATAAGATTTTTGTTTTAAACTTATTCCAAACAGTATTACGTTAACTAAATCCGACAGGTTTATGTTGACGCTACATAAACTTGTGTATTAGTGAGAACAGGAGTGCGACAAGGAGTGAATGTACCTCGCGTTGTTAATCTACCAGGATCACACTGACCCTTTCGGCGGCCCTGTCCCCGACGAGGGTTTTATTAACTTTGTTATTGGATTTGGATGCTAATGGTTATGCTAATATATTAAACACACTTTAAAGTTAATTTCGAGCCTGCCCATTTATTTGTTTTATCCCGATTATTTTATTATATTTATTTTCCTATCGGGTTTGATCACTAGTGATAGATCATTAATATGTATACAATCATCATAATAGTTAGGTCATGGTGAAATTAAATTTTAAACATCCAACATTACAAATACCATTAACAACCCACCACCTCCCATGGCTCCACCGGTCGAATCTCGGGAGATGCACGTGGTACTTGCTCGAGGCTGTTTCCTGCATGCACTTCTTGACTCCCTTCAAGTTATTTCGTAACTCACTCGTGGGTCCTCGCACCGGCAGGGCAGCCGGGCTGGTCGAACGATAAACTTTTGTGAGCAGAACGTGTGAAGATCGTTGAGCTCCCAAGAAAGCGCTGGGAACCGCATACAAACACCATTAACAGTGTATATAAAATTTGACTACCGCGTGGTCTAGTGGCCAGAATACCTGATTTCTACGTTCCAGTTACTCTGCCGTGAAGCAGTAGTGTGCAAACATTACTGTGTTTCGGTTTGAATGGCACTGATAGCTAGCGTAATCACTGGGCATATGAGACCTAAGAGCTTATGTCTTGGGGTGACGGACGCTTTGTGGTGTCATGCAAAAATGTTGTGGGTGGTATATCATTTGTTATGGCCAGATGTTTCAGTTACCATCAGGTGAACGTATTGCTTGTTTCGTCACACATTCCAATAGAAAAAATCGGAACGTCATTCCATACCTGAGAGCTAGTGTAATCACCGCGCATCTGAAACTTAAAAACTGATGCCTCAGGGTGACGAGCACAGAGCAGTGTAGTGCAACACAGAAATGTTATTATATATACAGCATAGATATAGCATTTGTTATGGGCAGACGTTGAACTTACTACCAGCTGAACATTTTGCTCGTCTCGTCACTGTATCCAATAGGGCCAATAGGTCCTGGGTTCAAATCACAGCCAAAGCCAACATTTGGGCAAGCAAAATCACAAACTGTCCGCTTTCGGGTGTGTGTCTCTGGCACTGTGTTTCATTCTACCTCCGGTCTTATCGCACTAACATTACATCGGGCGCCGGTAGGTTAGGACGGATAAGTAAGTGCATGTGTGTCTGCACATATACTTAGATAGATAGATAGATAGATAAAAGTTTATTTGCATATCACAATACAGTACACGCATAGCCAAAATATAAAACACAATTTAAAAAAAAAACTAAGACACAATGAGTAAAATGTAAGAATTAACAAAAACAAAATAAAAAAAAAATACACATACGCACATCAAAATATAAAACTATCCAAGGTATGCCTGCACTGCAGTATGACAAAACAAAAGGGTCTACACTCAGCATGAGCTGCGATCATACGAGTAACTATAATACCGCCTGTATATCGCCTGCGCTGTTGACAGCTACTGACAGTATTCGGAAATTCTCGCCATAGTCAAAATATTGCCTGAATAACACCAGGACATCATGATATTGCAAAGTCACCAATAGGTCCAAAAAAACAAAAAAAACACATTTACTGGTGGTAGGATTCCTATGCAGGATTCCGTCTAGGCAGGGGTGGTACCCCAGGGCCAGTTATTCTACCGTGAAGCAGTAGTGTGCAAACATTACTGTGTTTCGGTTTGAAGGGCACTGAGAGCTAGCGTAATCACTGGGCACATGAGACTTAAGAACCTATGTCTCAGGGTGATGGGCACAGTGAGTCACACAGAAATTTTCTGGGTGGAACAGCATTTGTTATGGGCAGACGTTGCACTTACCATCTGGTGAATGTTTTGCTCGTTTCATCACTTTATGCAATAAAAAAAAGCACTTAGAATATCTGGCGGCTTAACAGAATCTACTACCCCATCTCATCCCGTGGGTACTGTAAAAGTCGACAGAGGGATAGTAAAAACTAGAAGATGGGCAGCAGTATCTTCTTGGAACGTCTGAATAATTAAACTGCGGTTGCCGACCCGCCTGCCTAGCGTGGCAACTATGGCAAAATCCTCCCCAAATTGAGAGCGACAAACTTTTTTTGCAATCTATGGCGGAGGCCTACGTTTAGCAGTGGACTAGTTGTGGGCTGAAACGATGATGATGATAATGAAATATCGTTGATATTTCCCGGCTACAAAACCTCAATATATGAGAAGTGTTGTTCTGATCTCAGAAGTGGAATACTTATTGCCAGTTATTGTTTTTAACATTGTTTTATTATTTTTCTTTTATTACGTACCATAACATTTGAAGACAGGATAAAGAAAAACTATACAAGCAGTAGTGAAATTAGTCAAAAGGGTTTTGGGGATCCTAGGCATGATAATAGGCTTTTGAAATTTGCATATGTAAATTTAGTTTTGCTGAAACTCCCGCATGTTATTAACTATTAAAACGCAAGACTAAAACTAAAAAATACGACAGAATATTATTTTAAAATAAATATAGAAGGCGACGAGACGAGCAAAACTTTCGTCTGATGGTAAGTGCTACGCTCATGATGAATGCTGTATTACTGTGTAGCACCATGTGCACCACTGAGACATCAAGTATCAGCTCGTCACACAAGCACGTCATTAACCTCGTCGTGATAGCCACGAACCGTCGAAGCACCGGTTCGTCATCGGTTGTTAAGTTTCATATGCCATGTAATTACACTGTCGACCCTGACTTCTACGCCGCAGGCCCTGGGTTCGAATCCCTGCAGAAGGAATATGCCCAGTGATTATACTAGCTCACAGTGCACTTCAAACCGAAACACAGTAATGTTTGCGCACTACCGCTTCACGGTAGAATAACTGGCCCTGCGGTGGTACCTATCTAGACTGATTCCTGCATTAGGAATCCTACAATTTGCGCATATACTTATGCACTATAATATCTCTTGCGCAGTTGATAACTTCCGACAGTATGCAAGTTGTCGCCGTGGTCGGAAATCGGCCAAGAGGACATCAATTACACTTTCTCCAGTGGCTCTGAAACTGAATCACAGTTGTGTTTGCAAGCTACTGCTTTTTTAATGTGACAAAGTGCAACGTCTGCCCATAACAAATGCTGTGTCACCCAGAACATTTCTGTGTGACACCACACTGTGCCCGTCACACTGAGACATGAGTTCTTAAGTCTAATATGCCCACCTAGACGGATTCCTGCTTTGGTATCCTACCACCATTTGTTCTGTAACATAAGAAATTGTAATTTCGTTTGTCAATTGCCTTTTTTTTACCGCCCACCACAGTTTCTTAATGAGGTTCCTGAAAGATACAGGCAAAAGAAACTCACGTATCCTCTTTCTAACCGTCTTCAAAATAGGAGAAAGTTCTTAGTTCGTCCGTTTATATATATACGTATGTTTATGTATGAAGGAAAGTAAGTTAATTTGCTAAAATCCGCTCGCAAAATATAAAATGGTGTATGTGTAATGGTTACCTAGTGGTAGTATTGTAGTGGTTGGTGGAGGGTATCTGGTGGCGGTGTTAGTTTGCTTGCGCACGATACTGAGGGAGGGCGGGAAAAAACTAGGTAATATACACCATTTTATATTTTGCATGCGGATCTTAGTAGCTTACTTTTCTTCATTATAATGGATATTCGCAAAGTGGCGCCTGATTCAATTGACTATGATGAATGATTGATGATGATGATGATTCTATTCTATGACTATTTTTATGTATGAATATGTTTATGTATGTTCGGGCATAACTTCTTTGTTTAAGAACCGTTTAATGATTATTCTTTTATTAGAAAGGGAATTTCGTGAGGTCGGTCCCATATAAGTTCTGATGATCCGTGAGAAAATCATGAAAACCTGTTTAGAGCGTTGACGTCGGTTTTTTGAATAAATAGTTATGAGTCAGTTCTTTATTACATTTTATTGAAATGTTTATATAAAAATTGTATACTACATGTTATATATATATATATATATATATATATATATATATATATATATATATATATATATATCATCAATGAAAATTGTATAAACGAAATAATATTTAAACTGGTCGTTAAAAAAGAACCCTCTTCGAGATCGGGCTGGCGAGTTCGCTATCTGATTCAATAATTGCGTACACAGACCAGTGAATATCTATTAAGAGTAAAACGTCGTAAATATTTCGTCCAAAAATATTATATATTAGATGCCTAGTCAAAGAAATGTCGAAATACTGTTCCGGCCGTCCGTCCGTCCGTCCGTCTATCTATCTATCAATCATCTCCGATCAAAACATATCCCCTATTGGGAAAAAAGGCGTGCTGTATGTATGCAATTTTAGAGGTATCGGAACCAGGGATCGAACTCGGTTAACCCGCCTACTATGAAATTAATGCCAGAGCTACAACGATGTCATTACTTGATATTATTAATTGTATACATTTTGCGAAATAGCTTTCCATAAAATTTAATCAGAGAAGAGAACGCATGACGGTCAACAGACTATATTGAATTTGAAGAATCTCCGGCCGTTTACACACCGCCGCATTCTTGTTAACTCGCTGGACACGTTTTATTATATTTATTGGGTACTCGCCGTAACATGGCTTTATGTGCAAAGGAAATTGTATTATCGATGTCACCGTAAAGATAAAGAGTACGAGTACAATCAGAAATTGAATTTCTATTTTCCAAATTTGTCGACGAAAAAATTTCTACAATGTTAAATTACATAAGAACACAATATAAGGTATTTATTTCTATAGGAGAACGTGACGAGACGAGCGTTCACTTCATGGTAACTGCATATCAAATGGTGTGTCACCCAGACCATGTCTGTGTGGCACCACACTGTGCCAGTCACCCTGAGACATCAGTACTTATGTCTCATATGTCCAGAGTTTACATTAGACCCTTCAGACCGAAACACAGCAATATTTTCACACTCTTGCTTCACGGAAGAATAACTGTACTGGACTAGTACCTACTTCGACGGATTTCTGCAGGATACCTACAATCGTTTAGTACCAGACCTCGTACCTTAGATGATGCTGCCCTATACCATAAATATATACATACAGTCAAGCTTTTTTCCCGTGTGAGGGCTAGACAGAGACCACCCCTGTAGCCCACCTTTCGCCGACGAACGAGTCTACACCGGATAATTTAGGTACACATGGATAATTTAGGTCTGGCATATTAGAAATAAGATTAATGCAGTGGAAATCTAAAGTTTGAGAAGTATAGCTGGAGTGACTTAGATAGACAAAGTGAGGAACTGCGTGATAATGCAACGTTGCGGTATGGTAAAAGATATGGTGACTAAGAAGAAGAAGACAAAGGGAAGCTTATATGGCTCGGACGAGTAGATAAGATAGAGAGGAGGAGATTTTCTAATTTTGTCACATCATCATCATTTCAGCCTATTACAGTCCACTGTTGAACATAGGGCTCCCCCATAGATTGCCACAAAACACGATCCAGAGCCACCTGCACTCATCGACTTCGTCGTCGCTCCATCTAGTGGGGGGTCGCCCTACACTGCGTTTGCCGGTAGCGCAGTGTGAACGTTTTGCTCGTTTCGTCACTTTATACAATAAAAAAAAAGTAATCATGTAAAATTATTATTTTTAACTAATGCGGCTGTTGAAATAAGACAATGTAATTATGTTGGTAACACTGATTTTGTTGTTTGGTTGGTATTAAAAAAATGCTCGCATTATTATCAAGATTGAGTTGTTTGTAGAACATATTGCTTTTCATTAAAATAATACGTTTTGCTATTGTAATCTGTATTTTTCATTTATCACATCAGGTTATGGGCCCAGGCACATAATACTATATAAAAATACAGAAAGTGACAATATCGGCGTCGCTCCGTTTGCTAAAAGTGAGGTTAGGTTTGCCAACCACGTGAACGCGTAACTACGTCGAGGAGAATACTTGGTCTACTGATTGAGCAAGGCAGGTTAGCAAAATGGAAGGAAATAACAACGTGATCAAGCTGGAAGGATCCAGTAACTGGAACATCTGGAAATTTCAAACAACGGTATTATTACGAGGCCAAGGTTGGCTGGACATAGTTGAAGGACGAAGCGTAAAACCCGAGGATGCTAATGGACGAGCTAGTTGGGAGTCTAAAGATGCCAAGGCTCAAACGTTATTGGTCACAAGGATGGCGGAAAATGTCATGTTGCACATTATCTCTTGTGCAACTTCTAATGACATGTGGAAGAAATTGCAAAGTGTATATGAGCAAAAGACGGAGACAAGCATTCATATAATACAGCAGCGTTTTTTTTCAATATAAATTTGAAAAGGGTATCGAGATGTCAGTGTTCTTATCGAAAATCCAAGAAATGCAAAACCAGTTAAAGCAAATGGGTGAAGAAATATCCGATAAGTTTGTCATAACAAAAGTACTAATGTCGCTACCGGATGAATACAAACACTTCGTGTCGGCGTGGGAGTCAGCGTCAGACGATAAGCAAACTATAGATAATTTGGTGGCCAGATTGATGGTGGAAGAAGAAAGGGTGAAAGAAAAAAATTATGTTATTCAGCAGACACCATCCTCATCAGCATTTGTTGTGAAGAATAAAAAGAATCTTAAGTGTTTTAAATGCAATAAAGTTGGACATTTCCAGAGCGAGTGTAAAAGTAATAATAACAGTAACAGTGAAAGAAACCTTAATAACAATAATAAGTGTTTTTATTGCGGAAAAGGTGGACATAATAAAGCGCAATGTTGGTTTAAGAAAAACAAGGAAATTAAAAAGGGTAATGCTTTTGTAGTGTCAAATTCAAAAGAAAAGTATCAAAAATCGGAATGGTTAGTGGACTCTGGAGCTAGTGAACACATGTGTTGCGATCGCACTTTATTTACATCCATAACAAGCACGATGCAAAAATCAGTTATTTTGGGTAATGGCGCAGCGATTAGTGTATTAGGTTGCGGGCAGATGGCACTGCAAGTACATAACGGGAGTGAATGGATTGATACTACTATAGCCAACGTATTGTTCGTTCCGGATCTGAAAACCAATCTTTTCTCTGTCAATTGTGCTTCTGACAAAGGTTACGTCATGTTGACTGACAATACATCGTGTAAATTTTATAAAAACGATAAAGTTTGTGCTATTGCAAAACGAATTGGTAATTCGTATTACATGAATTTTCGTTTTAAATACGAAATAGCTAGTATAGCAAAAACACTAAATAATACGCTGAAAGAGTGGCACGAAAGGTTAGCGCATCAAAACTACAATTATGTCAGAAAAGTATTATTGAAAAATAAAATTAATGTAAAGGAAACTTCTATTCCTAAATGTGAAAGTTGTTTAGAAGGAAAAATACATCGCTTATCATTTGGCAATAGTGAGAGTGTCACTACCAAGACATGTGAGTTAATCCATGCGGATACATGCGGCCCCATGGAGGAAACGTCTGTCGGCGGGTCAAGATATTTCATAGTATTGAAGGATGACTTTTCAAACTATAGACATGTTTATTTTGTCAAAAATAAATATATGGTAAAAGATTGCATAGAAGTTTTTATAAGAAAGGCGGAAAATATAACAGAAAATAAGGTAAAGTTGTTTAGAAGTGACAATGGTCTAGAATTTGTTAACAAAGAGGTAAAGGAAATATTCTCAAAGAGGGGTATAATCCACCAAACCACCGTCCCATACTCTCCAGAGCAAAATGGAAAGGCAGAAAGGGAGAATCGAACACTGGTTAAAGCGGCACGAACCATGATACATGCAAAGAATTTGCCTAAAAAGTTATGGGCAGAAGCAGTTCATACAGCTGCATTTGTTCTGAATAGAACTGGACAGAGTAGGAATGATGGAAGATCACCATATGAGGTATGGACTAAGAAAAGTTTCAATATTCACCATTTGAAAGTTTTTGGCACATCAGTTTATGTACATATACCTAAAGAAAGAAGAAGGAAATGGGACAGTAAAGGGGAAAAGGGATACATGGTTGGGTATGGAGAAGAGGTAAAAGGTTATCGAATATATTTTCCACAGAAGAATACTATAGAATTGAAAAGAGATATAGTTTTCTTAGAAGAGGAACAAAATGAGGAGAGAGGTCCGTCAATTGAATTAAATTTAGAGAATTGCTGTAAGGAAAATGAACAGACAGAAATTGATAGAGCTCAGGAATCAGAAGAAGTTTTGGAACATAACCAACATACTAAAGATGAAACTTTACTGGTGACTCCGATTGAGTCCGAAGATTCCGGAAGTGAATATGAACCATGTACTGATGAAGGTGCAAGCTCATTGGACTCCGATGATATGTTAGAGCCACATCAACAGGACCGAAGCAAGCGTGTAAGAAAGAGACCATCTTTTTACCATTGCCATAATATCTACAGTGAAAATAGTGAGCCAGTTACTTACAAAGAGGCCATGAAGAGTAAAGATGCACAGAAGTGGATGGAAGCTATAAACACAGAACTGCAGACATTAAAAGAAAAATAATACTTGGGATATATGTGATGTACCTGTAGATGAGAATGTAGTTAGTAGTAAGTGGGTGTTTAAAATAAAAAGAATTAATAATGTTTCACAGTACAAAGCCAGATTAGTAGCTAGAGGGTTTGAGCAAGACAATGTTTTAGATTTAAATGATATTTATGCTCCAGTTGCAAAATTACCGATCTTTAGACTGTTCGTAGTAATTGCAACTAAATTAAATTTACCAATCTATCAAATGGATGTCACAGGGGCATTCTTGTATGGGGAAATAAATGAAAATGTGTTTATTAGACTGCCAGAAGGAGCTTACTCAGGAAGTGATAATATTGTAAAGTTGAATAAGTCATTGTATGGGCTCAAAAATTCACCAAAATGTTGGAATACAAAATTTAATTCAGTTATAATGGGAGAAGGTTTTGTAAGATCATACTGTGATTCGTGTCTGTATACTAAATGTGATGGCAAAGATAAAACTTATGTATTGTTATATGTTGATGACCTGTTAATTTTTGGAACAAATGAAATGTTAATTTGTCAGCTTAAAAGTGTATTAAATAAAGAGTTTAAAATGAAAGACCTAGGATTGGTAACAGAATTTTTAGGTATAGATGTAAAACAAAATTTAGAAACACAGGTTACAGAATTAAGCCAAAGAAATTATTTAGAAAATGTTCTTAAACGATTTAAAATGGAAAACTGTAAGTCAATATTAACCCCTTTAGATCAAAATTTTAATACTAAAGTGTTAGAAGATAATATGAATACTGCGGACAAAAATAATGAGAAGTTATGTAGACAAATTATTGGTTGTCTCATGTATTCTGTATCTGGCACTAGACCAGATTTATGTTTTGCTGTTTCTTTATTAAGTAGATATCAAAAATGTGCAAACAATATGTTACTTACTGCATTAAAACGTGTGTTGCGATATGTAAAACATACTTTGGATTATAAGTTAACTTACAATTGTAAAAATGAAGCCCTAGAGGGTTATTGTGATGCTGATTGGGGAGGTGATCTCAAAGACAGAAAATCCACTACGGGTTACTTATTTAAATTTTCAGACTGTTTAATTTCATGGTGCTCAAAGAAGCAAATATCTGTAAGCTTGTCTACAACTGAATCTGAATATGTTGCAATGAGTATGACAGCAAGTGAAGCTTGTTGGCTGATTAATCTGTTAAAAGACTTTGGTTTTAAAAATGTATGTCCAGTAAATATTTATTGTGATAATCAGTCTGCCATAGCAGTTGCATGTACAGACAGAATTAAGCGCTTAAAACACATACATATTAGATATTTCTTTATAAAAGAATTGATTAATAAAAATAAGATATGTTTAAAATATATTAAAACTAGTGAACAACCAGCGGATATGTTTACTAAAGCCTTGAATAGAGAATTGTTTATAAGATGTTTAAAGAAATGTGGTGTAGGAAATGAAGTGTCCTAATAATATGTATGAAGGTTAATGAAAGCTATATTTAATTATAATAGGTAATCACATTGAGAGGGGGTGTTGAAATAAGACAATGTAATTATGTTGGTAACACTGATTTTGTTGTTTGGTTGGTATTAAAAAAAATGCTCGCATTATTATCAAGATTGAGTTGTTTGTAGAACATATTGCTTTTCATTAAAATAATACGTTTTGCTATTGTAATCTGTATTTTTCATTTATCACATCAGCGGCGACTATAAAATCTAGACACTATTTCACAGTTTATAATATGCCTAAGGAAAAATCCATACCAAAAATTTATACAAAAGTAACTCTCCCTGTCCCTCCGTCTGCTTGTTAGCTTTTTGAAGCTTCAACCGCTGAACCGATCTTGACGAAATTGGGACGGACATAGGATACTTTTTATCCCGAAAAATCAAATAGTTTCCACGGGATATGGAAATCTATACGTGATGATGATGATGATGATGTTCTCCTAGCCGATTTCGACCACGGCGACAACTTCCGAATCCGAATGTCGAGAGCCATCAACTGCGCAGGAGATATTATAGTGTCACAAGTGTACGCGCAAACACAGAGGCACTAACTCGTCCCAACCTACCCTCGCCCGATGTAACGCTGATAAACAAAAGATCTGTCGTTCATTAGGCTAATAGATGTCCGGAACAGTAGAATAGCACCTATCTCTTTCTTATCGAGGTTTCGTAAGAAGCGACTAAGAGATTGTACGGACAGCTATTTTTCATGCAGTATAATATTATATGTAATGATATCACTATACCGCTCGTAGTAACGCAGTGAGATAAGATCGGAGGTAGACTAGGATGCAGTGTCATAAACACGGGGACAAACACAACACAACCAGACCCGAAAACCAACAATTTGTGTTTTAGCACAAATGTTGGCTCCGGCTGGGATTCGAACCCAGGACCCGCGGCTTAGAAGTCAGGTACTCTAACCACTAGGCCACGCGGTCGTCAAATCTATACGTACTACGTGGGCGAAGTCACGGGCACCAGCTAGGATCCTATAACAGTAATACCTTTTTATATTAATCAGTTATAAATATAAAAAGGTATTACTTTTACAGGATACTAGCCGATCCCCGAGACCATCTTCAAGCTCAGGGCTCTGTTAGATAAGATATTACTCATTAAAAAAGAACTTACGATAGTAAGAATAGATCAGACCTCTTGTAGAAGAAATCACGTGCAAAATGTCAGAATGTATAGACTTTTTTGCTTTCATGGGCTGGTTCAATTTCAACCTAGGGAGCGTTTGCATCGACATAAGGTTACGAAATTCACACGAAGCTTTGTCTTCAAAGTCAACGACAAGGGAATAAACTTATTACTTTCTATCTATGTTAAGACTCGAGTCCAGGTACATTTTTAACACTTCGGTGGTGGTCAAATTACTAAGTAAATATCACTGCAGTAGTGGTTATTCTGCCGTCAAATGGTAGTGTGGAGACATTGCTGTGTTAGCTAGTGTAATTCCATACATGAACATATGAGACTAAATAACTGATACCTGGGGTGACGAGCGCAGTGTGGTGGCACACAGAAATGTTCTGGGTGATACAGCATTTTTTTTTTGTCTCGTCTTGTCTTTGTTTCGTCACTTTTTTTTAAATATACAATGCATCGTCGTCGTCGTTTCAGCCTATCACTACACACAAGTTCACTGCTGAACGTTGGCCTCTCCCATAGATTGCCACAAAAGTATGTAGCTCTTTTTTTGTAGCGATTTTGCTATAGTTGCCATGCACGGCATGCGGATTGGCAACCGCAGTTTGTTTATTCAGATGTTCAGCTCAGCTCAGCTCAGCTCCTGGGTTTCATTTTCCCTCTGTCGACTTTTACGACACCCACGGGATGTAATGGGGTGGTAGATTATCTTAGGCCGACAACACACGGCTAGTAAAGTTATAATGCTTAATACTACTTAATAAATAATACTTAATTGTAATTGATTGTTTCATTAAAGATTTTAGAACTAGCAACAACCTTGGAGAACGTATAAAAAAGTAAAGTAAAGTTTCAGCCTATAAATGTCCCACTGCTGAGCACTGGCCTCTTCTCATTTCTGAGAGGGTTTTGGAGCTAGGAAGAATCCGCCACGCTGCTCCAATGCTGGTTGGCGGACTGCACATATCTTCGAAATATTTTAAATTACTCAGTCATGCAGGTTTCCTCACGATGTTTTCCTTCACCACCGAGCACGTGGTAATTCAGGACTTAAAATTGCAATGAAAAATTTTAGTGGTGCCGGCACCGGGAATCGAACCCAGGCCACTCGCGTACTATGAAATTTAAAGCGAGCGCCTATCCCCTGTGCTACCACGGCTCTTACGGAAGAACTAATAGCAAGCGCCGAATTGAAAGTGAAATGTGTTAGGTGTTAATTTCTCACCAGCCCTTTCGGATCATTGAGCATAAATAAATTAAACCCTACTCAGGATTTACCAACCCCTGTCTGAAATTGAATAGAGCGGTTGATACAAGAGTGACGCATGAAAGCTACAACAGTACATAACCTATTTTTTCTATTTGAACATATTATTTATTAAAAACAAGCAGCCAGAGGTTATTACAATAGAACATTGAACAATTACATTTATGAACAAAAATTTAAACGTCAAACCTATTTAAGGCAGCCACAAAATTCTTAATAAAAGAGTGAAATTACTAACTTAAATAATTTTTTTGCCTAAATTAAAATATAAATTAAAAACTAAATAAAAACAGTGGTACAAAAAACAGTACTAATAAAATAGTCTAAAAGAACAATGAAAACGTAAATACGATGTTTTCCTTCACCGCTAAGCACGTGGTAAATCAGCACTTAAAATTTTAGAACAATTTTAGAGGTGCTGGCACCGGCAATCGAACCCAGGTTACTCGCTTACTGTGAAATTAAAGGCAAGAACCAGGCCCCTGAGCTACCATAAACATTTTTTTCATCACAATAAAACAGTGCGGTCAGCCTGAGCAAACACTTGCGTAAACATAAAGATAATATTTAATGGAAAATAATTATTTTATTATATTGTTGAATTACGATACTGGAAGGATTATAACTTTCTGGTTCTTGTCCCCCACCAGATATAATCGTCATTAGGCTATAAATAACCTCCTGCTGGATAAACACCTCCATCCCCGCTTGGCTTATTGAATAAAGTGACGAAACAAGCAAAACATTCTCCTGATAGAAAGTGCAACGTCTGCCCATAACAAATGCTGGGTCACCCAGAAAATTTAACTCTGAGACATCAGTTCTTAAGTCTCATATGCTCAGAGATTACACTGGCTCTTTAAACCGAAACACAGTAATGTTTGCATAGTACTGCTTCACGGCATAATAGCTGGCCCTGGGGTGGTAACAACCTAGACGGATTCCTGCATAGGAATCCTACCACCAGATGGTTTGATTCCTATGTGGTTATCATAATACCGGACACATCGCGTCTTAAAATCTGCTGCCGTCAACTATTTGAGTATTTTAGTTCTGACGTAGATGAGATGTGCCTTAAGGTAATAAGTGTTTGGTAATAAACGAAGTTTGTCTTCATTCTGTCTCATTTAGTGGCCATCGTTAACTCTCTAAGGCAAAAACCAAAAAAAAAAACCAAAAACCGACTGACAGCGGAATAATTATGTCAAAATCCCCCCTAAACAAGAGCTACAAACTTTTGTGGCAATCTTTGGGGGTGGCCTATGTTTAGCAGTGGACTATTGATAGGCTGAAACGACGACGACGATACCTGAAATATCGAGGCCGATGATGAACTTCACAGTATTGTACAGCAATCGCCAATCCATCTCCTAGGCATGGAAGCTCCGGAAGAAGCTTCCTGCGTGAGAGAAGATTCTTTCCAGCAGTTAACTACTCACAGTCCGTTGATGTAACTACTCACAGATATTTCAAATTACGTCACCACCATTTAGGTCCCATGACACAAACGAAACGAAATCGTGATAGATTCTCCTTTACATTACACTCATCATTAAATTCGATAAGTGTATTAAAAGATTAAACGTTAACAAACTTAGTAAAAGAAAGTTCAAAATATGAAAGACACATTATACGGTTCATGTCCTAAAACAGGTTTTTTTTTTATTCAATAAAAGTGACGGCACGAGCAAAGCGTTCACCTGATGCTAAGTGCAACGTCTGCCCATAACAAATGCTACTCGTATGTCACCCAGAACAGTGTGACACCACAATGCGCCCGTCACCCTGAGACATAAGTTCTTAAGTCTCATATGCTGAGTGATTACGCTAGCTCACAGTGCCCTTCAAACCGAAACACAGTAATGTTTGCACACTTCTGCTTCACGGCAGAATAACCGGCACTGGGGTGATACCTACCTAGACGTATTCCTGCATAGGAATCCTACCACCAGTTAAAATTATAGGAAATATTAGGACAGTTAAATAACAATTAGGTAAAGACAAAGAATACAACTTTAACAATAGATTCTTAATTAACAAATTAACTTGTGTAAAGACAGTTTTATAATGTCAAAATATCTAACAGTGGCATTACTTCGACCCCTGTCGGGTAAAGCAACTGTAATGAAGGAAATTCCTTGCCGGGTTTCGTTGCTTAGCAAATACATGATTTACCAGCCGACTTATATTCGGCATTTCAACATTAACGCTGATTACAAGCGTTACATAATTCTAGTGCTATTAGCATTACTAAGGTTAAGTAGTACGATTTCACCAATATAGATGGCGCTAGACTATATGTGAATCGCGGTGTTGAGATTTATGTTAATTGATGTAAATTGAGAGCTGTAATATGTAATGTAGTCTAATAAGCCCGATCAATGCTTAAATCTTGTGAAGCATCCCTAGCGTATAACCGAAAAAGGAGGATAAACTCAATTCGTCAATATATATAAATTATATACTTAAATATATATACTTACGTATGTTCGGTCATATATTTTTTATGGATCTTAAGGTACCCCGAGTTAACTATGACTTCAGGGCATCTGTCACCCCAGTCCTCCCGTGACCACGAGTGCTAGGTTTGCTTCCGTTTCATTTTTAAGTCCATAACAGGGAGTAGATGTTGAGCCGTAAGACTTTCACCGTTGATGACCTGACAGTTGGTTACATTGTTAATGTTGAACCTTCGTATAAGAAGTAATCGACTTGTGACGAGTGGCCTCCACTTTTATGAGTAATTAGGTGCTCGGCTGTTTTTGGAAGAACCTGTTAACAACGCCTAGGTCACATACTGAGGCTGGTACTAAGAATCGAATCCCCTCTGGCTTCGAACGACCACAGCCAAAGCCTCCGTGGACACGTCCATAACCTCTTATATCCTCACCGACATGATCGTTAAAGTCACCAGCCAAGACGAATCTCTCGGAGTCTGGTATTTTTCGGAGTACTTCATCACATGCTACTCGTAACTAAAATGCCTCTTTCTCCGACTCAGTGCAGTCGCTCTGCGGTGTGAAGGTGCACTATACCCTGAGATGAGTGACTACATCCTCAATCATCTTCACATGCATAAGACGATCTCAATATCTGTAGACTTCAAGCATGTGATTATGGAGGTCTTTGTGATAGTACCATCGCGATACACTTTCTCTCCGTTGGTGATTCAAGCTATAACTTTTAAATTAATCAGGTTTCTGAAATAGCTTCAAAATAATAACAATAGAATATTTTTAACATAATTTATAATATAAGAAGAATGTTATAATTTATTCAAGTATTATTTTGTAAACTTGTTCAAGATACCGTAAACACTACATCAACTATCCAGCACTTAATGCAAGCAGTTTGTCTTCGTTTCTGTCATTATGGTACCCGCCACCGTATTTATAAAGTTGAAACCAAGTGACTACGTTTTTACATAGCATGTTTTTTTTTATTTCTGACATTAATAGTCACACTTCACTTTAGTTTTTAATTTTTGCTTTAAAAAATTTTGGAAGTAGATGTCTTTTAGTCTGATTTTATGAAACATCTATAAAACGTCTCATGACCCCTTATTTTATGAAATATTAAAAAACGACACATGAATGAAACAAAGATTAAACCTGAAAATTCAGTTTTATGTATTTTGTTTTGTTCAAGTAATTATAGTAATTTTCAGCATTTATTTATTTCTCCAAACTTAAAGAAGTACTCCGTACTTTTACCTTAGATCATATTACTTCTTACTGACAACTGTAACTTTTTTTTTATTGGATAAAGTGACGAAACGAGCAAAACATTCACCTGATGGTAAGTGCAACGTCTGCCCATGACTAATGCTGTGTGACACCACACTGCTCCACTGCTCCAGTCATTTTGAGACATCAGTTCTTAAGTCTCATATGTCCAGTAATAACGCCCGCTCTCAGTGCCCTTCAGGCCGAAACACAGCAATGTTTGCACACTGCTGCTTCACGGCTGATTAACTGGCCCTGGGGTGAGCCTACCGAGACGGATTTCTGCATAGGAATCCAACCACCAGTGACCCAACTGCCTATGAAACTTATCGCAGTGATATTACAAAATGGTTGTAGCTCAAGAAGTTATATAATACGGGATATGAGTCCGGTCCGCGGTGCCGGCACGTGCTCGGTGGTGAAGTAAAACATAAAGATAATAACAACACAAAGGAAAACCTGCCTGTCGGAGATAAAAAAAATTCGACGGCACTT
This sequence comes from Luehdorfia chinensis, assembly GCA_019845155.1. Lineage (NCBI taxonomy): Eukaryota > Metazoa > Arthropoda > Insecta > Lepidoptera > Papilionidae > Luehdorfia > Luehdorfia chinensis. Next base: position 900,986 of record JAHVAK010000420.1, read on the forward strand.
GTATTGCGCCAAACCGCATTGGAGCAGCATGGCGGACTCTTCCTGGCTCTAAAAAACTTTTAGAAATGAGATCAGCCTTGTGCTCAGCAGTGGGGCATTAATAGACCGTTACTTTGCTGAAGGCCGTGTGGTAGCGGCCTAAGAGAATCTACCACCCCATTCCGTGGGTGTCGTAAAAGTCGACAGAGGGAAATTAAAACCAGGAGACGGGCAGCAGTATCTTCCTGGAACATCTGAATAAAGAAACTGCGGTTGCCAACCCGCCTGCCAAGCGTGGCAACTGACGCAAAATCCCCCCGAAATGAGAGCTCCAAAACTTTTGTGGCTATCTATGGGGAAGGCTAATGTTCAGCAGTGGACTTGTGATGGGCTGAAACGAGGACGGCTTTACTGTTCACACAGAAAATGACGACACGAGCCCTTGTACAAACAAACCTTACCAAATATCTCGCCATAATTAAAGGGGTTATTAAATGCAGCGTCACCATTAATGTGCTAATTCTTCGCGTGTTTTGTATGAAACGCACATTATCGAGACCCTTACGGATTTGTTGTCGTCTAAACAAAGTACCCTATTTTCTTTTATTTCATACAATTTTCATTCCGGTAACAAGGCCCTTTATCTCATAATAGTCAACAACAATTGTCTTTATATTTTCCTGTTATAATGTTCATATACAATATCACGAATTTCATTCACTTGAGTTAAATTGAATCTATTATTATTGTGTTACGTTTATTATTTTAATATTTATTACTATTTTACTGGTAGAAGGATCATAAGCAGGACTCCATCTAGGTAGACAAAAATTACTGTGTTTCGGTTTGAAGTTTTACTTAACAAGTGTCCTATAAAAATCTTTTATATACCATGCTTTTAAAATAGACTAAAAGTATAAAGTTGGTCTATAATCAATTGCAAAATTTTTACCCAACCGACAAACGGACAGAATAAAATGAGGTAATTATGAATTGGGATTCAGTTCTAAGCTGTTTAAGGTTTTAGGTCTCTAGCTTCTCGGGAAAATAGTTTTAAATCAATTACTAAATTTGACCCATCATACATGATGTGACACATCATTTGTTATGGGCAGACGTGTATATATACTTACCATCAGGTCAACGTTTCGGTCAATGGTCAGTGTTTTATTCAAATAAAACTAGATTTTACGGATTTTACCGCGTTTTATTTTACTGTTTATAACCCGACATTTTGGGCACTTTACAGCATTCACGGTCACGGGAGGATTCAAGAGACAAATGTATATAACATCAGGATATTTGTCTCTTGAATCCGGAGTATCTTCAGATTTTAATTATTATTTTGGTCGCTTTTTGATTTAATTATATTAACGACCGCATGGCCTAGTGGTCAGAGTACCTGACTCCAAGCCGCGGGTCCTGGGTTCGAATCCCAGCCAGAGCCAACATTTGTACTAAAACATAAATTGTTGGTTTTCGGGTTTGGTTGTGTTGTGATTGTCCTCGTGTTTCTGACACTGCATCCTAGCCTACCTCCGATCTTATCGCATCAGCGTTACATCGGGCGCGGGTAGGTTGGGACGAATGAGTGCGTCTGTGTTTGCGCGTACACTTGTGGCACTATAATATCTCCTGCGCAGTTGATGGCTCTCGACAGTAGTCGTCAGTTGTCGCCGTGATCGAAATCGGCTAGGAGAACATCACATTAATAAAAGGATCCCAATTCTACTTTCACAATCGCGCCGACTTATTTATGCACTACAGTAATTTTCCGAGTCGTTACTCTAACACGTTTAAAATAATATAACTTATATTAACATAACAAGATTATGCTATTAAATTTTCACATCGAAAGCATGGAAAGGCGTAGACCACAATGAATCTTGAAATTGGAAAAGTCGTTAATATAACTTACGTTAAACTCGACGTTGCGGCAGACGGGTATATACCTACTAAAGTATTACAAAATATTCTATAAAGTAACATTAAACTAATTTTGAAGTTTCGAGCAAAACTTTTAAATTAACTTTTAATATTCCAAGTCAATAAATACTCCTCTTCGTTCACGCATTTGCTAAAATAATATTTCGTATATTTTGAATAAGAAATTTGTATCTTCCAGATATACTCATATTGGCAACAAAATTAACATACATACATACATAAGATCACGACTGTATCCCGTAAGGGGTCAGAGACTGGGCACGCAAAAACAGATGACTGCAACAATCCACGTTTCACCAAAACAATATAATGCACATGGTGTGATAGGTGGTGAGCCACCATGCGCTGTTGGGTGCACAGTGCAGTTTAATTCCTTACTCGCCTTTTACGAGATCCATTGGATGAAGTGGAGTGGTAGTATTCTTTTAACGAGCCGCCACCACACCGCTAAACACAATTAAATAAGCAATTATCAAAATAATAAAATAGATAAAATTAGAAATAAGTCTACTACTTCCCTACCTGTACACAAAGGAAAATTTCAGAGAAATGTTGTAGCCTTTGACATAACTACCATCTCTAGTACGCCAGACCTAAATTATCCACACCACTAATGGAAACACTTGAAACTATTTTTGAAATTAAAAACTGCACTAGTCCGTGTGGTGTCGTCGTAAGAGAATCTACCCGTCTACGTCCTACGTCCCGTTGGTGCCGTAAAAGTTGACAGAGGGATAATTAAAACCAGGAAATGGGCAAAGTATCTTTTTGGACAAACTGAATAAATGCAATTTATTTATTCAGGTGGCCAACCCGCCTGCCAAGCGTGGCAACTATGGTAAACTCCCCCCAAAATTAGAGCTACTAACGTTTGTGTTTTTGGGAAATGGGGGAGGCCTATTTTAAGCAGTTGACCAATGATTTGCTGAAATGATGATGATGATAACTGTACTAAACTTTCAGCTAAATGTAGTAAATATTTCTCAGAAAGGAAAGTTCTAAATATCGCATCTGTAAAGAAACAATGTGACAGACTTAATATAAATATTTCTTAAAACGAAAGTAAAAAAGAGCGCTGACAAGAAAATAGCCATTGACATAAAAGACAAAAACGTTTCAATTGGTAGTTAGGTTGGTAGGTATAAATAACCACCAAGAAGTATCACTGCTTAGGGTTGTGTGGTACTGTTGTAAATTTTATGTCATGATATCCATCGCTTCTTGTTTCTAAATGACATTTTAAATTTTAATGAACGTAAGAAAAAATAAATTAAGCCTAATGACGTTACATAACATTTTTCAATAGTTATTTCATCACTTTTAGATCCACTTTACATTTCGTTCGTATAGTATCTATACTCAAAATATTTATACACTTTTACAGTTTTAATATTTATTTCATTGAAGAAAAGTAAGTTACTTTGCTAAGATCCGCATGCAAAATATAAAAATGGTGTATATCACCTAGTTTTTTGTGTAGTGCACCACCCGCCCTCCCTCAGTAGCGTGCACAAGCAAACTAACACCGCCACCAGGAACCGCCACCAACCACTACAATACCACCACTAGATAATATACACCACCGAAGCCGAGAACACGACACGTGTTTCGCCCCAAAACGAGGCATTATCAAGCGTAATAGACTCTACGACAGACGGCCGCCGAGTGAGCGGCGCGGTCAAAGAGCTGCCTATTTATACTACAGGTGACGCAAACGGCCCCCACCTACGACATTGCGATTACAATATCGTGATAGCGACCGCTTGCTCACACAATCCACCACCCGAATTACATAAGCAGCCGTCTGCGACCGAACCGATAGCAAACGACTACTTCGAGTATATTTAAACTTTAAGTACTGGACTTAAAGATATTTAAAAGTGGTGAATTCGAGACGTTTGTTTGTTCATTCAGCAGTGCGATGTTATTATTTTTTTTTTATTATTTCTAATTGTTCCAGCACACACAGCCGAAGCCCCTTGTCGCAAATATGTAGGACTTTAAATGTGTGGTCGCTAGTTAGGTTATGCCCAGTTTCCAAAAGATGTTTTGCGAAGTGTGATCTGTCGGGATTGCAATTTCTGTACGCGGCCAAATGCTCCTTGTATCGGGTCCCGAAATTGCGACCAGTCTGATCCACGTAAACGGCGCTGTATTCACTGCAAACAAGTCTATAAACGCCGGATTTTTGGCGTTCATCAATTTTGTCTTTGACGTTACAAGCCCCACTCAGCGAATTGCTTGTCCTGAACGCAACGTAAATATCGTTACGCCTAAGAGTCCTTGCTATTCTCTCAGATACAGGACCCAAGTAGGTCAAACTGCTCACATATCGTCTAACACTTCGGGATGTAGCCGCGTACAGATCTTTGCGAACTATATGAATTTGTTTCTTTTTTATTATGGTGTTAATAATATTTTTTGAATAACCGTTAGAGACCGCAATCTGATAGATGATTTGGACCTCCTTGGCATAATTATCCTTATTCAAAGGTACGGTCAATAGACGATTAACGTAACTATGGAAAGCGGCCAATTTATGTTGCCAAGGGTGACACGATGACGCGGGGATGACAGAATCTGTATGGGTCGGTTTGCGGTAAATTTGAAAATCATGGGTGCCGTTTTTATGGGATATTGAAATATCTAGAAAGTTAAGAGTACAGTCTTGTTCCAATTCCATCCTAAATTTTATTTTGGGGTGAATTTTGTTTAATTTATTAAAGAAAACGTCCAGTTGTCTTCGGGTACCTGTCCAGCAAATGATAATGTTGTCTACATATCTGTAGTAGTAAAGGATATTTTTATTGACAACTATGTTTAGTTTTTCATAGTTATCCATAAATACATCCGCCATAAGAGGACTTAACGGGGACCCCATTGCTAGACCTTCTCTTTGTAAATAGAATTGGTTGTCAAACCGAAAATAGTTCTGTTTCATACAAAGAGAAGTCAAATTTAGAAGATCTTTTGTTACCCCGGGATGTAGACGACGTTTATTAAAATGATCTGCGAGTATACGCAAACAGTCTTGTGGGGGGACATTTGTAAAAAGACTCTCAACGTCTAAAGATAATAGAATGGATTTGGGGAGTAGATGAATATATTTAATTTTAGAAATGAGATCTAAACTGTTTTTAAGACTATAATTTGGACCGAAACCAGATTTCTCCCGAAGGAGGAAATTTAATTTCTTAGCTAGGGAATAGGCTGGGGCACCGGTGTATGATGCCGGATCGGACCGATACCGGTGCATGAATATATGGATAATTATGCCAAGGAGCTCCAAATCATCTATCAGATTGCGGTCTCTAACGGTTATTCAAAAAATATTATTAACACCATAATAAAAAAGAAACAAATTCATATAGTTCGCAAAGATCTGTACGCGGCTACATCCCGAAGTGTTAGACGATATGTGAGCAGTTTGACCTACTTGGGTCCTGTATCTGAGAGAATAGCAAGGACTCTTAGGCGTAACGATATTTACGTTGCGTTCAGGACAAGCAATTCGCTGAGTGGGGCTTGTAACGTCAAAGACAAAATTGATGAACGCCAAAAATCCGGCGTTTATAGACTTGTTTGCAGTGAATGCAGCGCCGTTTACGTGGGTCAGACTGGTCGCAATTTCGGGACCCGATACAAGGAGCATTTGGCCGCGTACAGAAATTGCAATCCCGACAGATCACACTACGCAAAACATCTTTTGGAAACTGGGCATAACCTAACTAGCGACCACACATTTAAAGTCCTACATATTTGCGACAAGGGGCTTCGGCTGTGTGTGCTTGAACAATTAGAAATCATAAAAAAAAAATAATAACATCGCACTGCTGAATGAACAAACAAACGTCTCGAATTCACCACTTTTAAATATCTTTAAGTCCAGTACTTAAAGTTTAAATATACTCGAAGTAGTCGTTTGCTATCGGTTCGGTCGCAGACGGCTGCTTATGTAATTCGGGTGGTGGATTGTGTGAGCAAGCGGTCGCTATCACGATATTGTAATCGCAATGTCGTAGGTGGGGGCCGTTTGCGTCACCTGTAGTATAAATAGGCAGCTCTTTGACCGCGCCGCTCACTCGGCGGCCGTCTGTCGTAGAGTCTATTACGCTTGATAATGCCTCGTTTTGGGGCGAAACACGTGTCGTGTTCTCGGCTTCGGTGGTGTATATTATCTAGTGGTGGTATTGTAGTGGTTGGTGGCGGTTCCTGGTGGCGGTGTTAGTTTGCTTGTGCACGCTACTGAGGGAGGGCGGGTGGTGCACTACACAAAAAACTAGGTGATATACACCATTTTTATATTTTGCATGCGGATCTTAGCAAAGTAACTTACTTTTCTTCATTATAATGGATTTCCGCAAAGTAACGCCTGATTCTATTAACTATTTATTTCATTAACATTAAGCGAAGGGATTAGAGCCAAGTTGAAATCAGAATAAGAAACATAGAGTTTCAGCCTATAGGTGTTCGGCAGAGTAGAATAGCATCTACCTCTTTCCTACCGAGGTGTCGTAAGAGGCGACTGAGGTATGGACAGCCTTTACTCGTGCAGAATAACACCATATTATACAATGCTGTCACTATACTGCTCGAATTAACGGAGTAAGAATTTTTTGACTCATACCAAAATATCGGCGACGTAGTTCGCCACCCGTCATGTCATGTTTCCCGCGGAGGCGAAAAGTGGGCTACGTGTGAGGCCTTTGCCTACCCCTTATATGGGAAAAAGGCGTGATTGTATGTATTGTATGTGGAGTTTCACAAACGCCGTTTTAAATGCTTAAACTTCGCTTGTAGACAAACGAATATGAGTTGTGTTGATCTGTGGGCATATTTTAACTGGCGTAAAAAAGGTAAAGTAACGGCCTATAAATGTCCCACTGCTGAGCACAGGCCTCCTCTCATTTCCGAGAGGGTTTTGGAGCTAGGAGGAAGCCGGCACGCTGCTCCAATGCGGGTAGGCGGACTTCACATGTCTTCGAAACATATTTTATTTCTCAAACATGCAGATTTCCTCACGATGTATTCCTTCACCGCCGAGCACGTGGTAAATCAGCACTTAAAATCGCAATTAACTATTTCAATGGTGCCGGCACCGGGAACCGAATCCAGTTCGCTCGCGTCATGTGAAATTTAAAGCGAGCGAAAAGCCCCTGAGCTACCACAGCTCTTAACTGGCGTACTCGTATATTAAAGCAAAAAGCTCAAATGCTTTTTCTTTTTTTTTTACGTAACGTGAAACAATGAACATTGTTCGTGTTTCATATTACTGCTGCCGTCAATCTGTCAGTCGCGTCCATGTTCGATCATTTACGTCTCTCTTCGAACGTTTTGCGGGGCCTTTAGCTTTTCTACCTATTTTACCGTGACGAGATAGGTTATTTATTTTTGTTTTGTGTCTTATAACACATACATTAAGATAAAAAAAACGACAACTGTTAGGTAGCAATCCTATGCAGGAATCAGTTTAGGTAGGTACCACCCCAAGGCCAGTTGTTCTACCGTGAAGCAGTAGTGTGCAAACATTACTGTGTTTCGGTTTGAAGGGAACTGAGAGCTAGCGTAATCACTTGGAAAATGAGACTTAAGAACTGATGTCTCAGGGTGACGGGCGCAGTGTGTTGTCATAGAGTAATATTCTGGGTGACACAGCATTTGTTATGGGCAGACGTTACACTTACCATCAGGCGAACTTTTTGCTCGTTCCGACACTTATAAAATAAAAAAAGTTTTCATTTTCCCTCTGCCGACTTTTACTACAACCACGGGATGAGATGAGGTGGTAGATTCTCTTAAACCTCTACCACACGGCTACGCGAATATAACACTTAATACATTTATTGCGTTTAGTAATTTTAAAAATGAACGTGATAAAATCCGAAAAATTTGTTTAACTTGTCATAATGATTTCTTATATTTACGCGAACACTACACATTTAAATGAAACTAATTTTACGGATTTTATCGCGTTTAATTTTATTATTTGTCACCCGACGTTTCGAGTGCTTTTCAGCACCCATGGCACGGGCGGACTGAGGTGACAGATGTCCCGATGTCATAGTTAACCCGGAGTACCTTCAGCTTTTAATTATTATTCTTGGTCCGATCTACGCAGAAAGAGCTTACTGTGTATTGACTGTGTCTTGCAGATGTAAAAGTGATGTCGTAAGTGATCCTTTTTTTTCATTTTGGGTGTAAGGTCATTAATAATTCCATAAAAAGGTTAAATCTAATTCAAAATATTTTGTATATATATTCGATGGTTACACGAAATGACTAAGCTGGTAAATTTACTACCTGAATTGTGGTCACCCAGTCTATACATAATAGTGATTGTGAATGTCGACCGCGTGGCGTAGTGGTTAGCGTACCTGACTTCTGCGCCACCGGTCCTGGGTTCGATTCCCAGCCGGAGGTAACATTTGTGCAAAAACACAAATTGTTGCTTTTCGGGTCTGGTTGTGTTGTGCATGTGAAATGTATGTTTGTAAAACGCACCCACGATACAGGAGAAAATCATAGTGTGGGGCTTCGTTTATAAAAAAAAAAATTGTCAGATGCTTACGTTCATAACAAGATTTTACGATGTGCTGAATTGACGTTTTGCAGTGACGCGAAACAACTAAAATTAAAACTGCATATATTAAAAGACTTTTCTTTTAAAAGTCAAATACAGTTCTGCTATCTAACAATAATTAATGTGTAATCATTACTGTATCGTTTTAAATGATGTTCTAGCTGACACAGCACTTACTATGGGCAGATATTCCACTTACCATCAGGTGAACGATTCGCACGACTCGTCTATTTCTTCCATAAAAATAAAAATAAACAAATCGCATCGAATATATTTTCGGGCAACAATGTAAGATTATTTCTGAAACACCGTGTAAACACTGAGCGTTAGAAGATAAATATACTGTCTTGCTATAAACCGATACATCGCTCTCTTCAAACATCGTCAGCTCTCCTTCCGGCGACAAAGTCAACTTACCCCGTTGTTGTATCCGATTTATGTTCGAATCGTTCTACGTTAAATTTGGAACTCCAAATATAGGAAACAAATTGAATTCTTTGAGATAAAACTAAAATTGGAATGTTGATGGAACATTCCGTCTATTTAATCTATATTGATAAATATTTGAAATCTATAAACATTTCTCTCGTCGTGATCATCTTCAAGGCAGCCATGCTTAAAGAGGTAATGCCACTTGTAAACTATGGTTTTCCTAGGGTCAGAGTACACGTAGACTGAAGAGTCTTTCAAAGTGGAAGAGGTTTTCCATGCTTTCTAAAGAAATGAATAATTGCTCAAAGCTGGATTTTCTTTATTTCTCAAATTGTGTTCCCGATTTAATTGTTTGATGTTCTCCTAGTTCCGATTTCGACCACGGCGACAACTTTCGACTACAGTCGAGAGCCATCAACTGCGCAGGAGATATTATAGTGCCACAAGTACGCGCAAACACAGAAGCACACAGTCGTCTCAACCTACCTGCGCCCGATGTAACGCTGATGCGATAAGATCGGAGGTAGGCTAGGATGCAGTGTCAGAAACACGGGGACAATCACAACACAAGCAGACCCGAAAACCAACAATTTATGTTTTAGCACAAATGTTGGCTCCGGCTGGGATTCGAACCCAGGACCCGAGGCTTAGAAGTCAGGTACTCTGACCAGTATGCCACGCGGCCGTCAAATGTTTAATCACAGATTGATCAATGAACACTAATGCTGTTGTTTTCTTAATATATTTTTTACTGGAAAAAGTGACGGAACGAGTAAAACGTTCACCTGATGGTATGTGCAAAGTTTGCCCATAACAAATGCGGCGTCACCCAGAACATTTCTGTGAGACACCCCAATGCGCCCGTCACCCTGGGATATCAGTTCTTAATTCTCATTCCCATATCTCAAACAGGTGGGTCGGTGCAATCTATATAGATGGATTCCTGCATAGGAATCCTACAACCAGTTTGGTATTTATACTATTAATGATTGTATTAATTAGTGCTAGTATAAGAAAGTGGCCTCATCACTCCTAACCTCGTTATTTGGCAAACATATTCCCGCTCGTAACGCCCCAACCATCCATTTTTGTGGTGCAAGCACCGGGGAACGAATTTAGATTGTACTCATTCATACTATATCCGTACTAATTGCGATAGTGACTACTCTCTCTGTCTGTTTGTTACCGTTTCACGATTCAACTGAACCGATCTTGACGAAATTTGGCACAGAGATAGCTTACATCCTGGCGACAGACGTGGGATACATAAAGAAATAACCAAAGAGTTCTCACGGGATATTTGAAAATAATCTTACATCCACGCGAAAGAAGTCGCGGACATCATTTTATTAGTATTATAAATGTGAAAGTAACTCTCCTTGTCCCTTTGTCTGTCTATTACCCTTTCACGGCTCAGCCGATGATCCTTTCTTGACGAAATTCGGCAAAGAGGTTATTTTTTATTCCGGAAAATCTAAGATATCCCCGATATTTTTAATAGACCTAAATCAACGCAGACGTAGTCGCGAATTTCAGCCAGTACAATATAATTCATGGTCATGGTGATATATTTGTTTATTCAATAATTTATGTACACACAAAACAATGATTACAAAGAAAACAGTATGAAGAAATTTAGTACAAAGGCATAGCTTATTTCATTTAGAAATTTCTTCCAGAGGGTCTGACACTGGACAGTTTAAAAGAGATGAAGACTTAGTGCGCACTTAGCAAAATTACTTGATACGTATATTCATACATACATATACATACATAAATAATAAAAAAACATTAATGTATATATAAATATATATACATTAATGTACATATACTTACTTATACATCCATACAATGAATGATATAATGATGATAAACTTTAGAAATCGCACATAATATCACAAACTACCATCAAAATGTTATCGAGGCAAGTAGCATCGAACTAATTTAAAAGTTCTTGATAGAACTCGAGAACTTTTAATTTATGATGTGTATAAATAGGTAGCGTAATTAGTTCATTGAATACATTTTGTGTCCCTTTAAAATTTGCAGCATCATTTCTAAGTGACTTGTAAATATATTTTTATAACCTTTTTGTTTTATGGAAGAGGGGGCAAACGAGCAAGCGGCTCACCTGATGGTGTGATGTGACTCGTAACGCACTAGCGTTGGTCATCAATTTCATAGGATGCGAGGGACCTGACACTCGGTGCCAGTACTAAAATTGTTAAATGCAAATATATATATCTATTTATAGTTAAATGTGCAGATTTATGAAAGACGCTTTGTATTTGCACTTATAAGTTATAATAAAGTTTAAAATAATATAAGTTTGAACAACTGTGTTTTTAACACACGTTCTACGTCATACGAATTGACCGAGAAGTAATTATTTATCCATCTATAGAAAAAAATAAAGTTAAATTGTCTGTTTGTAATTACAAAAAAACAGCTTTTTACTCAATCAATGCTAAGTATATACGGTACTTATAAGCATTGAGTAAAAAGCGGTTGTTTTGTTATTACAAACAGACCCACCGATTTTATTTATTTCTATAGATAAGGGGAAGGGTCAGGTCAGTACGAACTTATAATTTTATGTATTTGTAACAGTTTTGATCTCTATACGTGTAATGTACAACAATCGTTATAATTCATAAGTGTATTATGCAATACTACGATAACTGTTGTCACTACATTTAAATGACGACGGTTATTTTTTTCCAAACGATATGTCAAGGTAATTCCAGTAAGTCTCAAAATCGGTCGCCAAATTTCCGATCACGGTTTTAATAGGTCCCATCTATCCCCATAATGTCAGGATATATCTTGTGCCGTCCGTCAAACTGCCAATTTATATTAAATCAGACTTTATCGTGTGATATAATTTTAAATGGCCAAATTATAGGAGCACTGACTGATTTGTTTTATTTTTCAGTAATTGTATTGTATAAATATGTTTATTCATAATATGTAATATGTTTATCTATTATTATCTATCATATGTTTATCTCTGCTTAGCCTTATGGTTGACTGGGAGAGAATGCCTCCAGGCATTAAGTCCGCCATATGTATAATTTGAGTGCATAGAAGTTTACATAATTAAAAAAAAAATCACACTCCACTTACACACAGTGACGTTCGGAGACTTAAAAAAGTATTGAATTTATTATGAGGTCTGATAAATCTTAATTTGTGTAACGCCACGCCAATCTAATTATTAAGTAAGCCTTTCGATGGCCTATGGTATGGTATGGCCCATCGGATCGACTGTGACAGTATCGCCATCGAGGGGATGACGTTATTTATAAAGGAGAGTCTACAGAGTACACAGTTTGAATACCTTACGTTGCACGCACTCTCTCTGATGCGTTGTTACTTTGTGAAAACGTGCAAAACCTTCATCTGATGGTAAATGCAACGTCTGCCCATAACAAATGTTGTGTCACCCAGAACACATTTGCGTGGTACCACACTGCTCACGTCAGCCTGAGTTTCGGTTTGAAGGGCACTGTGAGCTAGCGTAATCACTGGGCATTTGAGACTTAAGATCTGATGTCTCAGGGTGACGAGCGCAGTGTGGTGTCACACAGAAATATTCTGGGTGACACAGCATTTGTTGTGGGCGGACGTTGCACTTACCATCAGGTGAACGTTTTGCACGTTTCGTTACTTTATGCAATAAAAAAAAGTCGCCTCTGCGGCTTAGGCTTCGTAAAACCTTTCCATACATTTCCTTCCCATGTCTTTAGCAACCAATTAGATCCACATTTGTGACTGAAAATATCTCTATATCTCTATATCAATTACTTGGTCCCCTTTTCCTGTCCCTTGGTACAGTTACACTATGTTAAATGTTTTGTTCATCTATTGTTCGATAAAAGAATACTACCACTCCATCTCATCCAATGGATCTCGTAAAAGGCGAGTAAGGAATTAAACTGCACTGTGCACCCAACAGCGCATGGTGGCGATGGGCTCACCACCTATCACACCAAGTGCATTATATTGTTTTGGTGAAACGTGGATTGTGGCAGTCATCTGTTTTTGCAGTGAGTGCCCAGTCTCTGACTACCCCTTATGGGATATAGTCGTGATCTTATGTATGTATGTATGTATGAATAATTACAGATCGAAAATACCATGTAACGAGAAACAGACAGATGCGTGGCATCTTGTACTGCGATGGCCAATATGCCTGTCAAGCTCGGTGATTACGGAAAAACCCCTCTTTTTCCTATATATCAGCGGACTATTAACGAGTTAATAACGATGACGATGATCAGGATACGTATCAGGGTTAGGTAGAACTTTCGTTCTAACCAATACGGTAGCGACTGAGCCAATACGCTAACCACTAAGCGACTGAGGTAATCGGAGGTTACAAATTACATCAAACTGTAAACTGCAATCTAGATAAACCCGTAAAGATATTCGTAGGCCATAACATTTCATTCGACAAAAAGCTTTTTGTCTTGATCAATTCGGAAGCCTACTCGTTTGGAAACACGTCTGTTTGAAGCTGAAAACAGATTGACAGCTATTTGTTCGTCGTCTACGTAATTCAGAAAAAGGAAAAAACATATTTATGGGACTATTTTCGCTGTATAATTGTGTAATGAACAACTCTATCACAAATTAAGTCCAATGGAGGTATTTTTAGGAATATACTAATTTACTCTGTACAGTTGCAATGTTGTGGCGACATAAAAAAAATGTGTCAGATCTCAAAACGAAAATACACAAACCATGTAACAGTACAGTTTACTGGTGTTAGGATTCCTATCCAGGAATCCGTCTAGGTAGGTACCACCCCAGGGCCAGTTATTCTGCCGTGAAGCAGTAGTGTGCAAGCATTACTGTGTTTCGGTTTGAAGGGCACTGTGAGCTAGCGTAATTACCGGGCATATGAGACTTAAGAACCTATGTCTCAGGGTGATGGGCACATTGTGGTGTGACATAGAAATTTTCTGGGTGATACAGCATTTGTTGTGGGCAGACGTTGCACTTACCATCAGGTGAACGTTTTGATCGTTTCATCACTTTATCCAATAAAAGAAAAAAAAAGCAGCAGTGTCTGTTGATTGAATGCAAGGCGGTTCATATTGAGATCGGCAATTCTCCTAAGCGCACGTAACGTTAAATCCCTTTGCAGAAGAATTCAGTGTCGAGCTATTAAAAAAAAGTCAATATTTATGAAACTTGCAAGTTATTGTGGTTTTCGGTTAGGAGCACGTTTGTATTGATTGTCTACGTGTTTCGTTTCTATAGGAGTGGGGGCCAACGACCAAGTGGTCCACCTGATGGTGATCACCGCCGCCATGATAGGCTCTTTTCTTCTGTCCAAGGCTCTTCCTTCAGCTTTTTGTAAGCTTTTTATTTGATTTACAATGGTAACCTGTACCTGTGTGTAGAAACAGGTATAGTTTACAGTCATCACATCGCGAGTCTTCTGCAGAACATTGCTCCATCTAATAGAAAGTTACCTTATGCTGTGTTTGTTGTTACAAGGCTTGGACATGTGGGCCTGGAAATAGCTCAGCCCAACCGGGGAAGTATCGCGCTCTCATCATATATGTAAAGGAGCAGAATAGTTGTACTGCGTTGTATTGTTGCGGGCATTTTATTCCATCTTAATCCATCTTAATCCATTAATGAGACATACCAATGACTGGTAGTAGAATTCCTATGGAGGAATCCGACTATGTATGTACCAAACTAGGCTAGTTATTCTGCCGAGAAGCAGTAGTGTGTTTCGGTCTGATTGGCACTGGCAGCTAGAGTGTATCATTGGGCATATGAGACTAAGAACTGAGTCTCAAAGTTACGGACAAAGCGTGAATTTGGTATGGGCAGTCGTTGCACTTAATAGACTCGTCACTTACCGCTAGAAAAAAAATACTGGCAGGTGAATAGACCAACAGTGTCGTTTAGTTAGTTTCACTACTATTAAATTAAAAATAAAATTTTTGCTTAACTTTTTCGAGTCTTTCAGCTAACTGATCAAATGCCAACTCAGTTTGCCGATCTTTTTGAGTCGTATTGTCGTTTCAGCCTATCACTGAGCTCATGTTGAACATTGACCTCCCCCATATATTGCCGAAGAAGTTTGAATCTCATTTTGGGGGGATTTTACCATGGTTACCAAGTTTTTACGAAGCCACGCTTGGCAGACGGGTTGGCAACATCACATCTTTTTGAGTAACGGATGTATATTCATGTTTTTTTGTTTTTTCGACGACCTCGAGGCGAAGTACCCAGCGTTTTGAATTCAAATCCCGGCCGTAGCTTATGTTTTAGCAAATACAGAAATTGTTGGTTTTCGAGGTTGGTTCTTCTGGTTGGTAGTGCTTGTAAAATTTATGAAAAAAATATCCTCCTAATTTTATAAATAAAATCGATATGAATATTCTGTCTGTTCCAACAAATGTAACATAAAAATACACAATACTATTATTAAACCTGATGGCAGATTTATATGTGGATATCGTTGGCCGTGTGGTGGTGGCTCAAGCAATACAATTACAGCAGTATTATAAAGGTGTAGAAATAGCTTGGCAGCGATCACCTCATACTCATCCATGTATTCCTTATTATTGTAATAGCCCTCCTTAAAAAGTCTTTGTTACAAAATAGTTTGAATTTTTTGATTGAAAGCCTGCACTTTCTGGGATTGTGTTGTAAAAACGTTTACATTGCCCCATGAAAGAGGTACTGACTCTGTTAAGTCGAGTAATTGGCATAATTAATTTGTGCTTGTTCTTGGTATTCCCACTATGAACATCACTTTTTTTAATTAAAGTCATTTATATTCTTATGTACATACATAACGTTTTCATATACATATTGAGAGACATGGTTAAGATATTAATTTCTTTAAATTTATCTCTAAGAGACACTCTAGAGCCAAGATTATAAATAGATCTTATGGCCCTCTTTTGCAAAACAAAAATCACCTCTGCGTCAGTCCCCATAGCAAAATACCATAAGACTTTATGCTGTAAAAATAACTAAAATAAACTAATACATAATACAGTTTCAACAGTAGTCAAGTTTCTAATTCTTTTACAGCATAAGCTGCAGAGCTATGTCTACTTGCTAGTTTAGATATATGGTGGCCCCATTGAAGTTTCGCTTCTAGAGTTATTCCAAGAAAGACAGTGGTATACACATGACTCAACTCCTCCCCATTTACGAGTACATTTACATTCAATCGTATAACATTTGGTGTTGTAAATTTTAGTTTTATTGCTATTTAAAGGCAAATTGTTCAAGTTAAACCAATGTACTACTTTTGAAATAGCATTATTCACCTCGTCTTATAATAAAAGATGACGTTATATTTTGAAAATCTATGATGTATCATCAGCAAATAATACTACATCATAGTTATCCCCTACTAAGTAAGGTAATTCATTAATGTAAATTAGGAATAGGAATGGGCCGAGAATCGAAACCTGCGGAACACCCGCAAATATGAAGTTAAAACTTTAAGTGCGGAATTTATTATACCGTAATGACGTAGTTTCCTTTCTCTCCGTTTCTTGATGAACGCAATCGAAGGCCTTAGAAACATCACAGAAAACACCCATAGGCATCCTGTGAATTCTCCCAGGAATCGAATATATACTTAATCAGTTTAACACCGGCATCGGTTGTAGAACGACCCCATGTAAAACCAAATTGGTTTTTGTGAAACAATTTAAGTAAATTAAAATGTTTTAACATTTAATTAAGAATATTTTTTTCAAAAAGTTTACTTAATGTTGGTAGTACGGAAATAGGCCTAACGTTAGAGGGATCCGACACACAAGACATACTGTCAATGACATAGTTTCATCAGAATAATTACTGTAATTAAATTCATACATACATACATAAGATCACGACTGTATCCCATAAGGGGTAGTCAGAGACTGGGCACTCACTGCAAAAACAGATGACTGCCACAATCCACGTTTCACCAAAACAATATAATTAAATTCCCTGAGATGTTATTTGCGAATGTTCTAATCGTACCAACGAAATTGCTTCTTCATTTACTAAATGGCGAATTCAATTTATAAAGAAATGAATAATTATCTCTCGAGATTTACTGTTTTCCCCGACTTCACAATTCAAAGCTTTAACGAGATGAGATTATTATTAAATTATTAAATTTATTACGACATTAAATCGAAAGTTTCTCAACTGTATTTAATATTAAATGATTAACACAGCGGATACAGTAGATTAGTACACTTTGCTAAGAAAGCTTAATTCCGGACTGAATTCTCTTATAGGCATTTACAGATAATACTGCAGCTTATCAGCTAATACATATATGTATAGCAATACATATATTAGCAGCAGTCTAGGTAGGTACCACCCCAGGGCCAGTTATTCTGCCGTGAAGCAGTAGTGTGCAAACATTACTGTGTTTCGGTTTGAAGGGCACTATGAGCTAGCGTAATCACTGGGCATATGAGACTTAAGAACTGATGTCTCAGGGTGATGGGCACAGTGAGGTGTCACACAGAAATGTTCTGGGTGACACAGCATTTGTTATAGGCAGACGTTGCACTTAACATCAGGTGAACGTTTTGCTCGTTTCATCACTTTATACAATAAAGCTATTTTTACTAGTGGTCAGCTATGGAACTATACAGCCAGGCACAGGGCCATTTATATCTAGTGCAATTACTCGGCATATGAGATTTAAGAACTGTCGCAGGGACTCGTGCCAAAATGGCGGCGACGTGGTTTGTCACCCGTCAAGTCTTGTTTCCCGCGAGGACGAAGAGTGGGCCACGTGAGTTGTCTCAGCTTACCCCTTATGTGGGAAAACGGCATGACTGTATTTATGTAAAACGTACTACCGATACAGCAGAAATCATAGTGTGGAGCGCCGTTTTGTTTTAAAATTAAAATAGTGTAAAGAACGAAATGAAATACTTCTTTACTTAAAAGTTTTCGAAAGTTATAATATTTCAGATATACTAGTTCGACTAAATGATTTATCTTATTACGCTTTTGCCTTTGCTTGTACTTTTCGTAAAACTAACAGAAGCAGTTCTCGGATATTAAATTATTAACTAGTAACTGATGCCCGCGACTTTGTCCGCGTGAATAAAGGAATATATCTTTACTGGCGGTAGGATTCCTGAGTAGGAATCCGTCTAGGTAGATACCACCCCAGGGCCAGTTATTCTGCCGTGAAGCAGTAGTGTGCAAACATTACTGTGTTTTGATTTGAAGGGCACTGAGAGCTAACGTAATCACTGGGCATAAGAGACTTAAGAAATAATGTATCAGGGTGACGGGCGCAATGGGACACCATAGATATTCTGGGTGACGCGGCATTTGTTATGGTCAATGTTGCACTTACCATCAGATGAACTTTTTGCTAGTCTCGTCGCTATTTCCATAAAAAAAGTATGAACGTATACGATGAAAGTTTTAATTTATGCAATTAAATGTATTTGTGACATATATTATATATACATGATAGCATTCTCGCTCATTCTCCGTTCAAATTTTAACTATGCCAAATCTCTCACACCTTCGTCCGCGCAATATGCTTAAAAAGGGGTACAAACTTTTCTCTTCGCGTATTAATATATTCCGGTCTACGCAAAATGAGCATATTTTGCTATATGTTTTTTTTTCGCGAGTGATACATCAACGATCCAATAAATCCGCAGTCTGTGAATGTCTGTGACATTTTTTTTTTAATTTAAAAATAAAACATGTTTCGGAGAGTAGTGGTTGACTTCAATAAGTTGTTATTTTATTCGATTAGATAACAAACGATATTATCTAATCAACATAAGAAAAGCTTATAATTTGGATTTTAGTTATGTCAGCGAGATCTTAATTAAACTGCCAAAGTTGTTCATGCATAAAATGAGACTCTTATTTATGTGAAACTACACTCCTTTGATCCAAAAGAGTAAATTACCGAAGCAAAATGCGTTGTAATTAATTGCGACATTACTGTAAAATGTTTATCGCAACTGCCTTTTAGTTAATAATCGACAGATCTGAGGTCTAAAATATACAGATTATTGGTCATAGGATGATTTTATTAGATGCACTTTATCTTTGTGCAAAACGTTCACCTGACGGTAAGTGTAACTGCCCATAGCAAATGCTATATCAGCCAGAACATTTTTTTTTTTTTTTTTTTTTTTTTATTGCTAGTAACTATAACATTGAAACATTGAAATCTTAAATAATTACATGACCAGCACCGTTATCCGCTAATTAATGTATTACAAAGCGGTACTGAGTACAATGAAATTTTAAATTTTTACAAGAAGGTGAAATGTAGGGTAATCATAGATGAGATTATAGATACTATAAAGATATAAAATGAGTTCGTTTTTAAATTAACTTATCAATAACAGCTTTCTTAAATTTATGCAAGGACATGGCGAATAAGTCTATGTCAGAGAAGTTATCGTTATACGATTTCATAATACGATGTAAAGGGGCACGTTCACCAGCGTTGGTTCTGCATGGTCTTGGGGCAAATGTTCGGTGTACATACGTATCTCGAATACGTTTTGAGCTGCTAGGAATACGTAAAAATATTTGATTCGTGAGTTGGTTGCAGTCAATGTAGTTTTTACAAATTTTATAAAGAAATATTACATCAAGCAGCAAGCGTCTCTTATATAAATTGAGCAAAGAATACTCAACAAGAAGGTTATGATACGAAGACCGGGAGCGATAACACTTGTAATTAACAGAACGGAGGTACTTTCTTTGAACTGACTCAAGTTGATCACAGTATTTTTGGTAAAAAGGGCTCCAGATCTGCGTTGCATATTCCAGTTGAGGTCTTATAAGTGTTTTAAATAGAACTGAGTATGTGTTAGCTTTCTTGAAAATCTTGCACGTTCGCATGACAAAACCATATAGTTGAAATGCTTTGTTTGTAATATTGGTAATGTACATCAAAATGAAGATTGGAGTCAAAGGTAATGCCAAGATCTTTAATCTGTGAAACGGTTTCTAAAGGAGAATTGCAGAGGTAGTAAGTGAATTTGATATTATATTTTTTTTAGAGAAGGTTATAGCTTTGCATTTTGGAATATTTAACTGTAATTTATTTTCTTGACAGTAGGCAGACAGGCAGTCCAAATCACGTTGAAATTTGTCACAATCATCTATAGTTTTTATGGTCCGAAAAATTTTGAGATCGTCCGCGTAAAGCAGGAAGTCTGTATTCTTAAAACACTCGTTGATGTCATTTATGAACAGAATGAAAAGAAGTGGACCCAAGATGGAGCCCTGCGGTACGCCGGACGATACACAAATGTCATTGGAAGAGTAGCCGCGCACAACGACCCGTTGTGTTCGGTTAGAGACATATGAAGAAAACCATCGTAATAAGTTCCCACGAATTCCATTATATGCTATCTTTTGAAGAAGCATCTCATGATCTACTCTATCAAATGCCTTACGAAAGTCTGTGTAAACAGCATCAATCTGAAGTTTATTGTCAATGTTTTCGAACAAAAAATTGGTGTATAATAAAAGATTAGAGACTGTAGAACGTTTTTTGACAAAACCGTGCTGTTGCGGAATAATAACGTTATGTAAACTAGGATAAACAGAATTGTGCACTAGTCGCTCCAAGACTTTTGATAAGACGGATAGCAAAGAAATGGGACGATAATTGGTAACATCATTTTTCGCACCACTTTTAAATACGGGAGTAATATTTGCAGTTTTCCAAATTTGAGGCAGATGTCCTTCGCTTAAGCTACGATTGAATATATAAAAAAGTGGAGTACAAATGGTATCCGCCGTATGTTTAAGGAATAATGGTGGTATACCGTCCGGCCCAGTTCCCTTAGTCACATTCAAAGATTTAAGTTGATTAATAATAGTGCTTTTAGTAACCGATATTTCAGATAAGATTACATTATTTGGTGAACAGGCTAAAGAATCTAGTTCTAAGTTGCTGTGGTCTCTTTTTCCATATACAGAGCTAAAGAAGGCGGAAAAACAGCTCACATGTCTCTACTGGGTTACTGGAAGATACATTATTATATGTCACATTTATCGGAATACCAGTTTTATCTTTACAGTTCTTAACAAAAGACCAAAATTTTTTGATATCAACCTGTAAAGCTGATTCCACTGTATTTATATAAGAACGAAAACAATCGGAACACAGTGAATGAAACCTTTTACGAAATACCACATATTTTTCGTAGTCGGATATATTACTGTATTTTTTCCATTTCCGCCAAGCTCTATCTTTATTTTTAAATACGTGTACAAGGGGACGAGAGAACCAAATTGGAAATTCATTTGATTTTACTGGACGTAGTGGTACATACTTTTTTATAATTCTATAAATAATTTCATAAAACTCGGAGGTAGACTGCCCCACAGGTAAGTTATACAAAGCGTTTTCCCAGTCTACACTACTTATATCGTTATTAATGTCAATGTATTTACCTTCAATGAATCTGTATGTCGGCGCAGAGTTGCGAGGCGTAGGTTTGTACGGCAATTCGAGAGAAACATTGACGAAAAGAGGAGGATGGAAGGTGTCGACGGGTACCAAAGGGTTAGGTGGATGAACACAACTACAAGAATCATTGTTACTAATACAGAGGTCTAGGATACGGCCTAAATAATTCTTAATCTTGTTATATTGTTTTGAACCTGTGATGGACAATAAATTCGACAAAAGTACCAATGTGTAAGAGGAAATGTGTGTAATGAGTGGGATTAATGCAGATGTCTCACAGACCTGCCATTCAATAGAGGGTAAGTTAAAGTCTCCAAGAATGAATAAATTACTGACCATTGGTGATGTTAGCTCGCTTTGTAGTGCATTAAAAAATAATTCATAGGTATTTAAATTTTGGTTAGGCGGTACATAAACCCCACACACAACTTTATAGTCACCTAACTTATTCGATGGGAACTTCAAGAAAACATAGTCGATATTAGGTGGTATATTATGACAATAGTCATCTCGAGTTAGCGGCGAAGTAAGTATATAGCGCGTGACGTTTAATTCACGACGAACAGCAATCAAAACTCCACCACCATCCGACTTACCGCAGGCCTCCCGGTTCCTGTCACAGCGAAATACTTTATAGCGAGAATCAAACAATTCACAGTTACCGATATGGGGTACAAGCCAAGTTTCCGTCAGTATTATGAGGTCATATGAGTCTAGTAATGCGTTATTAAATAAAGTATTTAACTTCGTTCTTAAACCTCTGCAATTTTGGTAATATATTGATATGTTACTCAATTGATTGAATTGTATTAAGAAATATATATAATCTTAAATAAATGACAGAATAAAGATTATGGCAATAATAGTACAACAAATACATATACTCCATTTGAGTGTGAGTAGTATACGTGCAATATTTATAATAATAATATGATCGTAAGTTATTTGTATAAACACTGCATAACGAACATGTTCCAATATTATTAGTGTGATTCTTTACAATTAATTTATAGAAAACATTAGCTAAAGTAAAAAGATATAATGTATACAAATTAAATTTAAGATATTTTCGTAATATTTTAAAACAGGGGATAGAAAAAATATTTGGTGTACTACGTTACCTGCTAAACGAACAGAGTAATTAGTCGATGAGAGATTATGGGTTATAGCAAACTGTTTGTGATAATAAGTTGCAGAAACCATCGAAGTTAGTTTTGTATTGACAACTTCTCTGAATAGTCCTAAAACATTCAGAATTAATGAAATTTCATTTAAATACTAGTCAAAACTAGGGTTTATTGCTAAGAGGTCTGATTTTAGATAAATCATTCTCATTTCGTATGGCGAAAGCAGCTGATGTATCATTCGCTCGTACAAGTATGGTTCCATGTTTAATCCACATATATCGGTATCCAAGCTGCTTAGCCGCATCTCTCGCTTTTCGAAACAAAATTTTGTTATGTAATGTCAGATGTTCATTAATGTAGATTTTCTGTACTGTGCCTTGGATTTGTAGCTGGTCGGTAGTTATATTTTTTATAAGACGGGCAGAAGACAAAAAGTTATCACGGGTTATCTGACTCGCGAATCGGACTATGATATTCTTAGGTCGAGTACTTTTGGAGTTCATCTGAGGAACACGATGAAGAGCAACAATGTCATTACCCGAGTATGGAAAATTTATTATTTTGGCTAAATGTTCAATAATCTTGACCAGATTTTCTCCGCGCTTCTCAGGTAGGTTGCTAATTTCAACATTACAACCTCGTGATTTCTGCTCCATATTCTCAAGCTTGGCTTCAAGTTTAACTAGTTGAAACTCAAAATGTTCTGTTTTATCAATCTTCTTCTGAATTGAAGAGAGGTGACTGTCCAACTCTTGGGTTTTCTTATTTAACTCATCATATCTGCCACTTAGAAATTGTATTGATGTTTTAATATCTTCAAAGCTAGTCGTTAGCTTTGAGAATTTTTCGTCGTGCATAGAAAACCAAGATTCCATCATGCTAAACATCTTACTTTGAAATGCAAGAAATTCGGTTCGCAAATCATGCTCAGGTTCGTTTGACTTTGGCAACCCTGTACGGAAAGTGACATACGACGGAGGCGATTCAGCTTCTATGATTGAACCGTCCACACTCATTTCTCTTGATTTTGGCTGGTGTGATCCATCCACAAACGTATCCTTGAAGTTACTCATTTTGAAGTAATATTTTGCTCTGTAGCAGTGACTACTCTGTACCGCGTCGACAAAGCGCTTGGTCGGCCGTCCGTATGACTCTCGTATGAGTCGTGACGTTATTCACACACACACACGTAAAAAGCAGATAGCGGAGTGCACAAGCGACAGCTGATTCGGACCGCGACGCGCGAATGAATGTGTGATCATGAATGTGTGTCATTTCTGTGTGACACCGCACTGTGCCTATTACCCTAAGACATCAGTTCTTAAGTCTCATATGCCCAGTGATTACACTAGCTCTCAGTGCCCATCAAACCGAAACACAGTAATGTTTCCACAACTGCTTCACGGCAGAATAACTGGCCCTGGGGTGGTACCTACCTAGACGGAGTCCTGCATAGGAATCCTACCACCAGTTATGACCATTTCGGAATATGAGACGAACGCAGCGTGGTACTGGTAGTAATGATCTGTGCAACATTTTTTTATGGATAGATGTTACACTTATCCTCATGTGAACAATTTTCTGATCCCGCCGGAAGGAATCCGTTACGTTGCGGGTTTTGCGGATCTCACAAGTCGTCGAAAATCATACTTATACTGTAAGTGCGAAAGTAACTCTCTCTGGCCCTCTGTCTGTTTGTTACATTTTCAAGGTTTAACCGCTAAACCGATCTTGACGAAGTTTGGCACAGATATTGCATTGTGGAGTAGATAGATATTGTATGGGTATAGATCTATATACCATTTTTACGTGTATGTATATTTAAGTGTATATATCTTTGTATACATTTATGTGTAATATGATTTTAAATATAATTATTATTGTATAGATATATTTTAGTCCAGTTAGTGTAATGTTTTTATTAGAAAGTATTTAAAAATTATGAAGTTGCACATTGTGAAGCACCTGTAACAATATCTCTCTATGCCATGGGTTGATTGGGAGAGAATGCCAAAAGGCATTAAGTTCGCCCTTTGTAATCGTTTTTTTTAATTAGGTGAATACATTAAAGGAAAAAAATGAATGAATAAATAAATAAATAATAAATAATAAGTAATAAATAATATAATACATAATACATAATAAATAATGAGTAATAAATAATAAATAATACATAAATATAGAATACTTTTATCCTGGACAATCAAATAGATCCCACGGGATATTTAAAAATCTATATCCACGCGGACAAAGTCCTGGGCATCGGCAAGTATTTTTTATTTCTCAGACATGTTTTGCAGACGCTACGTATTCATCCACCGCCGAACTCGTTGTACTCTCGAGTACTTGCTAAGATCCACAGGCAAAATATAAATTGGTGTATATTAACTAGCCGTGTGGTGGCGGCTCGTTAAAAGAATACTACCACTCCATCTCATCCAATGGATCTCGTAAAAGGCGAGTAAGGAATTAAACTGCACTGTGCACCCAGCAGCGCATGGTGGCGATGGGCTCACCACCTATAACACCAAGTGCATTATATTGTTTTGGTGAAACGTGGATTGCGGCAGTCATCTGTTTTTGCAGTGAGTGCCCAGTCTCTGACTACCCCTTATGGGATACAGTCGTGATCTTATGTATGTATGTATGTATGTATATTAACTAACTCCTACCGAGTACTCGGCGACTGTCTGTCGAAGAGTCACTTGCCCCGTTGCCTCGTTTTGAGGTGAAACACGTGTCGTGTTCTCGAGTTCAGTGGTGTGTTTTACCTTGTGGTAGTGTTGGAGTAGTTATAGTGGTATCTGGTGGCGGTTTGCAGTGGCGGAATTAGTTTGCTTCTGCACGCTATTGTGGGAGGGCGGCGGTGCTCTTAAAAACTAGGTAACATACACCATTTTATATGTTGCATGCGGATCTTAGCAAATTAACTTTTCAATATATTATTCTAATACAGATATTTCTTGAACAGAATAGAATTTTTATACATTTACATAATACTCATTGAACATCGTTTTTTAAGCAACACTGGTTCGCAAAGAAATGCCTCTGTCCTGGTAAGAACCGATAAGAAACCCAGCGTGATTTTTTTTTCAGTTATTTTAAAAATAATATACAATTACAGCAGTATTATAAAGATGTAGAAATAGCTTGGCAGCGATCACCTCATACCCAGGGGTTATCATTATTCATGTATTCCTTAATATTATAATAACGCTTCTTAAAATTCTTTGTTTCACAATTAATATCTCATTATCGTGGATTTCCACAGTAACGCCTGATTCTATTAACTATATTAATAATTTAACTGTATCAGCACTAGAGCTCAGCGCCCAACCTCCTCTACGCTATTTCGCTGCGACTACTGTATATACATAAGTCGTTTTCAATATTGTTTTTGCTCAGGTTAAATGTTCACAATATGTGTCTACCAACGTCCAATTCCAAACATCAAGTAAAAAAAAGTAAAGTTTCAAGCCTATAAACGTCCCACTACTGAGCACAGGCAACAGGAAGAATCCGCCACACTGCTCCAATGCGGGCTGGCGGACTGCACATGTCTTCGAGATATTTTTCATTTCTCAGACAGGAAACCTGCATGGTTTCCTCACGATGTTTTTCTTCACCGTCGAGAACGTGGTGAATCAGCACTTAAAATTGCAATTAACAATTTTAGTGATGCCGGCACCGGGAATCGAACCCAGGTCACTCGCGTACTATAAAATTTTAAAACGAGCGCCTAGCCCCTGAGCTACCACGGCTCAAGTAATTAAGCAAACATCAAGTAATTAGATAATATATAAGTTACAAAACAGATTAGCATTTTGAAAACAAGAGAAGGTCGGATGGTAAAAGAATGTTCAAAGATAGGACACGTTTCATAGCCCTCGCTATAACGAAAAAGAAAGGTTATGCAAACAAGCGATCTAATAAATGTATTCAGGGTGTTCTGTTCATATTTTTAATCTCATAAGAAAAAGGTCTTGAAATGTCTTTTTAAGTCTTGTTAGATTATAATCTTCATAACAAATATTTTGTAAAACTGTATACAAGTAAAGTTTTAAATGATAAGAAAATGGATGAATATTTTGTCAGCATAAATCTGTAGTAGTTAATGAACTCGACAGGAAAATTACTTACAACTAAACTCTTCAACTTTGTTACTTAATATTATACTATTTCAAAAAACTTTCACATTTAAGTCAGTTTTCTCTACATTGTTTTAAACTTATTTAATGTAGTATTTATAAAGTCTTCTTGTGTTGTCCGATTGTCGACCAACAGCAACTACGTCCGAATACTATCGCAAGGTAACAACTGCGCGGGAGAAGCTATAGTGCCAGGTGTACTCGCGAAATAGTAAGTGCCTCACTCACTATTTCTAACTCACCCATGCCTAAACTAAACAGGATCTGGAATTAGAGTTGATAGGTATATAGTATTTTATTTATTTAATTAATCTTTATTATTTTAAAAAAAAGGATTACAAATGGCGGACTTAATAATAGGCTTAATCAAAAACAAGGAGCTACAAAATTTTAATATTCACAACTTCCACAATGTTCAACACATTTTCTAGGGAATATTCAGAAAATTAAAAAGACTGGATGGAGCTAAAGGAGATTCTGTTATGTCTGTTTATGGGACTCAGAGTTTCATTCCCTTAAAAAATTGTTTTTTTTGTTCCCGGCAACAGGTGCGGTAAGCTTTGAGAATTATTCTTTCCACACTTTCACGCGTAATTGAATTCGTGAAAGCCTCGGGGTTGGGTTTTGATATTTAATGCGAGTAGTATTCTTATAAAAATAGAGAATCGACAGTATTTTTAAATTTTA
The DNA here is from genome assembly GCA_019845155.1 of Luehdorfia chinensis. NCBI lineage: Eukaryota > Metazoa > Arthropoda > Insecta > Lepidoptera > Papilionidae > Luehdorfia > Luehdorfia chinensis. The sequence continues at coordinate 928,355 of JAHVAK010000420.1, forward strand.
TTTCACAGCGAAATAATTAGTCACGTTTTGTATTACTCTGTGGGAGACTTTTTATGGAAGAAAGTGTTGAGAAAAACAAATCGTTTACCTGATGGAGAATGCAATGGCTGCGCTGGAGGCACTACACTACGCTCATACTTAATCTGTTTTTTTTTTTATTGGAAAAAGTAGCGAAACGAGCAAGACGTTCACCTGACAGTAAGTGCAATGTCTGCCCATAACAAACGCTGTGTCACCCAGAACATTTCCGTGTGACACCACACCGCGCCCGTCACTCTGAGACATCGGTTCTTAAGTCAACCCAGTGTACCCAGTGATTACGCTAGCTCTCAGTGCCCTTCAAACCGAAACACAGTCATATTTGCACACTACTGCTCCACGGTAGAGTAACTACCTAGACGGATTCCTGCATAGGAATCCTACCACCAGTAATTACCACTAATTACATACTAATAGTTATATACATACATACATAAGATCACGACTGTATCCCATAAGGGGTAGTCAGAGACTGGGCACTCACTGCAAAAACAGATGACTGCCACAATCCACGTTTAACCAAAACAATATAATGCACTTGGTGTGATAGGTGGTGAGCCCATCGCCACCATGCGCTGTTGGGTGCACAGTGCAGTTTAATTCCTTACTCGCCTTTTAAGAGATCCAATGGATGAGATGGAGTGGTAGTATTCTTTTAACGAGCCGCCACCACATATATATTTATATTATATAGATACAGTTTGAATTAAATTTGGAAAATGTATCCAGTGTTGATGATCCAATTTAAAAATTTTCTTTCTTCGTTCACGCTAAATAACCGAACTTGCTACAGTAATTGATCTGATGATAATGAATCGGAATTTGTAGTTAAATCTGCAATCATAAATTTAATTTGTACTAAAATTAACAAAAAATAAATTGTTATAAAAAATTTAGGACTTGAAGTGTCTGCAAAAATTGTTTAAAAGCGCATTGAGCTATATTAAATATAGGTATAATACTCGTAACAACTACGTATCAACAATGACAATGGAATTAAACGTTAATTGGCTCTAATACGATAAATAATTTACTACAATATACGATTACACGAAAATTAATAGAGTAGAATAGATTTTTTTTTATTCAATAATGATTATTTACACAATACTTATTGAAAGTCATTTATTTTCTTTTTTAACTACACTGGTTCGCAAAAAATGCCCTGTCCTGGGAATAACCAGTAAGAAACCCAGCGGGATTTTTTTTTCAGTAATGTTTTAAAATAATGTACAATAACATTAGTATTATAAATATGTAAAATTATCTTGGCGGCGATCACCTCATTCCCAGGGGTTATCATCATCTATGTATTCTTTAATATTATAATAACCCTTTTTATGAAGTCTTTGTTTAATATAAAATTTGTTTAATCTAGCAGTTTCAACATTAGTCAAATTCCTAATTTTTTTTACAGCATAAGTTGCAGAGATAATGGCGGATTTCACGTTTGAAACTAAACGCGATCAGTTCAAGCTGAACGAAGTTTAAGCGTTTAACTGAGTTCAATGCTACTGTTTGCATTTCACCAACATCAAATGAACGCGATTAAAGCTAAACGCGGTTCAAATTCTGAACGCCCAATTTTCGATGTTCAGCTCTTTAAACGCGTTTAGAGAGAAAGATGGACCGGCAGATAACACACTACTGTGTGCAAGCATTACTGTGTTTCTGTTTGAAGGGCACTGTGAGCTAGCGTAATCACTGGGCATTTGAGACTTAAGAACTGCAGACTTAAGAACTGTTTCAGGGTGACGGGCGCAATTTGGAGTCCCATATAAATGTTCTGGGTGACACAGCATTTGTTGTGGGCGGACGTTGCACGTAGCATCAGGTGAACGTTTTGCTCGTTTCGTCACTTTATACAATAAAAAAAATTGAAGTCTTTTTTAAATAGTTCCTTGTACCTAAAGTTTATTTCGACTTTAGCAAACAAACAACATTATAACAAAAGAACAAGGCAGTTAACTCTAACGGATTAATTACAGGAAACGCAACTAGGTAGAGAAATTTGGCGAGTCTGTTTTATTGGTAACGGTCTTTAATTCAACTTTAACGTGCGTTCGTAAGCTCCAAATTAAGTTGTTGGAATTGTTCATGCGTAAAATGGGCTTTGTATTTAACACAATATAAATTACGCTCCGAATGCTCCGTTACGAGCGTTCGTCAGAACTATAAGGATTTATTTTTATTTATAAAGATTTTTTTTATTGGCGAAGAGTGCAAATCGTAGCCGTGTGGTAGCGGCTTAAGAGAATCTACCACCCCATTTCAGCCCGTGGGTGTCATGAAAGTCGACAGAGGGAAAATTAAAAGCGGGTATGAGTAGCAGCATCGTCCTGGAACATCTGAATAAATAAACTGCGGTTGCCAACCCGCCTGCCAAGCGGCAAAATGAAATGAGAGCTACAAACTGTTCCGGCAATCTATGTTCAGCAGTGGACTATTAAAAAGTAAAGTAAAGTTTCAGCCTATAAATGTCCCACTGCTGAGTACAGGCCTCTCATTTCTGAGAGGGATTTGGAGCTAGGAAGAATCCGCCACGCTGCTCCAATGCGGGTTGGCGGACTTCACATGTCCTCGAAATATTTCTATTACTCGGACATGTAGGTTTCCTCACGATGTTTTCCTTCACCGCTAAGCACGTGGTAAATCAGCACTTAAAATTGTAGAACAATATTAGAGGTGCCGGCACCGGGGATCGAACCCAGGTTACTCGCTTACTATGAAATTAAAGGCCAGCACCAGGCCCCTGAGCTACCACGGATTTTTTGGAATTGATAGGTTGAAATGATGATGATGAATCATGAGCGAATCGTTCACCTGATGCAACGTCTGTCGATGAGTAACAGTAATGTTTGCACACTACTGCTTCACGGCAGATTAACTGGCCCTACGGTAGTACCTATCTAGGCGGATTCCTTAGAAAGTATACCGACAGTTAAAATTATGGCGAAGCAATATTATACGATAACTAGCTGATGCCTGCGAGTTCGTCCGCGTGAATATAGGTTTCTTCAAATACCCTGTGAGAACTTATTGATTTTTCGGGATAAAAAGTATCCCATGTCCGTCTTTAGAATATAACCTATCTCTGTGTCAAATTTCGTCAAGATTGGACCAGCGACTGAGCCGTGAAAAGGTAACAAACAGACAGAGGGACAGAGAGAGTTACTTTCATTTTTGATTCGTTATGCTTACGCGAATACTACAAATTTAAATGAAACTAATTTTACGGATTTTATCTCATTTAATTTTGAACTATTTATAATTATTTATAAGCGCTTTTCATCAACCATGTTCACGGGAGGACTGACCTCTACCCCTGCCGTGAAGTGATAAAATCCGTAAAATTAGTTTTATACAATCATATGATTATTGTTAAATATTGTAATTTAATTTAATTTAATTAATTTCTAATTTCAAAATACTCGTAAAATTATTATAATTTGTTAACCTTTTTCAAAATCTTCAAGATAAGACACGTTCCAACTTTCCGCCGATTTAGGCGAAAAGTTAAATAAACAAGCGATATTCCAAATCTGTCCCCCGAGACACAGCGCCAGTTATAATCTTATTGGAAAGCGAGCAAAAGTCATAAAAGTTTCCCAAAAGCCTCTCAAAGTGTTAGTGGGTACAGGTTAACCTTGTTTAGCTTTGTTTTAGAACATCGTTTGAAGATACTGAAAAGATTTTTAAACAGGATTTCATTACGGTAAGGTAAAGGTAAGGTAACAGCCCCACTGGTGGACACAGGCCTGCTCTCATTTTCGGGAGGGTTTCGGAGCTGGGAAGAATCCGTCACGCTGCTCCAATGCGGGTTGGCGGATTTCACATGTCGTCGAAATATTCTATATTTCTCAGACATGCAAGTTTCCTCACGATGTTTTCTGCACCGTCGAGCACGTGGTTAATCAGCACTTAAAATTGCAATTAACAATTTTAGTGGTGCTGGCACCGAATCGAACCCAGGTCAACCGCGTACTATGAAATTTAAAGCAAGCGCTTAGACTCGAAAGGCCAGTTATTCTGCCGTGAAGCAGTAGTGTGCAGACATTGCTGTGTTTCGGTTTGAAGGGCACTGAGAGGTAGTGCAATCACCGGGCATATGAATCTTAAGAATTCATATCTCAGGGGGAGCGCAGTGTATTGCCACATAGAAGTGTCAAAGCATTGCTATGGGCGGACGTTGCACTTACCATCAGGTGAACTTTTTACTCGTTTCGTCCCTTTCACCAATAAAAAAATGGATGAATACAATACGATCGCTAACTCAGTTCACAGCTCCTTAGCCCTTTGACCTTGCAAATCCAATTTTGTATGTAAGGGTACGTTAGTGTGTGTTTGTGTTTAAGTAGGTAGTGTTGTGTATATGTGAGTGGTTGAAAGTGTGTGAAAGGAATAACAGAATGAATATACGTTAAATACGAATATTAATTCAATTGTTTTAGAATAAATTCTTGAATGCGTGACTAGAATTTAACGTCAACTTGTCAACGTAGTAAGAGCTTCATACCTTAGAAAATTACCGGTTCTAGCAAACTTGGTGGAAAGAGGCAGTTAATTACACAGTGATCACGATCGTCATATATCTTCTACTACGACCATTACCTTAGATTATACTTATCTAACACTAGCAAATGCTTTTGACGTTTTGTATAGAACAACGAAAACTTCAAATTTGAATTTCAAATGGACTCGGAAGCAATCAATTCATTTTTAGAACTTGTACGCTTGAATTCCCTTCACCGTAGTTTACACAATGACAAATTAGTTGACGTGCTCAGAAATAAATAAAAATATCGTCAGGAAATTTGCATGAGCTTGAAAAGTATAATTCAAAGTCATAATGATGAATATGACGAACAAATGAAGTTATTTCTATGCAGGAATCCGTGTAGGTAGGTACCACCCCAGGGCCAGTTATTCTTCCAAGAAGCAGTAGTGTGGAAACGTTACTGTGTTTCGGTTTGAAGAGCACTGTGCGCTAGCGTAATCAGCATATGAGACTTAAGAACTGTCGGTTGACGGGCGCAGTGTAGTGTCACACAGAAATTTTCTGGGTGACACAGCATTTGTTACGTGCAGACGTTGCTTACCAGCAGGTGAAAGTTTTGCTCGTTTCGTCACTATCTCCAACAAAAAAGCACTATTTATCAGGCAGCTTAGTTTACAAAACTTGAAATTTCCAATGACGATGTTATTATAATACGAATATCTAGCGCCCACATTCCTCAGAGTTCTAAGTGTCACCATGTAGATCCACTGCAAGGAGTCTCTGATCACATTTTAGTAACAAAATGAGCAAGTCGTTGATTGATTGAAAGTTACGCCTGCCTAAACAGTTGCAGTACCCCTCAGAACTTCAAATTACTAAGTTCGGAGCGGCACCGCTCAGCACTCGTCACCTTGGGACAACAGTTATTAAGCCTCTTAAGCCAATTTATTCCACCAGCTACAGATACAAAGTAGAACACAGTAACGCTTCGGCAGAATGACTAGAACTGAGGTGGTGCATACCGAGGCACACTTAGTCTTAAAAGTACCACCACCACTAACCCTTTCTCTCTGGTCGTAATATCCTTTGCAAGGTGGTTGCCTGGTAGAGATCGCTTGTAAGCGATAAGGCCGCCGATTGTACCTTAATTTGTTAGCAGTTTTGTTATTTTGTATATTTCCGTTTTGATTATCGATGTACAATAAAGTATATTTCATTCATTCATTCACCACTGGCTCCATTTTTACTGTATGTAATTTATATATTTTCAGTGGAACAAGAACAGAGCATTGTCCCATATTACCATCTATCAACGTTACTACCGCTAAAGTATCAAATTATGAAATAAAATAAGGGAAGAAGACGAATCTCCGATTGATTCCGTAACCTGCTAATCCCTGGTCTTTCTTATCTCAGTTCACACTCGTTGGAAATATTTTTTTTTCTATTATACCGAAGAGTAGCGAAAGGGGAATTAAAAGCAATTGAACTACCTTCATGCGCTTGTCGCATAGTTATTTTATGTGAAATATTCTTGAGTGACAGACTATCTTACTGGTGGTAGGATTCCTATGCAGGAATTTGTCGAGGTAGGTATCACCGCCGTGCCAGAACATTTAATAACATTAATCATAAAAAAAAATCTAAAATCTTCCAACTCCAACCCAACAGCTCCAGACATGCTTCAACGTATTTGAAAATTTCATGAATTCTCATGGATCCCTTCATCAGAACTTGACCAAAATTATATTATACCACCCTTGCGGTATCCCTTTTTAAACAAAGATTTTTAAAATCGGTTCGCAATTAACGAAACGGTGAAATTACATAAAAAATACATACAGACGAACATAGAGCCGGCTCCTTTTTTTAAGTCAGTCAAAAATAAGAAATGTAAGCGTGAAAATAATATCAAATCACAGTATTTTGTCTTCAGTCGATCAGGGATTGTATTTACAAAAGTAAAGTGAATAAAAGCTATAAAAGTATTCCAAAAGCTTTCGAACTCGAAACTGAGTTAAGTCTAACTTTGTTCCTAAGAGTAAACTCGATTAAAAAATCATTTCTTACTTTACACAATCTTTAAATTTTGTTTATAAAATATGTTTAATGCTGCGTATATCATTTGTCACTTTATATTAGACTAGCTAAATCCCGCGACTACGTCCGCGTGGATTAAGGATTTAGGTTAAAATACAGTATGTCCGTCTCCAGGATGTATGCTATCTCTGTATCGAGTTTTGTCAAGATCGGTTCAGCGATTGAGCTGTACAAACAGACAAAGGGACAGAGAGAGTTACTTTCGCATTTATAATATTACTAGCTGACGCCCGCGACCTAGTCTGCGTGGATTGAGGTTTTTTAAATATCCCGTTGGATTTTACGGGACAAAAGTATTTATATATATTTATCTGTGATAAGGTGACAAACAGAAAGAGGGACAGAGGGACTTACATTCGCATTAATAATGTTAGTATAGATTAGTATATTTTAACGTTCATTAGAACTTTCATCAAATCTAAAGAAATTCAACTTAGTCACTGATTATTACGTTATTACAAGACTTACACGTGATACGGTCACGTCAGCAATTGTTCCTACAAAACCCGAAATCCAGTATAAAACAAGATTGTTGCAATAAACATATAATTGGTTTTCTAGTTTTATGTTTGCGACTAAACGACTTCTCCGACTATAATTCATCTACGTTACGTTAGATGCAGGGAAGTAAAAAAGTAATTCGAGTAAATTGCTTGTGCTTCCGTGGTCACACCCTGAAATCTGAGTCGAGAATGAGAACCCAATCGGTGACGACAAAAAATTCCAACATAATCCTCAAGAGTAAAAGAGCATGCATATGTTGATGGGGGATGAGATGGGGTGGTAGATTCTCTTAAGCCGCCACCACACGGCTGGCAATCTATGGGGGAGGCCTATGTTCAGCAGTAGTTATAGGCTGAAATGATGATGATGAAACGTAAGTAGTGTTATCAATGTAATAGCTTTTATTCGCCAACGATGCCCTCTCACGACCCACATTCAGTTTCGGAAATTGGTACGTCGAACGAACGTGGACCTTGTATTTATCTAACGAAGGCAAATGAAAAGGCTCAGCAAAAGGGTCCCTAGAAATAAAATCTTTTGTTTTTTTGAAACCAAATACAAAGTAAACGATTTATGGTGTACGATAATTGAAGCATTAACTGTGATTGCTTGTAAATTTTTCCGAAAACTGCCTAGGGAGGTACCGGCACAGTGCCAGTTATTCTGCCTTCAATAGAATAGAATAGAATAAGTTTTTATTGAACATAGATTATTCACGACGTTCGGCGACGTGCTTCGCCACCCGTCACGGCTCGTTTCCCGCGTGGGCGAAAAGTGGGCTGCGTGAGTGGCCTCTGCCTACCCTTATATGGGAGAAAGGCGTGACTGTATGTATGTACGAGTATGTAGATTATTTACATAGTACTTATTGAAAGTTTTTTTTTCTTTTTAAATACACTGGTTCGCCAAAAATGCGTCTGTCCTGGGAAGAACCAGAAGGAAACCCAGCGGTATAATCATTTGGATTATAAATTACTGGTGGTAGGATTCCTATGCAGAAATCTGTCAAGGTACCACAGAAGTGCCAGTTATTATGCCATGAAGCAATAGTGTGGAAGATTACTGTATTTCGCTCTGAAGCGCACTGAGGCTTGTGTAATTACTGGACATACGAGACTTAAGAACTGGTGTCTCAGGATGTATGATGTAATTTCGGTGGTGTAATTGCTGATAGCCTTTTTGGCTTTTACAGCTTCATCAAAGTAATAGCTTTTTACTCAATGCTTATAAAAGTATACAAGGTCATCATAATCATCATTTCAGCCTATCACAAGTCCACTGCTGAACATAGGCCTCCCCTATAGATTGCCACAAAAGTTTGTAGCTCTCATTTTGGGGGATGTTGCCATAGTTGCCACGCTTGGCCGGCGGTGGCAACCGCAGTTTATTTATTCAGATTTTCCAGGTAGATGCCGCTGCACATCTACTGGCTTTCATTTTCCCTTTGTCGACTTTTACGACACCCGCGGGATGAGATGGGGTGGTAGATTCTCTTAAGCCACCACACGGCAAATGGTACTTAAAAGAAAAAAAAATTAAATTTTTGTCTGTCTGTTTGGTTCGGCTAATCTCCGAAACGGCTGGACCAATTTTAATGGGACTTATCAATAGCTAATATTATAGCGTGTAACTTTTTTTTTATTTTATAAAGTGACGAAACAAGCAAAACGTTTACCTGATCGTAAATGCAACGTCTGCCCATAACAAATGCAGTGTCACCCAGAACATTTCTGTGTGACACCACACTGCGCCCGTCACCCTGAGACATCAGTTCTTAAGTCTCATATGCCCAGTGATTACGCTAGCACACAGTGCCCTCCAAACCGAAACACGGTAACGCTTACTTTAATTTAATTACTTAAGGCTACTTTACATTTTTTAAAAATACTTAATGTTCCGCTCAAAATTCGATTCAAATAGGGAAATATATATGTCATTCATCGATCGGGGTTGGATTTTTTACGCAGGCGTAACCGCGGGGTACAGCTATATGTATATAAAATTTAAAATGTCAAATAGTAAATTATTTCTGTTTCGAGTGAAAAAACTCCATTTCTTTTATGCACAGTTACAATTTTAACATTAATTTGGCAATTGGCTTCAGTACAGTCATCGTGGTAACCTTTTAATTCATCAGCGGTTGACTTTTAAAAGGCGTCAATTAAGTGGTGAAAATTACTGACTGGCTGCGATAATACTGGACTGTATTTTATTTGTAACAAAAAATCAAGACATTTAAGTAACGAAAATATTAGGTATATATTATATTCGGAATACTAACACACATGTTTCTGTGTGACACCACACTGCGGCCCGTCACCTTGAGAGATCAGTTCTTAAATCTCAAATGCCCAGTGATTACGCTAGCTCGCAGTGCCCTTCAAACCGAAACACAGTAATGCTAGCACACTACTGCTTCACGGCAGAATAACTGGCCCTGGGGTGGTACCTACCTAGACGGATTCCTGCATAGGAATCTTACACACACATTGTTTTACATTGGTTTGCTGTTATCACCACAAGATTATAATTTTTAAAAGACGGGATTTTTTTTACACTTACCATCATGTGAACGTTTTGCTCGTTCCGGCACTTTTATGAAATAAAAAAAAAGTAATAGGCACAACACATACACACCTTCGATGTAATTTAAATTACCCTTAAGCACAATGATATCCAATATGTGTAGCTAATTTAGATTTAGTTTTTTGATCTTCATTGATTTTGGGGGATTTTGCCGTAGTTGCCACTCTTGGCAGGCGGGTTGGCAAACGCAGCTTATTTATTCAGATGTTCCTGGAAGATGCTGCTGCCCATCTTCTAGTTCCTATTTACCCACTGTCCACTTTTACGACACCCACGGGATGAGATGGGATGGTAGATACTGTTAAGCAGCTATAATAAGGCAGATACGATACAAACAAAAAAAATGAACGTAATTTCTTATAAGTTCAGTATCGTTTACTGTATGTGTTTTTTGAGTGACGTACGTCAAATACCACAGACTACTAAGAGGATACGTCAAACACCTTTTTAATTTTTTAATTTTGTTTTATTCAATTTTGTTATTTCTTTGTAACCTTTTGAGCACAGACTGTAGACAACCAAATTCTATATTGTGACTACAAGTTGTTACGGGGCGAATGAATTGTCTGTTCCTTATACGCTACATATTTCCGCCTGTGAATTCAATACCAGGCTCTTTTTGAAAATCAGCGTTGCATTACTTTAGTGCTGCAGCAAGTTGCTGAAATAGAGACTATAGTTGGCTTCACAGTATTTTTTTTGCGTTTTCATGCTTCCATTACATATTTTGTAAATTTTTTTATTTAGATGACAATTCACAAGCTTTCATTTTTATATACTGTGGTACTTATCCAAAGTCAGTGGCATCTGGTGATATAACATAATATCCAGCGGATGTCCTAAGAGTTGACTTATCAAAATACTAAACCGTAAACATAGACGAGGGACAGGTGGCAGCGTCTAAGGTGGAAAGCGTATGGTATTACAATTACCAATTCTAATGAAGGAAAGAATGTTAATCTGCTAAGATACGCATGCAAAATTGAAAATGGTGTGTATTATCTAGTTTTTGTAGAGCACCGCCTACAAACAATTACCCGATACGGCTCTAGACATATCTAGACGGATGGTAAAATATAGAAATAAAATAAAAATGAGTGTCATCCTAATTCTATATTCGAACGTTATTAAACTAACTACGAGACTAATAAAAAAAAACAACTTTATGAGACAAATTAAGTAACAAACAAATAAACTAAAATAATGAACATTCAATTCTTTATTAGGTGCCGATAAGGGTTCCGGCAGAGTAGAATAGCACCTACCGTGGCGTCGTAAGAGGCGACTAAGGTATTGTATGCATAACCTATATTCGTGCAGAATAACACTATAATATGCAATGCTGTCAATATACTGCTCGTGGGAACGCAATGAGGCCTTCGATTTTTTTCCTCTTACCAAAACTGGCGGCGACGTGGCCCTTCACGTCTAGTTACCACGGGAGCGAAATGTGTGTGTATGGAGTGAAATTATTTAATTAAATCTATACAAATAAATGAAAATGAATGTCTTTATATAATAAAGAAATATCCAATAAAAAAAAACAAAATATCAGTTTTTTACCTTATGATCGCAAGTGTATACTTATAAGAAAAAAATATTTTTTTTAAATTTTTGTCTGTTAGTTACGGCTAATCTCCGAAATGGCTCTACCGATTTTGACAGGACTTTCACTGACAGATAGCTGATATTATAGCGGGTAACTCAGGCTATTTTAATTTGAGAAAAATAATAAGGATTGCGCGTAAAATATTAAAACCCCAAAATTCGATACAAATGACGGGGTCGGCTTTTTTACGCGAGTGAAACCGCGAGGCCCAGATAGTATTTAATAATATTGAAGTTATGTCTCGACTCATTTTCAAACTTCGCATTTTTTCCGCTTGCTAATATTCTTTGTTAAGCGTCCTAGAGGCTGCGTCGTCACCTTTTTTTTTGTTATTAATTTTCTGTTCATGGTACTTTGAGTTTCATTAAGTTTAAAATTTGTTCTTTTGTGAGGTAACAGGTGCGGTTTGCTGAAGATATTCCACAGTCTTTTTCCCTTTAATTGAATTCGTGCGAAGGTTTTAATATAAAATGGAATGAGCCGAGTATTTTTGTTAAAGGACTTAGAAGGAATTGCCGTCGCGAAATGAATGATTTTCGTATCATACTATTTAAAAGGTTTATATAAAATTGGAATTGTTTATATTTCAATTTTATTTTCATCTGTTTTCGATTCGACTTATTAAAAACCGTATCGTTTAATAATACCCTGTTTTATTTACTTTATTTTCTTTTTTATCGGTCATGCGTGTTGCCAGTAATATTGATAGGTGAAACAGAGACGTGAGCCTTCAGTATTCTTTTTTCTGAATTCACAATAGGCAGTCACAAAGCCCGTGCTTCTGTAACGACAATCAACAGTTTTAGTTTCTGTACTAATTGTACGCCGTTGACTCGCGCACAATGAAACTTATAGCGAACATCTGGAAACTCGGCGGAGTCACTTGGCGGCTGACTGTAGTAGAGTCAATATCACTTGATAACGCCTCGTTTTGAGGTGAAACACGTGTCGTGTTCTCGACTTCTGTGGTGTGTATAAAAGTAAAGTAAAGTTTCAGCCTATAAATGTTCCACTACTGAGCACAGGCCTCCTCTCATTTCTGAGAGGGTTTTTGGAGCTAGGAAGAATCCGCCACGCCGCTCCAATGCGGGTTGGCGAACTGCACATGTCTTCGAAATATTTTTATTTCTCAGACATGCAGGTTTCCTCACGATGTTTTCCTTCACCGCCGAGCACGTGGTAAATCAGCACTTAAAATTGCAATTAACAATTTTAGTGGTGCCGGCACCGGGAATCGAACCCAGGTCACTCGAGTACTATGAAATTTAAAGCGAGCGCCTAGCCCCTGAGCTACCACGGCTATGTGTATTGCCCAGTGGTAGTGTTGTAGTGGTGAAGGGTATCTGGTGGCGGCTCCCGATGGCGGTAAAGGTTTGCTTGTGCACGCTGTTGAGGAAGGGTGGGCGGTACTTTTCAGAAACTAGGTAATACAGCATTTTAAATTTTGCATGCGGATCTTAGCAAATTAACTTTCTTCCCTTTATTATAAAGAATGGTGATTGATTTCCGCAAAGTCTGATTTTACTAACTATACTCCAGAATAAAGCTCTCCTTAACCAAGCATGCGTGGCTCTGTTTGGAATGAACAACATCCCTTCCTAGCTGCTCGTGACAACGCAATGAGTAGCAAGAAATTTAACTCTTACCAAAATGGTGGCGACATTTTTCGCAGACTGACACGTCTCGTTTCTCGAGGTAGCGAAATGTGGGCTACAGATGTGATCTCTGCCTAACCCAATGGGAAAAAGGCGTGAATGTATGTATGTATTGTGTTGGCGACTTAAGCGAATCTACCACGCCATCTAATTACGTGGTGTCGTAAAAGACAAAGGGAAAATGAAAGCCAGGAGGCAGCATCGACTTTCTGGATCATCTGAATAAATAAACTGCGGTTGTTAACCCGCCTGCCTAGCGTGGCAACTATGGCAAAATCAACCTAAAATGATAGCTATACTTTTGTGGAAATCTATGGAGGAGGCCTATATTCTCCAGTGAACTATGCTGATAGGCTGAAATAATGATGATGAATTGAGATTACGAAATTATAAATAGATTATGTTGTCCCTCTGGTCTAACGATATCTGCAGCAGAAATAGGATAACCGATATAGACCCAAGGATCAGCAAGTTGAAGTTGCAGTGGGCCAGCCACATAGATCGAAGAATCGGTAATTGTTAGAAAAAAAAGGATCTAGTAAGGCAGTCTCGAACCGGTAAACACGGTAGGACGACCTCTCACTGCAGCGACGACTTTTTATAAAGTTGATGAACGTAGGTGGCTTAGGACCATTCTTTATGACCAACAAACAACAACCGACGGTGAATTATGTTTACCGTGTGGTAGCGGCTGAAGAGATTCTACCACCCCGTCTCAACCCGTGGGTGTCGTGAAAGTCGACAGAGGGAAAATGAAAACCAGGAAGATGGGCAGCAGCATCTTTCTGGAACATCTGAATAAATAATCTGCGGTAACCAACCAGGCGGGTTGCCAAGCGTGGCAACTAGGGCTAAATCCTCTCAAAATGAGAGCCACAAATTTTTGGCAATCTGTGGGGGAGGCCTATGTTCAGCAGTGGACTTGTGACAGGCTGAAATTATGATGATGATGATGATCTACTTGTGGTGGGTGGGTGTGTGGTGTTTGTTAAGAAAAGTTCTACTGTTTTGGCCTGTTTCTCTTTGATAAAATATATCACAGAAAGCCTTGACTTAAACACTCCAATAACAGCTATATTTCTAGACATGACGAAGGCTTTCGATTTTGTGTGTCATGAAATACTACTAATTAAACTTAACCGATACGGGGTAAGAGGCATGGCTGAAAAATGGATTAAGAGCTACTTGGAGGGCAGAAAGCAATGTGTAGAAATTGCCAGAATTGTAAATAATAAAAATATAGTCTACAGGTCTGAATATAGACGAAACGACTATGGGGTGCCACAAGGAAGTGTTTTAGACCTCCTGTTATTTTTACTATACATAAATGACCTACCAAATATTACACACCACAAAGCAATCATGTTCGCAGACGACACAACATTTTTATTTAAGCAAATAGTAAAAGACTCTTACAATCAGGAGATAAATTTTGCATTACAACAAATAACTGAATAGCTTGATAAAAATAACCTAAAAATAAATGTAAACAAGACAAAACTCATCCAATTCCAAACACATAATAGTACCCCTCCAAATTTAAAGGTGTTGTGTAAAGGTAACTTTATAAATTGTGTAGACACTACAAAGTTTCTGGGTATAGAATTTGACAAATTCTGTAAATGGGATGCGCACACAAAAATTACTATATCCAAATTGAACAAATTTGTTTATGCGATAAAAAGGTTAAGACAAGTAGCATCAATGTATATTGCACTTTTAGCATACCATGGATATGTATCATCAGTATTACGATACGGCTTACTTTTGCGGGGTAACTCCGTGGAGGCTGAATGTGTATTTAAGCTACAAAAGAAATTTATTCGAGCTTTATGTGGCATTGGTCCTATGGAATCTTGTAAACGTCACTTTCAATCACTCAAAATACTGCCACTCCCTTGCTTATATATATTTGAAATCTGTATTTACGTTATAAAACATTTGCATCTGTTTAAATGTAAAAAAGACACAGAATTCAGCAGAACTAGACACAAAGATAAACTAGAAGTACCTTTACAGAGACTGCACTTATATTCTAA
Source organism: Luehdorfia chinensis (assembly GCA_019845155.1). NCBI lineage: Eukaryota > Metazoa > Arthropoda > Insecta > Lepidoptera > Papilionidae > Luehdorfia > Luehdorfia chinensis. Next base: position 943,385 of record JAHVAK010000420.1, read on the forward strand.
TCATTCTTATTGCATGGCTATAAAAATATATAATCATCTTCCAGATAGGTACCATAAACTAAATACCAATAACTTTAAAAAGGCATTATTTTCACTGCTATTAGAAAAACTTTATTACAAGGTACAAGATTACTTAAATGACAATATAACCTGATACCTACTGCAAATGTGACATAAAGGTATGACTTTTAACGCTATATAAAAATATGATAAAGATAATTGACAAATGTTTTAAATAAAATATATATTGTAACTGTGTAACTGATTAATTAAATATACTTATTATGACAATACTCGTAAGCTGACATTATAACCATGACCTAATTGTAATATAAATTATAGAAAGTAATTAACCATTATTAATAAAATTAAATCCTAAATTGCAAATATGTGACATATAACTATGAATCGAAATGTAATGTAATGTAATTTAATTTAGCTCCTAATTCCTACGCCAATTTTGGCAGAAGATGCTTGTACTAACCTGACTTGTACACCAAAATTGTAACCATTTTCTTAGGATTAAATGATTCTGATTCTGATTCTGATTCTGGGTATGGTAAGATAATAACAAGGCTATAAAATAAAACATATTCATAATGGACTGGCATTACTTTAGTTTTTTTTGTAGTGACATTTAAAACTGGTCGCCCTCGTTGCGTCTTGTTAACTGCTCGTAGCAAATATTTGCTAGCCCCTCGACCGTAAGCTTCGTTTGAAAATCTCTTGTTGACCTCTCATCCATAGTAGAAGTTGGAAAATTGCTGCGGAATACCTAATGAAATTAGTTTTAGCGACATTCCAAATCCAAGACGTTTCCGCCGAAATTAGATGGATTTATTTTCAGACTGGATATATGTATCATAACCCTATTCTGGGACTTATTGAAATGAAATGAAATATACTTATTATGTGTCGCAAATGAAGATTCGTTTGTAAACTGCCATTTTTTACAATCTTTCACTTTTTGTAGGTTGGATTTTCCAATAATTTTATACTATGCGTATTTAGTGAAGGTTCGAAAGAGGTGATTGATGTTTTGATGAGAATTTACTGCAATAACTTCTAACGTGATGACTTATACCCACCGTGTGGTGGGAGCTTAAGGGAATCTACCAACCCATTCATCCCGTAGTTGTCGTTAAAGTCGACTGAGGGAAAATTAAAACCAGAAGATGGGCAGCTTCATCTTACATCGCATCTGAATAAATGCGGTTACCAGCCTGCCAAGCGTCGCCACTATAACAAAATCCCCTCAAAAGGAGAGCTACAAATTTTGTGACAATTTATAGGGGAGGCCTATGTTCAGCAGTGGACTAGTGACAGACTGAAATAATGATGATGACGTATAAAAACTCGTACAAACGAATACGTAGCGTTTCAACATTTTGCTTTGCATTCATAATTATTCTTAAATGTTAAGGAACAGAAATAAATTAGTGCACATCGCCACGCACTGTTACTTTCAAAGTTAGGTGCTGTTTGGTGCAAAGTTCGTGAGCTCAAACCTGGCAAACATTTGGCAACCACATCGTTAAGTCGAGTCGGCAATTAAACGCCGGCAGTGATCAACTCATACATACTCTGTGTTAATTAATATGTTTAGAATGTTAGAGCACGTATTATTTAAGTATTCTTTTATTGTATAATGTGATGAAACGAGCAAAACGTTCACCTGATGGTAAGTTCAACGTCTGCCCATAAGAACGCTGTGTCGCTCAGAAAATTTCTGTGTGACACCACACGTTGCCCATCACCCTGAGACGTAAGTTCTTAACTCTCAAATGCCCAGTGATTACACTGGCTCACAGTGACCTTCTAGACCTTTAGCGGTATCTACAAGACGGATTCCTGAATCTTCTTAGAACACCTGAATAAATAAACCAAGCCAACTTGTGTATGACATGCTGCTTTAATTTTATTACCTGCAGATTGAATTTTACGCTTGGAAAATTAGATTTTCCGATCGTCGTCGTCGTTTCAGCCTATCACAAGTCCACTGCTGAACATAGGCCTCCCCCATAGATAGCAACAAAAGTTTGTAGCTCTCATATCGGGGGGATTTTGCAAGTTGCCACGCTTGGCATGGCGGGTTGGCAACCGCAGTTTATTTATTCAGATGTTCCCGGAAGATGCTGCTTCCCATCTTCGGTTTTTATTTTCCCTCGGTCGACTTTTACGACACCCACGGAATAAAATGGGGTGGTAGCTTCTCTTAAGCCGCTACCATACGGCAAGCGCTACCACACGGCAAATAGACGGTAGTAGATAGTTTTATAAAATGTAACTGCTTACTTGCATTTTTGTTATTTGATAAAACCGAGTCATTGTTAATTAGACTTGTATACGTTTCGCTAACTATGTCCTTATTAAACTGAACAATTAACATACTCGTACATACATACAATCACGCCTTTTTTCCCATATAAGGGGTAGGCAGAGACCACACACGTAGCCCACTTTTCAGCCCCCGCGGGACACGATGACGTTAATGACCGATGACGATCGAACTACGAGTATATAAATAATTTATAACTTACACATGTATTACTAGCCCGTAAGTGTCCGGCAGAGTAGAATAGCACATCTCTTTCTTACGCTGACTGTATGTATGTATGTATTACTTGTACACTTGAACTTTACGAATACTGTATTCATATATTTTACAAATAAATACTTCGTGAAACGAGTAGAAGTGTTATGCTTATTGCTGCACAGCAATTTCACCCACGTAAGATAAGCCGACCACATGACTGCACGGCATCGTACCTACAGGGCCGCTTATTCTGCTGTATTTGGCTTCGTTTGTATATTACTGTGTTTCGGTCAGAAGGGCACTGAGAGTTAGTGTAATCACTGGTCCTATGAGACTAATGAACTGTTGTCTCAGTGGGACGGACGCAGTGTGGTGCCAACATAGAAGTTCTCCTGGAGATGGGGTGGTAGATTATCTTAAGCCGCCACCACACAGCACGTTAAGAAACTTATTTGTATGCCCGGAGACAGTCGTTTACTTACGTGCTTTAATAAAAACAATAAATTAAATACATACGTATATAGTATATAGTACACTGGCCGTGTGGTAGCGGCCTAAGAGAATCTACCACCCCATCTCATCCCGTGGGTGTCGTGAAAGTCGACAGAGGGAAAATGAAAACCAGGAGATGGGCAGCAGCATCTTGCTCGAGCATCTAAATAAATAAACTGCGGTTGCCAACCCGTCTGCCAAGCGTGGCAACTATGGCAAAATCCCCCCAAAACGAGAGCTACAAATTTTGTGGCAATCTATGGGGGAGGCCTATGTTCAGCAGTGGACTATTGATAGGCTGAAACGAACGAACGAACGAATATAGTCACGACTCTTTTCCATTTAGAGTAGGCAGAGACCACACCTTTCCACTTGTTACAATAGTGTAGGCAATTATCAATTTTATTAGACTAGTGAATATTAAATGTGCAACGAATCCATTTTATTATACTTAATGCATATTAAATGTATCTAAGAATTAATCGAATTCATAAATAAACAGTTGGAATTAAATATAATATTTGTAAAACGAAGGTACCTTCTTGTACCGTCGATATTCCGGTAACGATATGCTGTTATAGTTTCTGATTTGACTTTTAGAGATTTTTTAAAGAGAGCTATGAAAACGGTTGTAACGACGTGAGAGCAGCATTCGCTTATATGGCACGTAGTGATCAGGAGACATTATTATTAGCTGGAAGAAAAGTAAAAAGTGTAAAAAGCTGTGGTTGTGATAGAACAGTATATAGTAATTATAAAGAAAAAGTGAAATAAAGGGGATTTAGTCGCCAAAATAGTATTTTAGCTAACAATAGTGATACACATCTTTCGTTTCTACTACTTTCAAGAGCGTGTTAATATAAGCTCTTCGGTTGCGGATATTTAAATTTCATATGCATTAAAAATGCCTGTCTAGAGATTAGTCTCTCTGATGGTAAGTGCAACATCTGCCCATAACAACATTTCTGTGTGACACCACACTGTGCCCATCACCCTGAGACATCAGTTCTAAAGTCTCATATGCCCAGCGATTACGCTAGCTCTCAGTGCCCTTCAAACCGAAACACAGTAATGTTTGCACACTACTGAGACGGATTCCTGCATAGGAATGCTACCACCAATTGATGATAATTACAACGAATACCCATTACAAACGCTGCGACAACCAGAACAGCTGCATCTAGGTAGGTACCACCCCAGGGCCAGTTATTCTGCCGTGAAGCAGTAGTGTGCAAACATCACACTGTGTTTCGGATTGAAGGGCACTGTGAGCTAGCGTAATCACTGGGCGTATTAGACTTAAGAACGGTGACGGGCGCACTTTTGTGTCACACAAATATATTCTGGGTGACACAGCATTTGTTATGGGCAGACGTTGCACTTATCACCAGGTGAACGTTCTGCTCGATTTGTCACTTTCTCTAATAAAAAAAACTTCTCTCAGGATAGAAATATACAGAAAAAAATATTCATCATTCATATTAAATTTTGTGCGATCTTTTGAATACGGAATCGTCATAATAGAATTTGGACTGCGGGAGTAAGATTAATGATTCGCGATTTATGGTTTGAAAGTGAAAAAATGCTGAGAACGCGTATCGCCGGGAGAAGAGCGCCATTGAACAGATTGCTCGCGCCGTTAGCGATAAGCGAATTAATCATGGAATATAATTTAAAGTAAAATCAATGAAACTCCCAAAGTCAGCTATATATTATAATCACATCTCAATAGAATCAGGAATAAAGGAAAGAAAATTACTGTGCTTAGATCCGTATGCGCAATTTAAGATGGTGTGTTTTATGAGAGCACCGCCAGCCCTCCCTCAATAGCGTGCACGAGCAAACTAATACCGCCACCGGGAGTGGCGATACCACTAAGCAATACACACCACTGAAGTCGAGAACACGACACGTGTTTCGCCTTAAAAAGTACTCGGTAAGGAACGATCATTTTCTTATGCGGTTTGTTTTTAATTAAAAAAAAAATTATCGGCTAATCACAATAAGGTCTGGCAGAGTAGTATAGCACCGATCTCTTTCCTACCGGGGTGTTAAGCGGCGACTGTGGTATTGTACGAACAGCCTTCATTTGTGCAGAATAATATGCAATGCCGTCACTTTACTGCTCGTGGGAATGCAATGGGGGGGAACTTGCCAGCAGTAATAGTGATACTTTATTTACACGTCTGAGGCCACAAAATCCAATCAACAATATATATATATATATATAATATATGGTTTAAATGAGTTTCATTTAAACCATATATTGCAGATCAGCCTCCACCAATTGCACCTGTTCACAAGTATGACGCACCTGGTCGCCATCGCCCTCCTTAACCATTTCAAAGGGAAGTGGACGACCGGCCCCACGACGCCGCCGCAAGCAGAGACATTAAAGCGAGCATGACATAAAGTCTATCAAACAAATTAACATTACTGAAATTATTGTCTTTTACTTTACAGAGCGAACTTTAGTGTTCCACAATACATTTTACATTTTACAATTACAAAACCTAAAAATACATATTACGTAGCGGCCCAAAAAATAACAGTCACATTGTGATATACATTTTTTATTTTTTTATTTAAAAAAACGAAGCCCCACAGTAGGTTTCTCCTGTATCGTGGGTGCGTTTTACAAACATACATTTCACGTGCACAACACAACCAGACCCTTTTAAATGAAACTGAGTTTACGGATTTTATCGCGTTTAATTTTATTATTTATAACCCGACGTTTCGAGTGCTTTACGGCACCCATGGTCACGGGGGGAAAACTGACTTATCTTCCTCGGCGGAAAATAATCAGTTTTTACCATCTGTCAAGTGTAACATCCTTCTACAAGATGCAGGAGTATACAAGCTGGATTGTGAATGTGGTCTCTCTTACATAGGGCAAACAAAAAGATCAGTAAAAACCGGCGTAAAAGAACATATAGACACAGAGAGAACATAAGCTGATGTAAAGTATCGAAGCTCCAGGAAGTCTGCAGTCTGTGACCATGTTCTGGATCATCCCAACCATTACTTCAGATTTGATAAACCAGAAGCCCTCGCAAAAGAACACCGATTCCTACCAAGGATGATTCGCGAGGCTATTAAAATTTAAAAACATCCTAATTTAAATAGAGAAGATGGTTGGGTATTACCACCAGCTTGGGATATGTATATATTATATATATACTATATTTAATTAATTAAGTCCAAAACCAAGCATACCACTGCATGACTTCAAGACACAGTTAGCTCATTATGCGTATATCGGACCAAAAATAATAATTAAAAGCTGAAGGTACTCCGGGTTAACTATGACATCAAGACATCTGTCACTTCAGTCCCCCCGTGACCATGGGTGCTGTAAAGCACTCGAAACGTCGGGTTATAAATAATAAAATTAAACGCGATAAAATCCGTAATATATCCCGCATATATCATAATTAGTTTCATTTAAATGTGTAGTGTTCGCGTAAATATAAGAAATCATTTAAACAAAATATGGTGTTATTCTACACGAATAAAGGCTGTCCACAGCCTCTTACGACATCTCTGCTGGTAAAATAAATATCGTAGGCGGGGGCATTTGAATCTCATTTATTATTCGTAAGCGCCGTTTTTAAATATTATACCCTATATTACTCCCTACAACTAAAACAAATTAAAAGGCACTTCATTTATCAAGCCGCTTAGACAACAGAGCGTGATAAAGAAAAAGAAATTACCCTTTTTCTGGGGCAGTTGCAGGAAATGACAGTAAATGTATTAATTTCTATGTAGGAATCCGTCTATGTAGGTATCACTGCAGGGAAAGTTATCCTGCCGTGAACCAGTGGTGGGCAAACATTACTGTTTCGGTCTCAGCACTGAGAGCTATTGTAATTACTGGGCATATGAGACTTAAGAACTGATGTCACATGAATGACACAGCATTTGTTAAGGGTTGCACTTATCATCAGATGAACGTTATGCTGGTTTCGTCACTTTCTCCAATAAAAAAAAACTTCTGCCCAGTAAAAATACCCAAAAAAATTCTTCATTCATATTCCATTTTGTGCGATCTTTTGAATACGGAATCGAAATAATATAAGAATATTAAAAAAAAAAAAACTGAACGCCAATTATCACCATTTTATTGCTACAAGGTGCATGCTATTAGTGTATACTTGTCTATTTATAATCAAAATGTAATAATTCAATAATTAAATCGCCTCATCCCTATCGCTTATTTGACGAAATCTACTTAGAACATTTTAAGAAATTTAGGAACAGATGCTGCAAATTACGAAAGGCGGGGTAGCTCAAGGGCCGGGCGCCTACGTAAATTTCATATCAGAAATGCCGCTCATACAACCTCATTTTCATCTCCGGTTCAGGAACCATTGAAATTGTTAATGGCGAATTGGAAAATAAAAGTTTGAAAGTTTGAATGTATGAGTATGAACTTATTTATTTATTTAAAGAACGTGTTAGCCGCGTGCTAGTGTGGAAATCACTCCATATGACTCCGTGAGTGTCGCAAAATCAACTAAGAGTAATACTAGGAAAATGTCGCGAACGATGATCCTAAAATTAATATTTGGGTTATAAGAAATGTGACTGTTTCTCGTTCTAGTTCTACCTGAACTGTCTAGACCGGAATTTGATCATACATTAAATTCAAATTCTTTATTTGCTATAAATAGGGCTATGTACCAAGCTGGTTACTGTAATGAGATAATACGTGGCTTAAACCTATTTAGCTCTTTTCTATAGGAAATAAAGTAAATTTGCGAGTGAACTTCTCGGCGGCTAATTGTTGTAGAGTCAAATGCCTTGTTTCGAGGTGAAATGCGTGTCGTGTTATCTACTTCAGTGGTGTGTAATGTCTAGTGGTAGTTTTGTAGTGGTGGAGGATATCTGGTGGCGGCTCCCGGTGGCTGTATTAGTTTGATTGTGCACGCTATTAGGGAGAGCGGACGGTGATCTTCAAAACTATTAATTTTGCATGCGGATCTCAGCAAAGTAACCTTCTTTCCTTTATTATAATGGATTTACGCAAAGTAGCGCCTCATTGTAAATTAAATTAAAAATAAATTCATCGTTCACCATAATCAAAAGTTACAAAATGGAAAAAAAAGGTACAATGCGCAGCCTTATCGCTAAAAGCGATCTCTTACAGGCAACCTTTGGATGAACAAAAACTGAAATTGAATAATTAAGGACGGCAGTGTACAAATGGATAAAACAAATCTTTAAACTAGAAAAATAAAAGTATAATATATATAATGCGTACAAGAAGTATTATAAATATATATATACACACACATCCTACATCGCGCTTTTGAAGTTTCATCGATGCCACGTACATACAAGACCTATAATTGCTTGTTGGCGAACATATTCTCCTCAGACCAGACCATCAAATCTGGCCGACAGTGACCCTTTTCTCTTTGTAATGCATCCGTCAAACTAACGTATTTTATTATAACTGTCACAAACAGTACGTTACTTGATTTTTATTGAACACTAGCTGAGCCCTGCGATTTCACCCGCGTAAAATAAGCCGGTATCTTGAGACGGCAGTTCGGCCTTTCTCGATAAGCAGCGTTAAACTTGGTAGCCTATAATCTTCCTTAATAATCGGGCTATGTAATAGATTATTTTTTAAAACGGCCAAGTATTTCCTGAAATCAGCGCGTTCACATACGAACTCTTCAGTTCTGTTATAGATTAATAACTCGGCTTCTAAGTAACGTATCAAGATCTTGCACCACATTTTAAGTTAAACCTCCATCAATATAGCTTCGGAAAACACTTCCAAGTTTGTGCATTAATTTTTGTGTGATGCAATTGCAAAAATTCGTAATTCGGTTGCAATAAAGAACCGTCAAATTCATTTTTCTTAAATAAATATCTGACATCGGCCAGTTACAATTAAATTCCACTGTATAGATTAATTCATACTGGAACATGCATCATAGTTGTGGACAGGTGCTGTTGGTGGAGGCTGGTCTGTTCGAGCTTACAAAGTATTTATTTATTGATTGATTTAATCTTGTCTAAGATTTGAACATGGAGCGTGCTTTGGTTTTCCTTGACATTATTCTTTGTAATTTTAATTATATTGTATTTTTGAGTGAGATAAAAAAATATTTACTAAAAAGAGGATTCCTGCGGAGTTACTTTCGCCTGTTTCTTCTCGGTCAGAGGAACCTCATTATGAAGCGGCGGTAGATTGTAAAGAAATGACGTTGGACAGAGATAGATTCTCTTAAGCCGTGTGGTAGCGGCTTAAGAGAATCTACCACCCCATCTCATCCCGTGGGTGTCGTAAATGTCGACAGAGGGAAAATGAAAACCAGGAGATAGGCAGCAGCATTTTCCTGAAACATCTAAATAAATAAACTGCGGTTGCCAAACCCGCCTGCCAAGCGTGTCAACTATGGCAAAATCCCCCCAAAATGGGAGCTACAAACTTTTGTGGCGATCTATGGGGGAGGCCTATGTTCAGCAGTGGACTTATGATAGGCTGAAACGACGACGACGACGACGTTTGACAAACAAAATTTATATTTCTTACGTCGAAAACTAAAGAAATTTCGCTTAATTTAATTTCAATTAATTATTTATTTACAACCTTACATTGAATTTCCCATATATTCGTAGTCCGTGTTAACTGGCAGCACACACGGCCACCTCATTAAGATACATCCGCAATTAAGATACTGCCGTCAACTCATATTTACTGAAAGCATATTTAATGTTTACTCTTTGAAAGTGTGAACTAGTAATTTGGTTTTATGTACTGAATGCATTTAATTATACCGAGCAGGTTCCGCGACTTCGTGTGTTTCTTAAGACATTGAATCGGCAAACTATCTTTATTAATTATAGCCTTAAGCCTTAGTAGAAAATATATTCATGTATTTATTTATATCATGATTAAAAATATGCACAACACCGGCTTTTTGCGCTGATATGAACATTTTCTTTCCAGGAATCCGTCTAGGTAGGCACCACCCAAACATTACAGTGTTTCGGTTTGTAGGGGACTGAGAGCTTACATATGACTGGGCATATGAAACTTAAAAACTGATGTTTCAGGGTGACGGGCGTAGTGGTTTGCCGCACAGAAATTTTCTGGTTGACACAGCATTTGTTATGGGCAGACGTTGCATCGGTGAACGTTTTGCTCGTTTCGTCACTTTATCCAATAAAAAATGCTTAATTTCGTTTAGTTATATTATTAGGGACCTAGATTTTTAAATTAGTCATGAAACGCTGTAACAGTTTAAATATTTTCTTTATAAATAGCATCGTGTGACTGTGAGAGCATGCCACAGTTAAACCCCTGTATGGTTTAAGTGGCAATGTGTAGTAACTAAAAGATGTATAATGTGTAATGAATAAAATAAAATAAAAAAAAACTTAAATTATTATTACCAGTGGTCACCCTGTGGTACAAATTCGACCGTTTATTCATAGAAATTTAAAGTTGGAACGTCACTGAGGATTTAGTAATCATTTGTTGGCAAAATATAAATCTGTTTCGACTATCTGTAATTTGTACGACTGTTTGATATTTATGCATTTGACATTGACGGTAAGAACGTAAAGAAACGACAGACTAGTATGTTATGGACATTATCAGTATGAACATAATTTTTTTTTGTATAAGGTGACGAAACGAGCAAAACGTTTCTCACAGTGCCCTTCAAACCGAAACACAGTAATGCTTGCACACTACTGCTTCACGGCAGAATAACTGGCCTTGGGGTGGTACCTACGAGTACCTAGACGGATTTCTACATAGGAATCCTATTTAATATTTATATTAATATTTCCTATTATAATTTAATCTTTTTGTATTATGTATTATATTTATAATTTTATGCTTTCTCGCTTCTTCTCCATACAAACTTTAACGATGCCAAATCTCACACTGCTTCGTCCGCGCAATTTGCTTAAAAAGGGGTACAAAGTCTCTTAACTTATTTATGTGTACAGATATTTTTATTTATATTACTATAATCAAAAATAAGCAGCATCATCTTTCTGGAACATCTGAATAAATAAACTGCGGTTGCCAACCCGTCTGCCAAGTGTGGCAACTATAGCAAAAATGCGTGACTGTATGTATGAATTTATGAATGAGTCAATTGAATAACATTATTTTTTCACAGTTTTTTTTTTTTATAGGAGAGGGGGCAAACGAGCAAGTGGCTCACCTGATGGTAAGTGATCACCACCGCCCATGAACAACCGCAACACCAGGGGAATCCCGGGTGCGTTGCCGGCCTTTGAGGAAGGAATAGGCTCTTTTCTTGAAGGTCCCTAAGTCGCATCGGTCCGGAAAAACCGCCGGCGGCAGCCGATTCCATAAAGTGGTAGTGCGTGGCAGAAAATTCCGCGAAAAACGCACTGTGGTGGAATGCCAACCATCCAGGTGGTGACGATGGAATTTTGTGTTCTGCCGCAAAGTGCGATGGTGAAAACCAGCGGCTGGAATTATTCCGAACAATTCCTCGGAACACTCCCCGTTGTAAATCCTGTAAAAAATGCAAAGAGATGCAACATCTCTTCGCAAGGCCAGTGTATCAAGCCGATCGGAAAGCTTTTTAGAAGCCAATTTGGCCTTCCCTTCCAAGTGACCGCGAAACTGAACGTCATTCGATATGTCTACGCCAAGGATTCCGATACTGGCTGAGGCAACGAGGGGAGTGCTTCCAAAACGAGGTGCAACGACGAAGAGTTTCTTTTTAGCGGTAAACGCGCAAACCTGTGTCTTTTTTGGGTTAAACTGGACTAAGTTTAGTCGGCCCCAGTCTGAGATTTTGTCTAACAAAATCTCGACTTCAGACACAAGTTTGTTCCGGCACTCGTCGACATGTTCCCGAGAAATATTAGCACGGCCGGTGTACAAGGCATCACCAGTACTGTCGTCCGCATAGCAATGAATGTTACTAATTTGTAACATATCATTGATATGCAGAAGAAACAGGGTTGGCGATAGCACGCAGCCTTGCGGAACACCAGCACCCACAGACTTGGAGTCCGAGCATGCACCGTCTACTACGACCTTGATGCTCCGGTCTGCGAGGAAACTTGTGACCCAATTGCATAATTTCTCGGGAAGCCCATAGGAAGAAAGCTTCGAGAGAAGCGCTTTGTGCCAAACCCGTTCAAAGGCCTTCGCTATGTCCAAACTAACTGCCAGGGCCTCCCCCTTGCTCTCGACTGCCTCCGCCCATCTATGCGTAAGGTAGACTAGAAGATCACCAGCTGAGCGACCCTGACGGAAACCGTACTGGCGGTCGCTAATCAGCTGGTGCTTCTCTAGGTACCTCAAGAGCTGGCAGTTTATAATGGACTCCATTATTTTGGAGAGCAAGGAGGTGATGGCGATCGGTCTGTAGTTACTATAATAGTTAATCTAGTCACAGTTACTATAATCATTCAAGGCGCAGGCAATCGCCCGTTCAACAGAATTCTTTTTATCCCTTATCGCGTTCCTAGCGTTTTTTCAATTCCAGGCCATAAATCGAGAATCATTAATCTTATTCTCGAAGCCCGAATTTCGTTATAACAATTTTGTATTCGAAAATGGAATTGAATAAAAGTGATGGCGAATCAAATTTGTTTCGATTCATTGATAAATAGATTTAAGAACAGCAGTTTTAATTTCCAACATATTTAAATAAATTACTTTGAGTTTTTAAGAAAGCCGTGGTAGCTCAGGGATTGGGCAATCTTACATTTAATAGTCAAGGTGTGGTGGCGGAGCCGTGTGGTGGCGGTTTATGAGAACCTACCACCCTATCTCGTCCCGTGGGTGTCGTGAAAGTCGACAGAGGGAAAATTAAAACCAGAAGATGGGCAGCGGCATCTTCCTGGAACTTCGGAATGAAGAAACTACGGTTGCCAACCCGTCTGCCAAACGTGAAACTGTCGCAAAATGCACCAAAAATGAGTATTTAAATTATAAATCCGCCGGATTTCTGCTAGGAAGAGAAGAAAACAATGGCATTCAGTAAGTGTTCATGAAAAGTCTGATCTTTCTTTCTCAAAGGGTGGCAACGCACCAGTGAATCCTCTAGTATTTTCATCGGCAACGCTGATCACTTACCATCAGGTGATATGCTTTCTCTTTTGCGCCCAATTCTATAAAAAAAGTGTTAAAATATTCTATACTTCAAACTTTTTTGTCATATTTTCATACAACTATACTACCTGACCCGTGCTAATATTTCGCAGTGTCTAGATCATAAACAGATTGCGCCATCTACCTTCTTTAAAGATTGTAAACAACACCAACCGACAGTTGTCTTGCATGTTAGTTGAACAGATGGCCCTTTCTGCAATTTTTTTTTGAGGAAAGTGACGGAACGATCAAAACGTTCACCTGATGGTAAGTGCAACGTCTGCCCATAACAAATGCTGTGTCACCCAGAACATTTTTGTGTCACACCACACTGCGCCCGTCACCCTGAGACATCAGTTCTTAAGTCTCATATGCCCAGTGATTACGCTTGCTCACAGTGCCCTTCAAACCGAAACACAGTAATGCTTGCACACTACTGCTTCACGGCAGAATAACTGGCCCTGGGGTGTTACCTACCTAAACGGATTCCTGCATAGGAATCCTACCAACAGTTAAACCAGATCTGAATTCGATCACCAGTGCCGGTACTTCTAAAATTGTTCTGCAATTTTAAGTGCTGATTTACCGTGCACCAAGAATAAAGAAGGAAAACATCGTGAGTACCTAGACGAATTCCTGCATAGGATTCCTGCCACCAGTAAATTAATTAAAGCAACTTTTGAATATATTTTTTTAACAAACACATAATGTTTAAGATATTTACTTATATTTCGTCATTAGAAGGAAAAACAATCTTCGAAATGGCATATGAAACATTAATTTTGATACAGTATTTTGGGAGATTTCTTACCAACAAAATAAACACCTTTGATAAATAATATATTTTATATATATATATATATATATATATATATATATGTTTATATATATAAGCAAATATAACTTTACGATGTTAACGTGGCAGTTCAAGAGCCGGACACCTAACATTTAATACTCGTAGTACCCGAGTGATCTGAGATTATCAATTTTAGGTGCTGATTTACCACGTGCTCAGCGGTGAAGGAAAACACTATGAGGAAATTTGCATGTTTGATAAATAAAAAGGTCATCAAGGATATGTGGAGTTGGCCAAACTGCATTGGAGTAGCGTGGTGGACTCCTCCCGGCTTCAGAACCCTCACAGAAATTAGAGCGGGCTGGTGATAAATATATAAAAAAGAGCGCGTGCAACTCAGTACACATGACAGAAGTGAAGCCTCTTGTATTTGTCTAGGAAATTTGATAAAATTAAATTAAATAAACGTGGTTACTCACTGAAAAATAACTCAATATATAAACAATTATGAATTAATTGATAAATATTAATTAAGAATAACAGGAACGTAGAACTAAAACGTTGCGCTAAAAAGCCGCACTCAATTTTGACCTTGAAATTTTCCTCTCACAGCGCCCAAAGAAATTTTAATTCAAAATTAAGTAATTATTTAGTAAACTCCATTCCTTTTAGGAAGAAAGGCTTTTACTGCATTAATCTCAATACTTTGATCGCGAAGACGGATTAAGTTCATATATTTTGGCATTTGCACTTGTTAAACGGCATCACCATGAAGACGTAGGTCTTCACTGGTGATGCCGTTTAACAAAAGACGTATTAATTTCTTACAAATATTTGAAATAAAATCATTAATTTGGAGGAAATTTATACACCTATACACCTGAATGTTTTGTTATTAATCCAATATATTTTTGTCAACAGAGCGGCTCTGCCTAACGGAACTTTGTGGCTGGGCGCGTTCTCTGCGGCGCAATACCGCAGCGACGTGCACGCGGCTGTGTACCGATGCCGTGCGGCCGGCACCTGTTGGCACCATACTGTCGAGAGATATGCGACTAGAAGCCGGTAAGCTAGAATACTGTAACATTCGAAAGTAATTTTAACCACATATATAAGAGTAGGAGCGTAGCTTCACTCTATAACATGTTATATCAAATCGTTAAGAGGCGTGTGGTGGCTTTGGTGGATCTTCGTGGAACATCTAAATAAACCAACCCGCCTGCCAAGCGTGTCGTCGTTTCAGCCTATCAATAGTCCACTGCTGAACATAGGCCTCCCCCATGGATTGCCACAAAAGTTTGTAGTTCTCGTTTTGGGGGGATTTTGCCATAGTTGCCACGGATGGCAGACGGGTTGGCAACCGCAGTTTATTTATTCAGATGTTCCAGCAAGATGCTGCTGCCCATCTCCTGGTTTTCATTTTCCCTCTGTCGACTTTTACGATACCCACGGGATGAGATGGGGTGGTAGATTCTCTTGTCGTGTCAACTATGGCAAAATCCCCAAGAATGGGAGCTACAACTTTTGTGGCAATCTGTAGGGGAGCCTTATGATCATCAGTCGATTGTGATAGGCTGAAATGATGAAGAGTCCGATGCTATGTAGTAGTACGCGAGTGTTTTTTTTTAATGTATAAATTGACGAAAGGAGCAAAACGTTCACCTGATGGTAAGTGCAACGACCGCCCATAACAAATGCTGTGTCTCCCAGAACATTTCTGTGTGACACCACACTGCGCCCGTCACCCTGAGACATCAGTTCTTAAGTCTCATATGCCCAGTGATTACGCTTGCTCACAGTGCCCTTCAAACCGAAACACAGTAATGCTTGCACACTACTGCTTCACGGCAGAATAACTGGCCCTGGGGTGTTACCTACCTAAACGGATTCCTGCATAGGAATCCTACCAACAGTTAAACCAGATCTGAATTCGATCACCAGTGCCGGTACTTCTAAAATTGTTCTGCAATTTTAAGTGCTGATTTACCGTGCACCAAGAATAAAGAAGGAAAACATCGTGAGTAAACCGGCGTGTCTGATATAGAAATATTTCGAAGCCATGTTGTGAAGTCCGCCAACACGCGTTAGAGCTTGGACTAGGCTTCTCGTAGGAGGAAAATTTGGCATCACCAGGCTTGGCAGACTGATTAGCGATCGCAGTAGGTAATAAAGGACTTTTGTTACTTGGATTATAAAGTCCCTTTATTTAGAAAGGTTATAGGCTTTTATACTTTTACTGGTGGTAGAATTCCTATGCAGGAATCCGTCTAGGTAGGTATCACCCCATGCCATTTATTCTGCCGTGAAGCGGTTAATGTGCAAACATTGCTGTATTGCGGTCTGAAGGGCACTGAGAGCTAGCGTAATCCCTGGGCTTATGAGACTAAAGAACTGATGTCTCTGGGTAGCGCGGTGTGGTGGCACAAATAAATGTTCTGGGTTCCCATTAAAAAAAATACCTTAATTCGTGCAGAATAACACCTTAATATACAATTTTGTCGCTAATACGCAAACGGGAACGCAATGGGGAGTGAAAATTTCTTTGACTAGTACCGAAACGCCGGCGACGTGGTTGGCGTGCGGACGTGGACCACCCGTCATGTATCCTTTCCTACGGAGGCGAAAAGTGGGCTACGTGTGTGGCCTCTGCCTACCCTTTATATGGCGAAAAGTCGTGACTGTATGTATGTATGTTTGTTACACGGATGAAACCGATACACAGGACACAGAGGCACGTGGTACACCTAGTGGTTAACTTGATCCATAGACTTATGTAAATCTTTGTAGGTCTTTGAATAAGCTGAATAATTATCTATATGAAAGTAACTTATCCGAAAACTTGTTTAATATATGTCCGTCAGACTAGGCGACAGGGTAAAACTACCAATCCATTAGAGACCCTTTTATACCACGTTAAGTTAAGGGATGAGATGCCCTATGTAATTGCAAGTTGAAGTGGTTAGATTAAGCAAACACATCGCTTGAAGACAAGTTAATATCACTTTAGATTTGTTTAATTAAACTATTATAATCTCAGGCCAGGAGTATATCAACTTGACGTGATATATAGTAAAGGGAATCAAGCGTTATTTCCACGCCATTATTGATATTTTTGTATGAAGTATAGTTAATTAAATTACGCACATGAGAAAGAACCGAAAGCATCAGTCGCTTAAAGGAAAAAAGCTTTTGAAAGTATTCCAGCTTAAGAGTTCTGTAATACTGTACTGTATTTATCATCATCATCATTTCAGCCTCTTACTAGTCCACTCCTGGACTTAGACCTCCCCCACAGATTGACGCAATGGTTTGTAGCTCATCATTTTGGGGTGGTGTTACCATAGTTGCCACGCTTGGCATAAACTGTGGTTGTCAACCCAACCGCAGTTTATTTATTCAGATGTTCCATAACATGCTGCTGCCCGTATCCTGCTTTTCATTTTCCCTCTGTCGACTTTTGCGACACCCACGGGACGAGATGGGGTGGTAGATTCTCTTAAGCCGCCACCATATGGTATACATGTAGTTTAAATATTATGTAACAAACTTGTATTTAAAATAATATGAACAGCAAGGGCAGCGTAGCGAACACTCACCGGCACCGAACCCCTCTCAGAAAAGAGGGGAGGCCTGTGTTCAGCAGTGGGACGTTGACAAGCTGCTACGTTATGTCGGGATATTTTTATTGAATTTGACAGTCGACATTTAAAATGTCTAGGACACAACATTTTTTAAACTACGTACATCATTCGCTTATAAAAGACAAGCTGATGCCCGCTACTTCGTCAGCGAAGATATAGACAGTCGTTAATTGTCGTTCCAAGTAGTCGAGTTAAAAACTCATTAAGTTTGTTCACGTGTTACTAGTTTGTAACTTTAACGAGCAGGACGATTATGACTTCGGTCTATCACATTAACACTTCATGATGCGAATTTGTAAAGTGAAGTATTCCAAATATCCCATGACAACTTTTGTATTTTTCAGGATAAAAAATATGCCATGTCCGTCTTTAGTATTTGAGCTATCTCTGTGCCAAATTTGGTGAAGATCGTTTTAGCGGTTTGCGTTTGCACCGTGAAAAGGTAAGGTTTACTGGTGGTAGGATTCCTATGCAGGAATCCGTCTAGATAGGTACCAAATTAGGGCCAGTTATTCTGCCGTGAAGCAGTAGTGTGCAAACATTACTGTTTCGGATTGAGGAGCACTGAGAGCAAGCGCAATCACGGGGCATATGAGACTTAAGAACTCATGTCTCAGGGTGATGGGCGCTGTGTGGTATCACACAGAAATGTTCTGGGTGACACAGCGTTTGTTATGGGCAGGCTTGCACTTGCCATCAGGTGACCGTTTTGCTCGTTTGGTCACTTTTTTGACAGAGAGACAGAGAAAGTTACTTTCACATTTATAATTTTAGTATGGGTTATTGACTGTTTTCCTAGCTTTAAATATTGCTGTTTATTTCGTACCAGCTAAGAAAAGTAGTCTCAGCATTAAATATTTATTAAGTTACACTTAGTCGATCAGCCGTCCGGCTCGAATCGGCCGGTCCATTAGAGCCCCTTTCAGTGAGCTCTTTAAGTTCGGGGGCGGCGCGTCATTCAGAGTTATAAGTTGAAACACTTTGTCCGTGCAAAACCTGAAGTATTATTTGTGTTCTCGTTAAATTTGGCCCTCACTTAAGATTTTGAGGTCATGCGATTATTTGACTAGTATAACATACCAACATCAACAGCCACGCCTTTTCCCATATAAGGGGTAGGCAGAAGCCATTTTGGTACGAGCAAAGAAATTCCACTAGAAAATCCCACAGCAGAATAAAGGCTGTCCGTACAACAGCTTAGTCGCCTCTTGCGACACTTCGGTAGGAAAGACGACACTTATCGGTTAGCTATACAAATATTTGTTCCGTACCGGATTCGAATCGATGTGAACAGTTCTCAGCTCACCAACGGGACATATGTAACTTTATTGGTTTTTTTACGAAATTTCAATTTATTTACCGATTTAAAAAAGTGCCATAAATATTATTTCCGAAATGGTTTGATCTGCAGACGAACGCTTGAAGCTTCCGTAATGAATAACTACCCTGTATCCGGGTTCTATTTCATTTGATGATAATGTTTTTGAAACTCTTAAACAACACGGCTACATAATTTTCATCATTTCAGCCTATCAGCTACAGGACACGCTCATAGATTGAAATGTTGTCGTTCTAATTTTGGGGGAATTTGCCATAGTTGCAGTTTGTTTATTCAGGTGTTCCAAGAAGATGCCGTTGCCCATTTCCTGGTTTTCATTTTCCCTCTGTATACTTTCACGACACCCACGGGATGAGATGGAGTGGTAGAATCTCTTAAGCCGCCCTATCCCTATGCAGAAATTCGTCTAGATACGAGCAGTGTAGGCTATTCTGGCGTGAAGCAGTAACATTACTGTATTTCGGTTTAAAGGGTACTGACAGCTAGTGTAATCACTGGGCATTGAAACATAAGAACTGATGTCTCAGGGTAATTAACGCAGTATGGTGCCACACAGAAAAGTTGAATGAATGAAAGAATATTAGTTTATTGGCACGAAAATAAAAACACAAAAAAAACCTTTACATGACATGATCCTTAACTTAACGTTAGGCTAAAGGAGGTGACTCAGTATTTGCTGACACGAGATTATAATCAGAGACAGCGCTAGTTTTCAGGAACTCCAGTCTCCCATGAGATGTTATGCGGCGATAGTGGTAGTTGATGGTTGAGTTGGTGTTCTGGATTTGATATGGGCAAACGTTGGACTTGCCGCCAGGCAAACGATCTACACGCCTACAAGTCACAGTTCTCATAATACTTTCAGAATATAGTATAATTATTACTATATCCTTATATTAGACAGCATCGTAGCCTGCCTAAATTTGTACAATGAAGGAAAAAAAGTTAATGTGCTAAAATCCGCACCCAAAATATAAAATGGTTAGTTTTTGAAAAGCACCGCCCGCCTTCCCATAGTAACGTGCACGAGCAAACTAATATCATCACCGGGAACCGCCATCAGATACCCTCCACCACTATAACACTACCACTAGGCAATATAAACCAAACTCTACAACACTGTCGTAAAGTCTATAACACTTAATATTCCGGAGTTTATATTTTATACTTTGCATGAGAATCTTAGCGAAATAACTTTATTTCCTTCATTGTAATGTATTTTTATAAAGAAACGCCTGATTCTATGAACTCTATTATTACAGCTTAAGCGTTTCTAAAAATCTCTACTTATCCAAACCATCTAAGCATCCCTTGCTCTATCTTTTTCAATACATCTTCAACCACACCGCAACGTTCCCTTATCACGCTGTTTCTCACTTTGTCGGTCAAAGTTACTCCAGCTATACTTCCCAAACTTCACATTTCCACAGCATTAATCTTACTTTCATGCTTCTTCTGCCAGACCCAGTATTCACTACTACACATAAGTGTGGGTAGAAATTAGAAGCTAAAGATGTGTGTGAGGATCGTAGATAGTGGAAAGATGTGGCCTCTGACTACCCCAATGGGAATGAGGCGTGACTGTATGTGTGTATGTAACAGAACTACGGTTCTGATCAACAGGCAAAGGTATTACCGGTATGTTAATTTAAATAACCCAGTTACAGATTTGAAATGTTGACTGTGATGATTTTGAACCGCAGCACAATCGATTTCGAAACACAATATCAAAAATCGCACGCGTCATTGTTTTTTTGTGGTTGCGACGAATTGTGTTACAACGTATAAATAGATAGATTAATTAATTAGTGCAGTAGAGGTTTGGGGGACTGAATGGCGGTAGTGGAATGCCGGTATTCGCCATACTACTATATACGCTATACAGCTATAACTACTATATATACTATAACTAGCCTACCTCCGATCATATCGCACCATCGTTACATCGGGCACGGGTAGGTGGGGACGTGTGAGTGCCTCTGTGTTTCCGCGTACACTTGTGGCACTATAATATCTCCTGCGCAGATTGATGGCTCTCGACAGTATTCGGAAGTTGTTACCGTGGTCGAAATCGGCTAGGAGAACATCATCATCAGCTATAACTAACGCTTTACACACCTGAAATATACATCATTCTCGCATATTTTCATGTACAGCTTCGCATATTTACGAAATTATCTCCAATGTTATTCTGCTGTGAAGCTGCAGTGTGCAAACGTTACTGTACTTCAGAGTGTAATTACAGGGCATATAAGACTGGAGAACATAATGTCTCAGGATGATGGGCGCAGTGTGACACGGAAACTGTCTGTTTGATAAAGCATTTTATGGGCAGACGTCGCACTTATTTTTATTAGATATAGTGATGAAACTGAGCATAACGTTTACCTGATGGTAAAGTACAACGTCTGCCAATAACAAATGCCGTTCCACCCAGAAAATTTGTCTGTGTGACACCACACTGTACCCACATAAGTTCTTAAGTCTCATATGCCCAGTAATTACACTAGCTCACAGTGCCCTTCAGACCGACACACGGTAATGTTTGCACACTACTGCTTCACGGCAGAATAACTGACCCTGGAGTGATACCTACCTAGACAGATTCCTGGATAGGAATACAGCCACCAGTGAAACTTGCTATCAGTTGAAACGTTTTGCTCGTCTCGTCACATTCTGCTATCAAAAATATACAAAACGTCGCTTATATCTAACCACGTATATACTATGACGCCCACGTGGCCTAGTGGTCAGAGTAGCCTGACTTCTAAGCCGCGGGTCCTGGGTTCGAATCCCAGCCGGAGCCAACATTTGTGCCAAAACATAAATTATTAGTTTTCGGGTCTGGTTGTGTTGTGTTTGTCCGCGTGTTTCTGACACTGCATCCTAGCCTACCTCCGATCTTATCGCATCAGCGTTATATCGGGCGCGTAGTAGGTTGGGACGAGCGAGTGCCTCTGTGTTTGCGCGTACACTTGTGGCACTATAATATCTGCCTGCGCAGTTGATGGCTCTCGACAGTAGTCGGAAGTTGTCGCCGTGGTCGAAATCGGCTAGGAGAACATCATCATACTCTGTGAAATGTTTCAAGAAAGTTTTCTGTTACCATAGCAAATTCAATTTCTGAATTTGCTGCTGTGAGCGCATCCATACTTTGTACAAACTCAATGATCTCCGTGTCTTACAGTTTGTCGCGTGTACGAAAACATTTAAACGTGATCCGGCTGTCAATCGTCGACCCGCCAGTTAGGGACAGCTACGCGAAATGAATCATAAACTGTCGAAATGTAAAGGGAGAACTACCGAAACGCTTCAAGCACGTAGGAAATTTAATATCCTTCCCTACGGTTTTTTGGTTAGGGCTCTCTAAGTATTTAAGCTTGGATAATCAAACAAATGAAAATGAATTGGAACTTCTGTATTTTTCATCGCAAGAAATATTAACTGGTAGGATTCCTATGCCACCGTCTAGGTAGGTAGCACCCCAGAGCCAGTTATTCTGTCGTAAAGCAGTGGTGTGCAAACATTACTGTGTTTCGGTTCGAAGGGCACTGAGAGCTAGCGTAATCACTGGGAATATGAGACTAAGGAACTACTGTCTCAGGGTGACAAGCGCAGTGTGGCGTCACATAGAAATGTTCAGCGTGACGCAGCATTTGTTTTGGGCAAACGATGCACTTACCATCACTTGAACGTTTTGCTTGTCTCGTCACTTTTCCCAATAAAATTTCGTTTCTCGAACGCCATGTTTTCACAATCTAGCATTTTTCGTAATGAAATTCTTCTGAAGGAGATCCTCTTTTTCGCAATTCTTTTATTTTTATCTTAGTAATTTTATACTGTAAAAAGAACAGTCTCATAGACAGGGACGTTACAAAACTTATATTTGAAACAAATTCTGTAATCACTTAACCGAAACGGTTCATTAAAAATTTAACCTTACACTGTGAGAAAAACAGTTGATTTGAATTTAAAAACTTGGTATTATTTACC
Source organism: Luehdorfia chinensis (assembly GCA_019845155.1). Lineage (NCBI taxonomy): Eukaryota > Metazoa > Arthropoda > Insecta > Lepidoptera > Papilionidae > Luehdorfia > Luehdorfia chinensis. The sequence goes on from JAHVAK010000420.1 coordinate 966,299, forward strand.
AGGAAAGAAGCGGAATCATTTAATGATTTATTCGTTTCATTTCCGTTTTCAACGCTTCGTCGAAACTTTGACATCAATACGTCAATAGGGCCACATTACAGTTTCCCAGAGCCTAAAAAACCCTCTTTTAATGCACTGAAAACTAGATCAAAGCTCTTTACACATAAGGTAGACGTCACATTGTAAATATAAGAACTTGACCTCAGGCATTGGAAAGTGAGTCGGAAACCCTTGTGCTGGAATGCAAATACCATTCTTTATGGGAAAGCCTGAAGGACTGTAACGCCGGGAGATTGGGGTCCGCATTTCCAATATTGCTTTGTTGCGAAGCGGAGAGGTCCGCTAATGGAATCAGTTTTGTGGAAATCTCAATCCTCATTCATCGCTTTCGCGATTCTGCCTTTGTACGACTCCTGGTAACAATGTAACTAAATAATTTAACTTTGTTATAACACTTTGCAATCTTCGCGACTTTAAAATTTCAGAGTTTTAATCATGTTACCAAAAATACTGTACAATAATGTATTAATATTAAGTACTAATCGAATTCACGAAAGCCGCGGTAGGTCAGGGATCGGGCGCTCGCACTAATTTCATAGTGCGCCAGTTACCTGAGTTACTTATAGGATCTACCACGGGGAGTATTCCGAGGAATTGTTCGGATTAATTCCAGCCGCTGATTTTCACAATCGCACATTGCGGCACAACTCAAAATTTCGTCGTCGCCGTCTTGATGGTTGGCATTCCATCAAAGTGCGTTTTTCGCAGAATTTTCTGCTACGCACACGCACTTTATGGAGTCAGCTGGCAACATTTAAGAAAAGAGCATATTCCTTTCTCAAATGCTGTCAACGCATCTGCTATTACTCTTGTATTGTAGATGTTTATGTGCGGCACTGATCACTTACCATCACGTGAGCCACCTGCTCGTTTGCCCCTCTTCAAAAAAAAAAGAGTTCGACTACCGGTGCCGCCGCCTCTGAAATTCTTCCATAATTTTAAGTGTAGATTAACTACGTGCCCTGCGGTGAAAGATCGAGAGGAAACTTCGAGGAATTTTCGAGAAACATTTGAAGTTCGCCAAACCTGCATTGGAGCAGCGTTGGGAACTCTTCCCGGCTTCAAAAATCCTGTCAGAAGTGAGAGGAGGTCTGCGCCCAGCAATACGGACGTTTAAAGGCTGTTACTGCACTGATTCAATTCACACTAATCTACTATAAATCACCCACGTTTTCTCTATTCATCACCCATTTCTTGGGTCTTGGAGCTGAAAAAAGTGTGCACTCTGATCCAGCGATGGTTAGCCCACTTCCCATATTGTCGAAATATTCTGATTACTAAGACGTGCGGGTCTCTTCGCGAGATTTTCCTTCGTTACCGAGCACGTGATAAATTTAAATCAATAATTTTACTGGTGCCGGTACCAGATCAATGGCAGGGGTCACTCGCGTAACAGGAAATTAATGTCAAAAACTTGACCACTTAGTTAACATGCCTGGGCGAATCTGTATAATCACCATCATTATCATTTCCACTGCTAAACATGGGCCTCCCCCGTAGATTGCCACAAAACACGGTCCTGAGCCACCTGCATTTTTCGAACTTCCGCAAAACCGTGCTGGTCGCCCCACACTATGCTCGCTTATTATACAAATGTATGAAACCCCAACCCTCGGCCGTTTGCTCGGTCGAGGCAAAATAATTGTTTGGTGTTTTTTGTTTGATAAACTGACAAGGCGAGGAAAACGTTCACCTGATGATAAGTGCAACGTCTGCCCGTAACAAACACTGCACTCATTTGTTACTGACATAATTTAAAATATGCAGTGACAATAATATTATAAATTTAGCAAATCGCTTTGACATTTGCCCTCTATTCTAAAAAATATATCAAGTTATATTCTATTAATTATTATATATTAATTAAAGGTAATAAACGACGCAAAGTTTTTCTAAATCATTTTTTACCAAATCTTTGTGATCTTGGCACCCCTGTACTTGGGGAACGTTTTCCTCCTCGACGGTATCTCGATAGCACTCCTCAGCCTTTTTCTCGCACGACCGCCCCGAAACAATGCCTCCTCGTGCAACAACCCTCCGAAAAGCGGTTAAGTCCTTATTCTTTCGCTATAATCAACGGCAGCTGAAAGAGATCGCTTAGTATGCCACAAATATTTATACTGATATTATCGTTCGTAGGCTTGATTCAACAAGCTAGGTGATTCTTATCGGAAAGCTATTTTTCCCCCAAAAAATAGGAAATTAAATTCGTTGAATATAGCCCGTTTAATAAAAATTGTCTTTACATGATTTACAACATAATATTATAAAAAAATTGGCGCGTATCAGACAAGAACTAAGATATGCGGCGAATGTATTAAATCGTTACCTACGCACTATAGCCAGTACACTTGTTTTATATCGGTATGTATACTGCCAGAATTTATTAAAAAATATGAAAAAAATATTATTAATGGAATACGAATAAATAATAAGCAGTATAATCAAATTTAAAAGGTCGGTTGTTTCCCCGGGACGTAGACGTTGTTTATTGAAAATACCTACGAGTATACGCAAACAGTATTGGGAGGGGACATTCGTTAAAAGACTTTCAACGTCTAAGGATAAGATAATGGATTTGGGAGGTAGATGAATATCTTTAATGTTAGAAATACTACTCGTACTATACGACCACGTGGCCTATTGGTCAGAGTACCTGACTTCTACACGGTAGGCCCTGGGTACGGATTCCAGTCGGAGCCAACATTTTTGGTTAAACACAAATAGTTGGATTAGGGTCCCGTTATGTTGTGATTGTCCCCGTGGTTCTGACACTGCATCCGAACTCCACTAGTGGAGTTGTATTTCTCGACAATATTCGGAAGTTGTCGCTGTGGTCTAAATCGGCCAGGAGAACATCATCATACTTGAAGTAGTAGTTTGCTATCAATACGGTCGCAAACGGCTGCTTACGTAATTCGGGTGGTGGACTATGTGAGTAAACGGTCACTGTCACGGCATCGCAATATCTTAGATGGGGACCGTTTGCGTCACCAAAAGTATAAATAGGCAGATACTTGACCGCGACGCTTACCCGTCCGATCCCACCGCATATCGGCCTAAAAGCCTCCTCAAGGCTCTAGGCAAGATATATGAACGCCTACTTCTAGCCCGCTTAAGAGACTTCATGCAGTCTCAGAAATAAGATATGGCGAATGTATTAAATCGTTACCTACGCACATTCAATCCCGCTTCATACGCGGGCTTCATACCGGAGCGCTCTTCTTCGACGTGGCGAAAGCATTCGACAAGGTCTGGCACAACGGGCTCGTATACAAGTTATACGGACTCGGTGTGCCAGATCGCCCCGTACTCATCATACGAGATTTCTTACGCAGTCGAACCTTCCGCTACCGCCTCGAGGGGGTGCGATCCGAACCACATCCCATCCTAGCCGGCGTACCACAAGGCTCAGTCCTAGGTCCCGTACTCTACACCCTTTTCACGAACGACATACCGCACACCAGCGGCGTCGAACTCGCCCTCTTGGCAGACGATACCTGCCTCTGTGTCTGCCTCTGTGGCTGAGTGTCTGGACGTAATCCAGACACTCTCTAAATGCCTCCAATCCCATCAAAAGTGCAGCCATGTACTTCTCGCGGCGCATACGCATCTCCCCACCATAGAGTTATTCGATCGTCCAATCCCCTGGGAAAAGACCGTCAAATACTTAGGCGTCCTATTAGACTCGAGACTCAGCTTCGGTCCACATATTAACCGAGTAAGGAACCGAGCGGCGTTCGTCCTCGGCCGATTACATCCGTTACTAAAAACATAGCAAAATGTCCCTACGTAATAAAATTACACTTTACAAAGCCTGTATTCGGCCAATTATGACATACGCAAGCCCCGTATTTGCGCATGCCTTCCCGTGTCAAATTCAGCGGCTTCAGGTTATACAAAATCGATTCATGCGTAAAGCCATGGGAGCACTGTGGATCGTGCGTAATGCTAACCTTCATATCGATTTAGGGCTTCCTACCATAGCCCAATATCTAAAGTTGGCCTCTCCCCGATACTTTGACTCTGCCGCCACGCACCCCAACCCACTGGTTGTAAGTGCCGCCACATACAACCCCCTCGCAATACACCAAAACTCGACCCGCGGAAAATGGAGACCGAGGCACGTCCTCGAGGACCCTGACGACGCGACCACTAGGGCCCAAGCGCTCTACTCATCACTCCACAAACACACAACATCACCATCATACCGCCCCCGCCGTCGGCAAGGGCGTATCAGACAAAGTTATTCGCGATACCGCCGCATCTCAGGCCGGTTCTCCCCTAGCAGTAGTATCATAAACAGAAGCGTCGCTGGAGTTTCTTGCGCCATTTCTTCTCTAGCGGAAACGCATTCCGAATTGGTGGTAAACTTATCTAATAATAATCATGATAATAGTAATAATAGTAGTAGTAGTAATATTGCTCTCCCGATTGCAGTAACTGACCGAGCCGAGGCCGGCCCCCTAGGGCACCCTCGAGTCAGTTACTCACGCGAATAGGATGACGGTCCAAGCCGACGTCCCCTCTTGGGGGCCCTTGCGCCAGTCATCCATAAATAAAGGTTTCGGCGCTATGCCACCTTTCAATCCGGCGAAGCTGTAAAAAAAAGAAAAAAAAAATATAATGCCTCTTTTTGAGGCGAAACACGCGTCGTGGTCTCGACTTTCAGTGGTGTATATTACCTAGTGGTAGTGTTGTAGTGGTGGAGGGTATACGGTGTTAGTTTGCTATGTGCACGCTACTGAGGGAAAGCAGGTAGTACTCTTCAAAAACTAGGGCTAAAAACTAATAAGCACTATTTTATATTTTGCATGCTAATTTTAGCAAATTAAGTTCATTTCCTTCATCAATCTATGTATTTTAATTATTTGTACTCTATACTAAGATGGTATGCCTCTCTGTCAATATATATGATAATTTAATCATAATCATAATAAAATAATCAGAGTGCGTAATAGATATGACATAACGCATTACGTAACTGTTACTCGTTTAATATTAATTGAAAGTGCAACTATGTCAGCAACATGGCGGCCGTGTCGACGCCAATCAGAATCGCCGGACCGTTAACGAGACTCAAACTGCCGCGTCATACGTGAATAATTATATTATATCTATATGATATTTTTGTGTCAACGATCTGTTTGAGAGGTAACCACATGCAAAAACGTTTTATTTATGGAAGTACCTGGTGGTAGGATTCTTATGCAGGAATCCGTCTAGGTAGGTACCACCCCAGGGACAGTTATTCTGTCGTGAAGCAGTAGTGTGCAAACATTACTGTGTTTTGGTTTGAAGGGCACTGAGAGCTGGCGTAATCACTGGGCATATGAGACTTAAGAACTGATGCCTCTGGGTGACGGGCGCAGTGTGGTATGACACAGTAATTTTCTGGGTGACACGGCATTTGTTATGGACAGGCGTTACACTTACCATCAGATGAACGATTTGCTCGTTCCGTCACTTTTATGAAATAAAAAAAAAGTGGCGTAACGTGGAATTCGTTCACTGGCTGGTAAGCGCAACATCTTACTAAATATAACAAATTGCTGTCACCCAGAACATTTTGTGTGACATCACAATGAGTTCATCAACCTGATACATCCGTTATTTCTTATATGCCAATTAATTATATTAGCTCACAGTGCTCTTCAGACTGAAACAGCAAAGTTGGCGCACTACTGCATCACTGCAAAGTAACTGGCCCTGGGGTGGTATCTACTTAAACTGATTCCTGCATTGGAATCCTACCAGAACTACAATAGACTCTGAATGAAGATTCTGTGGTAATGTTTTTTTAAAGTGATCATTATTGCCATCGGCTGAGAAGCCCTCGATTTTTGTGATATGAGAGCCTCCCTAAGATAATAGAATTCGCCATAATCGCCACACTTGGCTTTCTTTGTCTTTGCTTACTGGTGGTAGGAGTCCTATGCAGGAATCCGTCTAGGTAGGTACCACCCCAGGGCCAGTTATTCTGCGGTGAAGCAGTAGTGTGCAAGCATTACTGTGTTTCGGTTTGAAAGGCACAGTGAGCTAGCGTAATCACTGGGCATTTGAGACTTAAAAACTGATGTCTCAGGGTAACGGGCGCAGTGTGGTGTCACACAGGAATATTCTAGGCTACGCGTCGTCATTTAAGTTCAATAATAATAATAAATACGTTAAGACGGCCCCAGAAAGTATTACAATACTTCTGTTGGTGAATACGTCGTTATTAGATTATAATTTATTTTTACCTACAATTCCAAAAATTTCAAAGTCCTTTTTTTTCTACTTTAATTTTACTTTTGAATGGTACCACAATGGACTCGACTTACAGGAACTTTTACCGAAAGCGCTTATAATAAAGGGTGTAAATGACCCTGAAGCGTTAGACAAAGCGTTCATTGTATTACACGGTCGAGTGGGGCAGACTGCTGACTGAGCTACGCGGGGAAACACGTCTGTGAACCCTGTTGAGTCTGATAAAAAATAGAGTTTATTGCTTAAGAGGCTACCGACGACGGGACAATTATAACGATTTTTTTTAAATATATTTACTAAGAAATAAATGATTACAAAACTAAACTGCAGTGCTTGAGTACATGTTTTTTTTTATTGCAGTGATGAAACGAGCAAAACGTTCGTGCTCGTACGTGATCGTAAGTGCAACGTCTGCCCATAACAAATGCTGAGTCATCCAGAAAATTTCTGTGTGACACTACACTGTGCCCATCACCCTGAGACATAGGTTCTTAAGTCTCATATGCCCAGTGATTACGCTAGCTCACAGTGCCCCTCAAACCGAAACACATTAATGTTTGTACACTACTGCTTCACGGTAGAATAACTGGCCCTGGGGTGGTACCTACCTAGACGGACTCCTGCATAGGAATCCTACCACCAGTAAAAATGCATGTGCAATTCGTTTTTGTCATACGCATCCGCGTTATAGGAGAAATCTTAGCGAGATACATTTTCTTTTAATTTGTTGCCAATCACATTCGCAATTCCCAGTTACGAAGTATTTTCCCCTACCAAATAGGTGAAAGTGATCAATCACAGGACGAGATCGGATCGTTCGCATCTGTTGCAAAATTGATCATTGACAAAATTGGTTTTCAGTCATTGGCAGGTACCTACTTTGTATTCGAAAATGTACACTGAAAAAAGAATGCCGCAAAATGTTAATGCGTAATCTACGCAATTTCGAAATAATTGAATTAATTATTTCTCTGTACGCGACCAAAATGACGTGGTCAATAATCGCAATGGGTTCACCATTCACATATGAATACAGCTTCGTATTATTGGATAAAATGGCAAAACGAGTAAAACGTTCCCCTGATGGTAAGTGCAACGTCTGCCCATATAAAGTGCCGTGGCACGCAGAACATTTATGTGTGACATATGCCCAGTGATTACGCTAAGTCTCAGTGCCATTCAAGCCGAAACACAGTAATGTTTGCACACTACTGCTTCACGGCAGAATAATTGGACTTGGAGTGGTACCTATCTAGACGGATTTCATTATACGAGTAGGTCCTACGAACTTCGCGAAAATTAATTACAGTAAAGGAGAAAAAAAAAATGCTAACACAGGTCGCCAATAGGTGTATGTCAGAGTAGAATAGCTCCTCTCTCCTACAGACGTGTCGTAAGAAGCGAATAAGGTTTTGTACGAACAACCTTTAGTCCTGCAGAATAATACCATAAAATTCATTAATAATACGACAATATAGTATTTATCAGCCTATCACTAGTCCGCTGCTGAACATAGGCCTCCTCATAGATTGCCACAAAAGTCGTAGCCCTCGTTTTGGGGGGATTTTGCCATAGTTGCCACGCTTGGCAGGCGGTTAGGCAACCGCAGTTTATTTATTCTGATTTTCCAGGAACATGCAGCTGCCCATCTCCTGGTTTTCATTTTCCCTCCGTCGACTCTTACCACACCCACGCGATGAGATGGGTAGTAGATTCTCTTCAGCCGCCACCACACAGCTTCATAGTATAGTGCTAAACAGAAACGTTCTGAGTGGCACAGCCTTTGGTTAGGGGCAGACGTTGCACTTCCCATCAGATGTATTTTTTTCGTCTCATAACTTTCTTGTAAACATTTCGAATAGAATAGAAAAAATATTTAATTGAGCACATCATCATCATCATCATCATCATCATCATCATTTCAGCCTCTTACAGTCCACTGTTGAACATAGGCCTCCCCCATATATTGCCACAAAACACGGTCCTGAGCCACCTGCATCCATCGACTTCCCGCAAAACCGTGCAGGTCGTCGCTCCATCTAGTGGGGGGTCGCCCTACGCTGCGTTTGCCGGTACGAGGTTGCCACTCGAGAACCTTTCTTCCCCAACGGTTGTCGGTTCTACGAGCTATATGGCCGGCCCATTGCCACTTCAGCTTGCTAATCCTAAGGGCTATGTCGGTTATTCTAGTTCTGCTGCGGATAACATCGTTGCGGATTTTATCTCGCAGAGAAACTCCGAGAATAGCCCTTTCCATAGCTCGCTGCGCGACTCTGAGCTTCCCATGCGGCCTGAAGTGAAGTAATTGAGCACAACAACACATAATATAAACAAAGGAAGAAAAAATATAAAACAAAAGTAAACAAAAATAGTATCGTGCTATAAAGGGACACAACATATTTAACAAAGCCAGACCTACGTTTAACTTTTAAACACCATGAAATAAAAGGTCCTACGTAAAGTTTACAATAATAATTACATATTTAAAAAATGGGCTCACCACCTATCACACCGAGTTCATTATAATGTTTTGGTGAAACGTGGATTGTGGCAATCATCTGTCTTTGCAGTGAGTGCCCAGTCTCTGACTACCCCTTATGGGATAAAGTCGTGATCTTATGTATGTATATGTATGTTAAAAAAATTTATGATAACATAAAAAAATTGTACTGGCTGTTTTGTTACAAACAATCTAGTGAGTGGAACGTATTTTATATGTATTTCGAACCTTTATTTATGGATGACTGGCGCAAGGGCCCCCAAGAGGGGACCTCGGCTTGGACCGTCATCCTGTTCGCGTGAGTAACCGACTCGAGGGTGCCCAAGGGGGCCGGCCTCGGCTCGGTCAGTTACTGCAATCGGGAGGACAATATTACTACTATTATTATTACTATTATCATGATTATTATTAGATAAGTTTACCACCAATTCGGAATGCGTTTCCGCTGGAGAAGAAATGGCGCAAGAAACTCCAGCGACGCTTCTGTTTATGATACTACTGCTAGGGGAGAACCGACCTGAGATGCGGCGGTATCGCGAATAACTTTGTCTGATACGCCCTCGCCGACGGCGGGGGCGGTATGATGGTGATGTTGTGTGTTTGCGTAGTGATGAATAGAGCGCTTGGGCCCTAGTGGTCGCGTCGTCAGGGTCCTCGAGGACGTGCCTCGGTCTCCTTTTTCCCCGGGTCGAGTTTTGGTGTATCGCGAGGGGGTTGTATGTGGCGGCACTTACAACCAGTGGGTTGGGGTGCGTGGCAGCAGAGTCGAAGTATCGGCGAGAGGCCAACTTTAGATATTGGGCTATGGTAGGAAGCCCTAAATCGATATGAAGGTTAGCATTACGCACGAACCACGGTGCTCCCGTGGCTTTACGCATGAATCGATTTTGTATTACCTGAAGTCGGTGAATTTGACGCGGGGAGGCATGCGCAAATACGGGGCTTGCGTATGTCATAATTGGCCGAATACAGGCTTTGTAAAGTATAATTTTATTACGTAGGGACATTTTGCTATTTTTATTTAGTAACGGATGTAATCGGCCAAGGACGAACGCCGCTCTGTTCCTTACTCGGTTAATATGTGGACCGAAGCTGAGTCTCGAGTCTAATAGGACGCCTATGTATTTGACTGTCTTTTCCCAGGGGATTGGACGATCGAATAACTCTATGGTGGGGAGGCGCGACGTTAAGCGCCGCGAGAAGTACATGGCTGCACTTTTGATGGGGTTGACCTCGATCCTCCATTTCCGAAACCAGTTCCCGAGGGTTCGGGCTGCGGATTGGAGGCGTTTAGAGATAGTGTCTGGATTACGCCCAGACACATAGAGGCAGGTATCGTCTGCGAAGAGGGCGAGTTCGACGCCGCTGGTGTGCGGTATGTCGTTCGTGAAAAGGGTGTAGAGCACGGGACCTAGGACTGAGCCTTGTGGTACGCCGGCTAGGATGGGATGTGGTTCGAATCGCACCCCCTCGACGCGGTAGCGGAAGGTTCGACTGCGTAAGAAATCTCGTATGATAGTACGGGGCGATTTGGCACACCGAGTCCGTATAACTTGTGTACGAGCCCGTTGTGCCAGACCTTGTCGAACGCTTTCGCCACGTCGAAGAAGAGCGCTCCAGTATGAAGCCCGCGTATGAAGCGGGATTGAATGTGCTCCGTTATGCGGTGCACCTGCTGGGTACATGAGTGTTTGGCACGGAATCCAAACTGCTCGTGGATAGGAATCCCTCGAGACTGCATGAAGTCTCTTAAGCGGGCGAGTAGTAGGCGTTCGTATATCTTGCCTAGAGCCTTGAGGAGGCTTATAGGTCGATATGCGGTGGGATCGGACGGGTGTTTAGAGGGCTTTAGAATCCCTACGACCTCTGCCTCTTTCCAGATGTTCGGAAAGATTGCGTTGGCCAGAGCTGCGTTGTAGATTAATACCAATAGCTGAATGATGGTAGTAGGCAGGAGCTTAACTACTTTGTTAGTGATACCATCGGGACCGGGAGATTTCCTCGGACGAAGGTTTTTAATAATAGACTCTACTTCGGTGCTGTTAACCGGCGGTATGGAATCGCGGAGCGGTAGGGAAGCCTTCCAATCGACCTCGCTGTCGACTAACGCGACGTGAGCGGAGTCGACCGGTAAGGTGCTTGGGGAGCATTGAGTTTTTAGACTGTCAGCTAGACATTCTGCCTTTTCTTCGTCTAGGAAGGCAGGCGGTTGGTTGGGTCGTACTAAAGGGGGCATTGAACGGGATGTGCCTCCTTTTAGTGATTTTGGAAGTCGCCAGAAGGCGAGGTGAGACGGTTCGATGTTAATGAGACTGTTATCCCACCGAATGTTTCTGACCTCCTGCATACGTGTTCGAACCTCACGTTGTAGGGTGCGTAGAGTTGTTCTATTACTGACGGTAGGATATAAGTCGTGAGCGCGAGTGGCTGCGTTTTTGCGCCTCATTAGGTCTCTAATGTCGTTAGGCAGGACCCAGCGGTGGTCGTCCGCCACTGGGACCTGTCTCGAGGAATCCTCGACGACAGTTTGGATGTGCCTAGTGAGTGCATGAGCCGCAAGGTTCGTGTCACCGACTGAATTGATGGTGGATGGAATCGCATCAAGGTGCGGAGAAGTCTGTTCAAGTTTCTCGGCTAGCTTTTGCCAGTCGACTACGGTTTTTGTGGGTAGTGAGGCTTGGACGGAAGGTCCTAGCCGAAGTAGAACGGGGCGGTGATCAGATGTTAGTTCGTGGATCACCTCTATATCGCGGATGGCGAGATTTATGTTGCTAAGGATGGCTATGTCAAGCACATCCGGCGTGTGTCCCAGTGTATGCGGGAAGTGGGTCAGTATTGTGATGCAACGCAGCAAAAAATCAGAATACTTAAGAAATTTGGAATAAAATAATGATGAACGAGGTCATATGCTTACTTTTGACGTTTTTATCATAGTCTAATGCAACATGAAATAAACGAGAGATACTACGAAACACTTTCCTCGATGTAAGCATAAAAAAATATTATCAAAAAAAAATGTAAACTTGTTAGGATGTCATCAAACTTTTTCAATTTTTGACTAAGAATTGCAAAATTTAAAAGTTAACGAATCAAAATGAAACAATCTTTCTCGCAAATCTCTGGATCTTATGTAGCGCTGTGGTAGTTAAGTCTGAATGATCTGAGTTCAGATCCCGCTCGAAAATTGATCTAAATTTTTATGTTGGCTTAACACGTCCTCCACTTCCACGAAAATATCGTGAGGAAACCTGCATGTCTGAGGAATAAAAATATTCCGACGACTAGTTAAGTCCGCCAACCTGTGTTGTAGTTAATAGCATCAGGCGTTACTTTGCGGAGATCCATTATACTAAAGGAGAGAAAGTTAATTCGCTAAGATCCGCATGCAAAATGTAAAATGGTGTGTATCACCTAGTTTTGAAGAGCACCACACGCCCTCCCACAACAGCGTGCACAAGAAAACGAATACCGCCGTCGGGAGCCGCCGCCAGATTATGACTTAATGAGTTTTTTTTTTATTCTTTTGTTAGCACCTGCCATCTTTTCACCATGTCAAGGATGATGGTAGAGAATGCCACAAGGCATAAAGTCCGCCCATTGTAGCTCTTAGCTGAAGGTGTCAACAATAAAGAATGAATAAATGACTTAAATGAAAGCTTGTAAAAAATATTTCATCCTGTTATTTCCCGTAGTGGATAAATTTAAAATTTCCCAGTCACATCGTATTAGGGTCCGGCCGGAATCGCCCACGCCGGACGAATTAACGAAGCCGACCCACCAATAGCATGATGGCGGTGACAACGCTCGGCCCGCGGGACGCTCCGACCATAATGTAAATCTGCGATGCTTTCCATGAATAACAAACACGCTCTGATTTCCCTTGCCACCGATGGCAGCTGCTCGACAAGTTGAGTCAACTCTGACGGGACGAGTCGGTTTAGTTTTAGGCCAGCAATGAGGATTTTCTTTTACTCATTTTTTTACGAAACGAACAAAGCGCAGTGTGGCGTCACAGAGAACATGACTGTGTGACGCCGCACTGTGCTCGTCACCCTGAGGCCGTAGTTCTTAAGTCTCCTATGCCCAGTGATTACGCTCGCTCTCAGTACCCTTTTATTTATTTATATAATTTGGAACGTCAACAGTACACACATTGTCTATCCTATAAATTAAGTTACATAATAAAGTCTGATGTGCATACCAATTACAGACGAACACATAACAAGTACTTGTTACCTTGTAATAATAAAACAGTTAAGTAAAACCCATCAGACCGAAACACAGTAATATTTTCAGACTACTGCTTTACGGTAGAACAACTGGCTCTGGGGTAATACCTACCTAGACGGATTGCTGCATAGAAATCCTACCACCAGTTACAGAGTTTTTGCAGAAATGTCTCCAATCGAAACTTGAACCTTGGATCCGCGGCAGTGTAGTCTGGTACTCTGATCACTAATCCACGCGGTCGTCATAGCGGCGAGGTTAAATATAGTAACTATGATTGGTTATGAAGCCTTCTTAGAAAAAACCGTGCTGACTAAATAGCTATCATTTCCGGAAGCGACGAAAAAAGATTTCCATCTATTTGTTTATGGTTTCTTACTCAGTAAAAAGTTTCACTTAACGGTTTAACTTACTGGTTGCTTTTTGAAAACTGGTTCATGCGTAGGTAGTTCACTTTTACATACCGGAAAACATGCAAAGCTATATATTTTTGATAAGTTTCGATCCGGGACTTAAATGAAACTAAATATTTACTTTTTCTTACCACTTCTTAGTTGATCCCAACGTCGGTTTGAAACAATCACTTCATTTAAGAGAGCATCCCGTTTGTTTGTGGTCAGATTATTTTAAATTGAAAACGTGTTGTTGCAGAATATCAGTTTTATTTCCAAAAAGATTTTTATTGAAGTGAAAATTCTTTGGATATGGTAGGAAAAAACGTTCGTTACGCGCTCGTACGCTTAAGGGCAGTACGTATCCGCAGTTATTAATCTATGTACTTGTATACAAATATTTCTTTAATAATTATAAATAATTATTACAGTTAATCATCATCATTATCTAATGATAAGTTATTACTTGCTGAATGTAAACGTCCCCCATAGGTTACCACAAAAGTTTGTAGTTCCTATTTAGAGGGAATTTTACGATAGTTCACTCACGCTTGGCAGGCGCAATTTATTTAGTCAGATTTTCCAGGAAAATGCTAACCCTGCCCCTCTCCTTTTTTTTCCTTTGTCGACTTTATCGATACCCACACGATGAGGTGGAGAGATAGATTCTCTTAAACCACCACCAAATATGCCTTGAGCTTAATTAGTATTTTGAATACTTTATTTTTTATTGGATAAAGTGATGAAACGAGCAAAACGTTCACCTGATGGTAAGTGCAACGTCTGCCAATAATAAACGCTGTGTCACACAGAAAATTTCTATGTGACACCACACTGTGCCCATCACCCTTAGACATAAGTTCTTAAGTCTCATATGCCCAGTGATTGCGCTAGCTCACAGTACCCTTTAAAACGAAACACAGCAATGTTTGCACACTACTGCTTCTCGGTAGAATAACTGACCCCGGGGTGTTACTTACCTAGACGGATCCCTGCATAGGAATCCTACCACCAGTACCACACCACTTTTATTAATATGATGCAATAAATGCACAGCATAATTATCTTTGTCTAACTTTCACACAGTACACCTATGCCAAGAAGTAAGGTGATGCATTCTCTTACTTCGCTACCACTGGGTGATTTTTTATGAGAATTAGGTTAAGTAATACGCTTAATATGTTAAGTATTATGGTTAAGAAAATAAAATTCTCTTTTATGTCGCCGTGTGGTGGCGGCTAAAGAGAATCTACTACGGCATCTCGTTCCGTGGTTGTCGTAAAAGTCGATAGAGATAAATGAAAACCAGGATATGGGCAGCAGCATCTGTCATCAATTCTGTCTTAAAAAACTTGTTTGTCTGTTTATCTATCCGAAACATCTTCTTTCTTTCCTTCATCAGCCTTTTAATTGTCCACAGCTGGACATAGGCCTCTTACAAAAAGTTACGTTTTGCTATAAAACAATTTTTCGAGATGGCTGTTTCGGTAATTATCGGAAGCTATGCGATTATCACGGTATATCACTTAGTCAACTCTTATGACATCCACGGGACAAGATGGCGACGATGTTTTTGACCACACAGCAAGACAGATCAAAATAATCTGGTGGCAGGATTCCTATGCAGGAATTTATCTGGGTAGGTATGTTTTTTTTTTATTGCCTAAAGTGATGAAGCGAGCAAAACGTTTACCTGATGGTAAGTGCAACGTCTGCATAACAAGTGCTGTGCCACCCAGAAAATTTCTGGGGATTCTTCCTAGCTCCAAAACCCTCTCAGAAATGAGAGGAGGCCTGTGCTCAGTAGTGGGACATTTATAGGCTGAAACTTTACTCTAATTTTTTCACAGAAAAATGTCACATCATAGTACTATACCAGTTCAAATTTATGATTTATTTTGTCACTGAGAGTAACAATGTTTTGACTGGTTCCAAAATGTCGGTAACGTGCATCGCATAACAAGTGCTGTGCCACCCAGAAAATTTCTGTGTGACACTACACTGTGCCCATCACCCCGAGATATAGGTTCTTAAGTCTCATATGCCCAGTAATGTTTGCACACTGCTGCTTCACGGTAGATTAACTGGCCCTGGGGTGGTACCTACCTGGACGGACTGCTTTCTGCTTTCATTAATGTGTTTCTGTCTGAAGGATACTTGTACGGTGCAAGCACTATATATTTCCATTGCGTCAGCATTTTACCAACAATCCATTGTATTAATAACACAAAATAAATCAGTTCACGTTCCGACAGCAAACATACCGCGTGTTCTCATCCTCCATCAAATCATTTTTTTTTTATTTAATAATAGTGACGGAACAAGCAAAGCGTTCACTTGATGGTAAGTGCAACGTCTGTCCATAACAAATGCTACGTCACCCAGAACAGTGTGACACCACACTGCGCCCGTCACCCTGAGACATCAGTTCTTAAGTCTCATATGCCCAGTGATTACGCTAGCTCACAGTGCCCTTCAAACCGAAACACACTAATGTTTGCACACTACTGCTTCACGGCAGAATAACTGGCACTGGGGTGGTACCTACCTAGACGGATTCCTGCATACGAATCCTACCACCAGTAAAGCAATTTATCGATTATTTATAATCTAATAACATTATCAAGAATCAATTCGTATCATTTAATATCAACTAAAGATTGCGGGAAGCAACCCGTACCGAATACTAATACCTAATATAATGACTTTAGACTCAAGATTAAATGTCTCAGGTCAACGAACCTAATGTAGTACCACACAGTGATGTTCTGGGTGACGTTGCACTTACCTTAAGTGAACGATTTGATCGTTCCGTCACTTACCTCCGTAACAAAAAAAAAGTTCATTATAAATTCCTAAAATGTAACTGAGGCACCACAGTTGAAACTGCGTGAAGTATTCGCAGCCGCTCACAACAACCGCTTGTCACACTAATCCAAGCGCTCTCGGACGTCTGTCCTACTATTAATTATGCCAAGAGCTGTCTAGCCCTCGTTCTGTAGAAAACGTGTAACGGAGGCTACGAAGTAACATTGCGATGTTCTTGAAGTGCGTTGGAATAAAACATTCTATGTGTAACTGTTCTAGTTTATTCTACAGTACAGAAAAATGTCACATCATAGTACTATACCAGTTCAAATTTTTGATTTATTTTGTCAATGGGAGTAACAATTTTGACTTGAACAATTTTGTTTTGACTGGTTCCAAAATGTCGGTGACGTGGATCGCTGACGTCACTTCTCGTTCCTCGTCGTTTCGTCGTTTCAGCCTATCAATAGTCCACTGCTGAACATAGGCCTCCCCCATAGATTGCTACAAAAGTTTGTAGCTCTCGTTTTCGGGGGATTTTACCATAGTTGCCACGCTTGGCAGACCGGTTGGCAACCGCAGTTTATTTATTCAGATGTTCCAGCAAGATGCTGCTGCCCATCTCCTGGTTTTCATTTTCCCTCTGTCGACGTTTACGACACCCACGGGATGAGATGGGGTGGTAGATTCTCTTAGGAGCTGCCTAACTAACCACACGGCATAATCGTTCTCATTCGAACGACATTCTCGTTCCTCGCGGGGGTGAAAAGTGGGCTATGGGCTCTGTCAACCCCTTACAGGAATGAAGCGTGAATCCACGGGTTAAATCAACACTATAAATTTGAAAAAAAAATGTTTTTAGTGATACTATATTTAGTGATTAGATAATATAATATTTAGTGTTTTTAGGGATTGACCTATCTTCATAACTCATTCTCAAACAAAGAGTAACCCCGTTATTCCCTTAAAACAGATAAAATATAGCGTAGATATTACAGAATGAAAAGCAATCTGCTTTTAATTTTGAAATAAATAGAATAGAATAATTTTTATTTAATGTAGATTATTTACAAAATCCTCATTCAACGTCATTTTAACTACACTGGTTCGCAAAGAAATACCTATGTCCTGGAAAGAACCAGCAAGAAACCCAGCGGGATTTTTTAGTAATTTTAATAATAATGTACTGTTAAATAATTTACTGTAATAAATACATTTGTTTTAGTAATGGACGTTCCATGGGAAGTGAGGATACAACCAACCCACGGGGTAGCTGGTGGTGCCGCTTTGCTGACCTGCTCGCCGAACCCTTCGGTGAAAGCTCACATTATGGTCACCAGATGGTTCAAAGACAACGCTGTTCTAGCGCCAATGGCCGCTGATGCAGGTAAGTTTTTAATAATATTGAACATCCAACTAAGCTTTCTCATCATCATTTCAGCCTATCACTAGTCCACTGCTGAACATAGGTCTCCCCCATAGATAGATCGTTTTTAGTAATATTAAGCGATCCAATTATGCTTATCTCCTACAATGAAATACTTATTTCGATCTGCTAGAATTCTGTTTTGAAAAAGTTTCACAATTTTTTAAACATTTCAATGTATATAAATAACATGGACCGTGTGGTGGCGGCTCGTTAAAAGAATACTACCACTCCATCTCATCCAATGGATCTCGTAAAAGGCGAGTAAGGAATTAAACTACACTGTGCACCCAACAGCGCATGGTGGCGATGGGCTCACCACCTATCACGCCAAGTGCCATTATATTGTTTTGGTGAAACGTGGATTGTAGCAGTCATCTGTTATTGCAGTGAGTGCCCAGTCTCTGACTACCCCTTATGGGATACAGTCGTAATCTTATGTATGTATGTATAAATAACATTTATACTAAATATAATTTGAGCAATATGAAATTCCATTATATATCTATAAAAAAGGAATATCTAAGTACATTTGCAATGTAGGTTTTTTATATGATGCTGCCGCTTCAATACGGTTTCCGTCCTGGTCCACAGTACGATTACATCACTCCGACATATTTCCGATGATATTCGTTATGGTATGGAGAACCAAAACCAAACAAGCACAGTAATCACTTTGCTGAACTTTAGTAATGCATTTAACACCGTAGGCCACTGGACAACGCGGTCGTCAATATACCAGTAATATGTCGATATAATTTTTTATATATCTTATAACTAAAAATACATTTTTCCTCCTAGCCAAACAATCATCAATAACAGATCTTTGGCTTCTATATCTCTTGTAAACTTTTTCCCTCTTATGCCAGGTGCTAGGGTCAGCTTTCGTTGTCCTACTTTGGGCGATTGCTTACACGTGCAAATATGTGATTGTTGATTGCCATATAATTTTTATAACTTTGTCACAAACATCACAAATATATTTTGTACTTACTCTGCATTCGCAAACAGATCGTAGTATCTCATTTTTCTGTAGTTTCACAGTTGTTATATGAACACCAAGAATACCGCTGTCTTCATTTCGTATGCGATCAAATTGAAATACACCGCATATCCATGAGAGAATCTGAAATACCGCAACCGTTGTACCCGTACATACAACGCATCTCTTTATGAAATATAATATGTAAAAAAGGTACATACTAATGATAGAATTCCTATGAAAAGATCCGTCATGGTCACCACCGCAGTGCCAGTTAGTATGCCGTCAATCATTAGCGTGCACACCTAATGTGTTTCAATTTGAAGGGTACTGATAGCTAATATAATTACTGGGCATATGGGACTTGAGAACTGATGCCTGAGGGTGACGAGCGCAGTGTGGTGCCATAGGAAATTTGTTATGTTGCACTTATTATCGTAGTAAAAAATATGTACATTAATTTTGCAACTAATAGTGCAATGAAACTAAGTATACGGATATTATCGCGTTTGATTTTATTATTTATAACCCGACGTTTCGAGTGCTTTAAAGCACCCATGGTCACGGGCGGACTGAGGTGACATATGTCCCGATGTCATAGTTAACCCGGAGTACCTTCAGCTTTTAATTATTATTCTTGGTCCGATCTACGGAGAAAGAGCTCACTGTGTCTTGAAGTCTTGCAGTGGTATGCTTGGTTTTCGATTTAATTTTATTAATTATAGGATCCCAAGCTGGTGGTAATAACTCGAAACGTCGGGTTATAAATAATAAAATTAAACGGGATAAAATTCGTAAAATTAGTTTCATTTAAATAATTAAATCATTAAATCATTAACTAATAGTGCAAATTAATATCAGGATCAAAGTATAGTGACATCTATGTCGCCACATGAGAAGCTCAATAAATATCTCATAAGTTCATTATCATCATCTTCTCAGCCTATCACTAGTTAACTGCTGAACATAGGCCTTCCCCAAAGATTATCACAATAGTTAGTAGCTCTCGTTTTGGGGGGATTTTGTCATAATTGCCACGCTTGGCAACTTTTATTTTCCCTCAGCCGACTTTTACGACACCCACGGGACGAGGTGGGGTGGTAGATCCTCTTAAGCCGCTATCACTGAGAGCTAGCGTAATCACTGGGCATATGAGACTTAAGAACTGATGTCTCAGTGTGACGGGCGCGGTGTGGGTGTCATACAGAAATATTCTGGGTGACACGGCATTTGTTATGGGCAGACGTTGCACTTACCATCAGGTGAACGGTCTGCTCGTTCCGGCACTTTTATCAAATAATAAAAAAGATCAGAACACTCGGCGCGTAGCTACCCTTATCCTTGGCATCTTTATCTGCCAAAAAAGTATGTATTGGATTCTATGGATATAATCTATGGATTAAACAACATACTGGCATGTCAAATTAGTATATGGTTAATTATTCATTACAGTATATTAAATAGTAGTAGTAGTAGTAATTTTGTCTATCTGTCTGTTCGTTGCGGCTAATCTCCGAAACAGCTGCACCGATTTTGACGAAACTTTCACTGACAGATAGCTTTTAAAAAAATAATTAGGGTTTCGCGCAAAAAAATGTAAACTCCAAAATCCGATTCGAATAGGGAAGTATATATATGCAATATATATCATCGATCGGGGTCGGCTTTTTTAAGCGCGGCACAGCTAGTACACAATAATTATATAGCAATGTATATTGGACTAATAGCCGTGTGGTGGCGGCTCGTTAAAAGAATACTACCACTCCATCTCATCCAATGGATATCGTAAAAGGCGAGTAAGGATTTAAACTGCACTGTGCACCCAACAGCGCATGGTGGCGATGGGCTCACCACCTATCACACCAAGTGCATTATATTGTTTTGGTGAAACGTGGATTGTGGCAGTCATCTGTTGTTTTTGCAGTGAGTGCCCAGTCTCTGACTACCCCTTATGGGATACAGTCGTGATCTTATGTATGTATTGGACTAACAGGTACCCGACTAAGCATGACGCTACAGCAGTCTAGCTTCGGCGCTGATACTGTCAGGACCATTGATAGTGCTGTTCTGTCACATCAAAGTTATTGAACTAGCAACCGTAGCCAAATTGCTTCGATATTGTTACATAGTCTGGAAATTTGCCAGCGGATTGTAACAATACGGAGGTATGTACATTATAAATCCAAATTGGTTCAGGCCTTAAGGCCAGACGGTCGATTATTGCATTTTCGCTAGGGAAGAAAATTAGGAATTTTTCGCCTCCCCAGTCCAAAGCAGCTGTCCACGACAGGAACAAGGGCGTTCTTTATGAGCTCCAATTCTCTCAATTAGACCCGTTTAATTGGATTATCGTTTTTATTTTCAGATGAAGCAGAACATTTCCAATCTCTTTCCAGATAATGTGTTGTTAATTACTTTGAGCCACCCCACAAGAAATGTTTAATCGTGTATTTTGTTTTTTTTTTCAATAACAATTTTTTTTACCGAATAATAAATTAGAAATTATTAATGGCATTGTTGATACATTTTTTTTCGATTTGCAACTCCATCATGACGGGGTAATGAATTAGTAATTGAAATAGTTTACTGGGAGAACACTTCTACGCGGGGATCAGCCTATTTGGATACCAATGCAGTGCCAGTTATTCTGCCGTTAAGTAGTAGTGTTCAAACATTACTATAGTTCGCTAGTGGACTACCAGTTCATTTCTACTGGACATATGAGACTTAAGAAGTAATTCCTTAAAGAGACTAGTTTTTTTTATTGCATAAATTGATGAAACGAGCAAAACGTTCATCTGATGGTAAGTGCAACGTTTGCCCATAACAAATGCTGTGTCACCTAAAAATTTCTGTGTGACACTACACTGTGACCATCACCCTGAGACAGGTTCTTAAGTTTCATATGCCCAGTGATTACGCTAGCTCACAGTGCCCTTCAAACCGAAACACAGTCATGTTTGCACACTACTGCTTCACGGTAGAATAACTGGCCCTAGGGTGGTACCTACCTAAACGGACAGAAATTATCTGCGTGAAAGAGCACTTCTTATGTACAGACATTGCAAACATCATCATCATGTGAATTATCATCAGGTATACGATTTGCTCATCTCTTCATCTTTCGTCCTCGCTATTTCCTATTTCAATTAACAGTAAATTACAGTACCATTCTAAAAATTGTTAATTTTAACTAACAGACTTTTTTAAATGAACTCGCACGAACACTCCGGCCGGTAGCGAACCCGCGGCCCTTAACGCAAATGCCAACCACTCAATCACTGTGTCAACCGTCATTATCACGTTTACACTAGCCAGTAGCCAGATTGGTTAAACATTATTCCCATTTTGCAATTATGGTATATAGAAGTTAATTCTGAACTTCCATGTAGCAAATTTATCTCTTGACAACACGTAACAATACATAAACTTCCACAAGCAAGTCCTTTAATCTAATTCTAATTTAGTTCTAATTCGAGGGTGCGTTTTACAGACATTTTAGTGGTGGTAGGATTCCTATGCAGGAATCCGTCTAGGTAGGCAACCCAGTGCCAGTTATTCTGCCGTGAAGCAGTAGTGTGAAAGCATTACTGTATTTCGGTTTAAAGGGCATTGTGAGCAAGCGTAATCACTGGGCATTTGAGACTTAAGAACTGTTGTCTCAGGGTGACGGGCGCAGTGTGGAGTCACACGGAAATAATCTGGGTGACACAGCATTTGTTGTGGGCGGACGTTGCACTTACCATCAGGTGAACGTTTTGCTCGTCTCGTCACTTTATACAATAAAAAAAAACATACATTTCGTAGATTATCCAAGTAGTGTCCAAATCCAAGTTTCGGTAGTCGCTGGGCATGTGATACTTGACAGCTTATGTCTCGGGGTGATGGCCGCGGTGTGGCAACAGTCACACAGAAGTTTTATGGGTGACACAGCATTTGTTGTGGGCGGACGTTGCACTTTCCATCGGGTGAGCGTTTTGCTCGTTTCATCACTTTGTCGAATAAAAAAAGTCTTTTTTTTTTACAAAATATGATATAAAAGTCACCAAATTTACCTTTCATTTACTCCTGTTGTGATATACGAGGTGGATTGAAAAGTACTCGGCCTAACCAAGAAAATAAACACATACTAAATCATCTATATTTTTATTTTTCTACATAATCACCATCAAGTTCAATACACTTTTGCCACCTCCCCTTCCAAGCATTTAGACCGTTAAAAAAAAATGATTCTTCCTTAGAGTCAAAATATGCGTCTACAGCTGCTTTGACCTCGTCGTTTGTCGAAAATCTTTGACCTCCCAAGTGCTTTTTTAGGTTAGGGAACAGAAAGAAGTCTGATGGTGCCAGCTCAGGTGAATACGGCGCATGCGGTAACAGTTCAAAGCCACAGTTGTGAATTCCAGCCATTGACTGTACTGACGTGTGAACACGGGCGTTATCTTGATGAAACAGGACTTTTCTTCTGAGCATTCCTCGACGTTTTTCTTTTATTTCCTCTCGTAAATGACGTAGTAAGGTGCAGTAGTAATCAGAGTTTATAGTCTGACCCCTTTCAAGATAATCAATCATAATCACACCTTTCGAGTCCCAGAATACTGAAGCCATCACCTTATTTGCCGACAAAATCGACTTAGCCTTTTTAGGGGGTGGTGAACCAGGTCTTCTCCACTGTTTTGATTGTTGTTTTGTTTCCGGTGTACAGTAATGAACCCATGTTTCGTCCATAGTAACAAAACGATTCAAAAAATCATCTGCATCGGCTTCAAATAACTCCAAACAGTCGCGTGAAATAGTCAATCGCGTCCTTTTTTGTTCAACTGAAAGCAGTCGCGGAACCCACCTCGCAGACACCTTGTGGAAACCCAACTCGTTGACAATGATGTTTTGAGTTCGTTCATAAGAGATGCCTATAATCTCGGCTATCTCTCTAATTTTTAATCTGCGGTCTCCCATTATTAAATCAAGTACTTTTTTAATATTTTCGTCAGTCGTTGACGTCGAAGGCCTTCCAGAGTGGGGTTCATCTTTCACACTCTCTCTACCACGCTTAAATTCTGCTATCCATTTTTTGACGGATGAATATGACAGAGCACAATCGCCTAATGTACTGACCATGTCATCATGGATGTCTTTTGATGATAGCCCCTTCTTATGGAGGTACTTAATGACGGCACGCTGCTCGATTTGCTCCATTCGCGGAAATTATGACCGATTACTTTGTTAATAAATTTATAAAATCACAACTAATTATCGCACACGTTTCGAACTTCACACAATGAACTAGTCTGAACTGAACTAAATAATGTGGGTAGATTTGATTTTTAGAATTGAATGGATCTGTGTTAGGCCGAGTACTTTTCAATCCACCTAGTATATTGATATTTGGACAGTTTCTTGTGCATAGTAAGTCGTATGCAAAGCGGCGTTGTGCACAGGCAGACAGTACGTGTTATAATTCAGAAGGCTTATATTGTCTCCCGGCCTCTGTGGACGTCTTTCAGAAGGCTTATATTGTCTCCCGGCCTCTGTGGACGTCTTAATTTGATATTTGGACAGTTTCTTGTGCATAGTAAGTCGTATGCAAAGCGGCGTTGTGCACAGGCAGACAGTACGTGTTATAATTCAGAAGGCTTATATTGTCTCCCGGCCTCTGTGGACGTCTTAATTAATACAAAGCTCCTCTCGCAATGTCACGTGATCGTTTTGAAACGAGAGCTCTAAAATGTCACCTGGATTCTAAGCACAACGACATTAATCAACGTACAAATTTTAATAATGTCTTAACAGTTGGTAGCTGCTCAGGAGAATCTACCACCCCATCTCATCCCGTGGGTGGCGCAAAAGCCGACAGAGGGAAAATAAAACCAGGAGGTGGGCAGCAGCATCTCTGGAACATCTGAATAAAAAAACTTCAGTTGCCAACCAGCGTGGCAACGTGGCAACGGAAAAATTCCCCCCAAAATGAGAGCTTTTGTGGCTATCTATGGTGGCATATATTCAGCAGTGGTCTAGTAATAGGCTGAGATGATGATGATGATGATAAGAGTTGTTTTTATTGCACTCTTTGTGTTAATTTTACAATCCTGAATCCTTTTTTTAGCTGTAGTGTGCAAAAATTACTGTGTTTCGGTTAGAAGGGCACTGAGAGCTAGCGTAATCGCTGGGCATGTGATACTCTGGAACTGATGTCTCAGGGTGACGAACGCAGTGTGGTCTCACACAGAAATGGTCTGGGTGACACTGCATTTGTTATGGGCAGACGTTGCATTTACCATCAGGTGAACGTTTTGCTCGTTTAGTCACTTTATCCAATTAAAAAAAACGAAATGATCCGGTATACGATTTAAGAGCCGCAGTAGCTCAGGGGCTAGGCGCTCGCTTTAAATTTCATAGTACCCGAGTGACCTGGGTTCGATTCCCGGTGAAATTGTTAATTGCAATTTTAAGTGCTGATGCACCACGTGCTCGGCGAACGGGAAGGAATCGTGAAGGAAAACGTCTTGAGCTAACCTGCATGTCTGGGAAATAAAAAATATATCGAAGTCGAAGTAAAGTCCGCCAACCAGCATTGGAGCACCGTGGCGGAGTCTTCGCAGCTCCAAAATACTCTCGGAAATGAGAGGAGGCCTGTGCTCAGCAGTGGGACATTTATAGTCTGTCTTTACTTATTTCACTTTTATACGATTTACAGAGATGCCTTCACTTTCTTCATTAAAAAGTTTCCATATTACCCAGTTTACTACATGTACATTTATTACAAGATACATGTGAATTTAATTGAAGTAAATATGAACTCACCGACATTAAACAAACGTACGATATATTTGTTCAATGTCGGTGAATTCTCTCTGTCAGTCTCGGCGTCATTTTAGCGAACTTGACCTATTTAATGTTCATCCATAATACAGTACAACTATCTCATAGGATTAACAACAATAGTGAGATAATTGAAGCGAAGACTGAATTTGTAATGAAGGCCTGTGTTTGAAGCAGCTCAGTATTGATGGTTTGTGATCTAATGATAATATTTTAGTTGCGCCGATGTAGGCTCAGAATTAATATGTATTTATACAGTAATGAGACAATATATTAAGACAAAACGAAAATAACAATTATTGTATTTTATACGGCGTATTGGAGCCGTGTGGTGGCTTAAGAGAATCTACCAACCCATCTCATTCCGTGGGTGTCGTAAAAGTCGACAGAGGGATAACAAAAACCAGGAGATGGGTAGAAGCACATTCCTAGAACATCTGAATAAAAAAACTGCGGTCGCCAACCCGCCTGCCAAGCGTGGCAACTATAGTATAATCACTTGAAATGAGGGCTACAAACTTTTGTGGAAATCTTTTGGCGAGGCCCATGTTCAGCAGTGGACTAGGTGTGGGCTGAAATGATGATGATGATGTATTTGACTAGGAATGCATCATGACTATAGATGCCATTGTTTTAGAGATTCTTCATGTTTAAACGTATCATCTTCACCATTTGTGCAGTTCAGAGCTGGAAATAACTGGGTATGTAACTGGTCTGAGCCTGGATACATAGATTGCCACAAAATACTAGCCCTGAGCCGTCTGCATCCATCAACATACCGCAAAACTATACAGGACGCCGCTCCATCAACTGGGATTGCGGTACACTTCGTTTGTCGGTATGAGGATGTCAGTAGACAACCTTTATTCCGCAATGATTATTTATATTTATTTTTTATTGGATAGAGCGACGAAACGAGCAAAATGTTCACCTGATGTAAAGTGTCTACCCATAACAAATGCTATGTCACCCAGAAAATTTCTGTGTGGCACTACACTGCGCCCGTCACCCTGACACGTAAGTTCTCAAGTCTCATATGCCCCGTGATTACGCTGGCTCACAGTGCCCTTTAAACCGAAACACAATAATGTTTGCACACTACTGCTTCAAGGCAGAATAACTGGCCCTGGGGTGGTTACCTACCTAGACGGATTCCTGCATTGGAATCCTACCAGGCCATTGCCATTGCAGAACTATCTGCAACAAAGATTTCATAGATACGGATTCATCTTGCAGAGAAACACCGAACATATCACTTTCCTTAGCTTGGTGATCTGCCTGTTTGGATAATTCGAATTAAATCATGTTTAAATTAAAAAAAAACACCAGTAAATTATCATCTACATTTAAATCTACTGGTAGTAGGATTCCTATGCAGGAACCTGTTAAGGTGGTTCCAATTTTTGTTTTGTTTTTTGGTTTTTTAAAAGCGATGCCACACAGTAGGATTTATCCTGTATCGATAATGCGGTTTACAGACATATATTTCACAAGCGCAACACAACCAGACCCGAACAACCCACCATTTGTGTTTTCGCACAATTGTTGGCTTCTGCTGGGATTCGAACCCAGGACCCGCGGCGTAGAAGTCGGGTACGCTAACCACTAGGCCACGCGGTCGTCTATTTCAAGGCCAGTTATTCTACCGTGAAGCAGTAATGCGCAAACATAATGGTTTCGGTCTGAAGGGCACGAGGTCTAGTGTAATTACTGGGCATATGTGACTTATGAACTCATGTCTTAGGGGGACGGGTGCACTGTGTACAAAACAAAAAAGGTCTGGGTTCCAGCATTTGTTACGGGCAGATATTGCTCTTACCGTTACGTGAAGGTTTTTCTCATCTCATGTTCTACTATAAAAAATACTAACTGCTAAATATTATGTATTCGAATAAATTTTAGCTTCAGATAGAAAGATATTAAGCTGGTATATTCATGTTAAAGTAAAATAAGCAAGCTCCATATAACAGTTGCCAACTGCCATTAAAAAAATAAAAACTACTGAAATAGTTCAACGCGGAAATAAAGGGAGGAGCGACACTCATAAATAAGACTTCGAAGTATAATTGAATTGGAAACTGAGCTCAGTTGTCTCCTAACGGCGGCCCAATGAGATTTCGAATTAGAACTCCTGATGAAAGTTAAGCCTTGCTAATGCAAGTTTAATGTACGTCTTTGGTGCATTTTCGGAATTACCGCTCCTTGGCAATGAAGTGATAAGTTTTCACAAGACACTGGATATGGCATAGAAGTACTCGTAAAAAGTAAAAGCCCTCCTCCCCTTGTTTCTAAGAAAGCTTTGGAGCCGGAAAGAGTCCGCTACGTTGCTCTTATGCAGGCCTGCTTCAAATGTCCTTGAAATATTTTTACTCCTCAGGCATGTAAATTTCCTACCGATATTTTCCTTCACCGCTGAGCAAGTAATATATCAGCACTTAAAACTGCAGAACAGTTTAAGCGGTTCCAGGAATCGAACTCAAGTCATTCGCGTACCAAGAAATTCGCAGCTAATCCATACACATTATAAATCCGAAAGTGTGTTTCTTGGTTTGTTTGTCCGTCTTTCAAGCCTTCAACGGAGTAAGCTATCGACGTGATTTTAGGTATGCCAGAATAGTTTAGAGGCCCGAGAACAATATTTATTTTTTATTTTTATTTAATAAAAGTGACGGTACGAGCAAAACGTTCACCTGATGATAAGTGTAACGTCTACCCATAACATATGCTGTGTTGCTCAAAACATTTCTGTGTAGCACCACACTGCGCCCGTCACCCTGAGACATAATTTCTTAAGTCTGATATGCCCAGTGATTACGTTAGCTCTTAGTGCCCTTCAAACCGAAAAACTGTAATGTTTGCACACTTCTGCTTCATGGTTGAATAACTGGCACTAGGGTGATACTGGACGGATTCCCGCATAGGAATCCTACCACCAGTAAGAACATAGCTTATTTTTTATCCTGGAAAATAATAAAAAACATTAAAAAATATTATTTTAAAGTAGGGCTAATATTATTCAACATGGCATAATGGGTTGTTCGTCTTCTGAGCTGATCTCAATCATGTTAGTATTGTTTACTGTTTTATCGCAATTTGTCATTTACAAATTACATGTTGTCCTTTTATTCTATAAAATAATCCTTGTAGCAAGAGAACCCGCGGTCTTTAACATCTTCCGTCAAGAATCTCTAATCCGGTAACAATATATAGAGTCTGTGCTTTTTGAGTCAGTTGCGCGGATTGATCTTTCTTATATGCTAGGTGGAAATGTCAAGGCACCTTACATATAAGACAGATTTTTTTATTGGATAAAGCGACGAAACGACCAAACCTGTTCACCTGGTGGTAAGTGCAACGTCTGCCCGTAACGAATTCTGTGTCACCCAGACAATTTCTTTGCCCACAATGCGCCCATCACTCGAGGCATTAAGTCATATGTCCAGTAATTACACTACCTCGCAGTCCCTGCATATCAAAACAGTAATGTTTGCACACTACTGCTTCACGGCAGAATAACTGGCCCTGGGGTGGTGCATACCTAGACGAATTCCTGCATAGAAAGAGTATATTTAGAAAGCAAGAATATATTATTATCAAAAATATATCAGAAAACCAATTATATTTTGTCTCAACTCAGAGACTGAGTAGTAAGCTCATTCATATATCATTGGGTCGCGATGCCTTCATTTTGTTTTAATGATAAAATCGATCCTTCCATGATCGGTGTAAACATACTAGTACGTATCCAGCCATCTCGAGATACTGCTTCTACGGCGGCGTCACAACTTGGCAGTTTCGTCGGCATTTATGCAGATTACTCGGGCGCTCGCTTTAATGCCCTCTGGCAGTTTGACGAGCTCGCTACTGCTATAATTTTTGACGCACGCTTTCGTGTGATAATACCGAAGCAGTACAAAATACTGTTTGCAATTTTCTTTTACGACCCACATGTATCGCTTAAGATCTTCGTTTTGCAAGAACACGATAAAAAGGTTAAGATAAATTTAATAACATTACCATAACCAATTTTGATGTGAATAAAATTATAACCTAATTTTTGAGAGAATTTTTATACACAAAAAATACTTAAAATTATAATGAATTAAATTTTGTTTCACAAAAACATTTTTTTTTAATATTCTTATTGAGGTAGAGAAGAAGAAACATAATGTTGTACTTCCTCGTTTCAGCCTATCACAAGTCCACTGCTGAACATAGGCCTCCCCCATAGATAGCCAAGCTTGGCAGGTGGGTTTGCAACCGCCGTTTATTTATACAGACGTTATATAATAGATAACATTTAATAACAACGTGGTCACATAGTTTCCAGGAGTTATTACCATACGTGTTAGGTGCGGAGGAGTAATAATGAACGGCGTTTTGTAAGCCATAACATCGCCGTTCTACGTCGCTCTAAGATGTCATTCTTCTTGTTTCATGGGTTTTGTAAGAAAGGACCTGGAGTAGAGATTTATGTGGAAACTATTTCTAAAAAAATTAAAAAATGTAATAAAAAAATAGATCAACAGTTTCTAGCGTTCATTTCCGTGCCACCACACTGAGCCTTGAGACATCATTCCTTAGTCCCACGTTCATCACTATCTCAATACACTATCTCTCAGTGTTCCTCGGACCGAAACACAGCAATGTTTGCACATTGCCGTTTAAACTCATACTTACAAAATCTATTACATGTTAGAGGAGCAACTTGTGTGTGCTACTGCTTCACGACAGAATAACTGACGCTTTGGTGTTACCTAGACGAACTCCTGCATATGAATTATGACAAAAGTAATGGAAGATCGACACGATTTTTCTGTTTTTCCCTCACGGCACGAAGTGAGATTTTGGCGGATTATATTGCCAATGAAAAAGGGTGATGATGTGATGATGATGTTCTCCTAGCCGATTTCGACCACCGCGACAACTGCCCACTACTGTCGAGAGCCATCAACTGCGCAGGAGATATTATAGTGCCACAAGTGTACGCGCAAACACAGAGGCACTCACTCGTCCCAACCTACCCGCGCCCGATGTAACGCTGATGCGATAAGATCGGAGGTAGGCTAGGATGCAGTGTCAGAAACACGGGGACAATCACAACACAACCAGACCCGAAAACCAACAATTTATGTTTTAGCACAAATGTTGGCTCCGGCTGGGATTCGAACACAGGACCTTAGAAGTCAGGTACTCTGTTCACTACGCCACGCGGTCGTCAATGAATGAAAAAGGGTAGCAACCCGCCAGATCAAGTAGCCTGATCTGGGGAGGACGTCTCCTCCGACTAATAACATTTAGATGTTGTATATATAGTTCGCATCTCAGAAAACTTTCATAGCGCGATTATTGACGTATGGGAATATTTCTTGAGCTTCTCATGTGGCGACATAGATGTCGCTACAAGGTGATTAATTCTCTTAGTTCGCCATCGCACAGCGATTTAATGAGTTAGTTCATACTTGATTTTTTACATTCATACAATGTTACTCCGTCGTAAAATTCTCGTCAAAAACATATTTGTTTTCTCCTCGAATGTGTAAAAGTTACTTCAGCGTTATGGTTATTATATACGGGCATCTCGTTTGAACGATCGTAAATGTAAATGTCGAAGTAATAAAATAAATGTGTAGTGCTCGTTACGTCCTTGGAGACGCGATATATTAAGAGCTTAAGTATCTATATGTAGGTAAAGTGTGTAACATTAAGTTTTTATTGATAACTAGCTGGAGCCCGCGAAAATTTTCCGCAGTAAAAATGCCCGTCTGGAGATGCAAGCTATCTCTGTGCCGAATTTCGTCGTCGGTTCAACGGTTGAGCCGTGAAAAGGTCAAAAGAAAAAGGACAAACAGACAGAGCTACTTTCGCATTTATAATAATGAATATCATACAGATAGGTGTCCGGCAGAGTAAATCATCACCTTTTTCAGGAACGGCCTTTATTCCTGCAGTACACCATAATATGCAATTGCTGTCATTATATTGCTTGTGGGTACGCAATCGGGAGTAAGATTTTTTTTTTTGACTCGAACTAAAATAACGGCGACGTGGTCCGCCATTAGTCGTGGGCTACGTGTGTGGCTTCTGCCTACCCCTTATAAGAAAAAAAGATGTGACTGAATGTATGTTGTAATATAAGTATGGAAGTATGAATTAAGAATGGATTTTACTTCTCCATACATTTTCGATGTTTGTTATATATTTTTTTCATTATAAAGTAACGAAACGAGCAAAACGTTCACCTGATGGTAAGTGCGACGTCCGCCCACAACAACTGCTGTGTCACCCAGAACATTTCTGTGTAAGACCACACTGCGCCTGTCACCATGAGATATCAGTTCTTAAGTCTCAAATGCCCAGTGATTACGCTAGCTCACAGTGCCCTTCAAACCGAAACACAGTTGTTATATCTTATTGTAGAACTATTTTAGAGGTGCTTGCACGGGGGATCGAACCCAGGTTACTCGCGTACTATGAAATTAGGTGCTTAGCGGTGAAGGAAAACATCGTGACGAAACCTGCATCTTCGAGGAATAGAAATATTTCGAGGCTATGTAAGTCCGCCAACCCGCATTGGAGCAGCGTGACGGACTATTACCAGCTCCAAAAACCCTCTCATAAATGAGAGGAAACCAGCAGTGGGATTTTTATAGGCTGTAACTTTACTTTTTTTATATTTTATATTAAACGGATTTGGGAATCCGTCTAGGTAGGCACCACCCCAGGGCCAGTTAGTCTGCCGTGAAGCAGTAGTGTGCAAACATTACTGTTTCGGTTTGAAGGGCACTGTGAGCTAACGTAATCACTGGGCATTTGAGACTTAAGAACTGATGTCTCAGGGTGACGGGCGCAGTGTGGTGTCATACAGAAATATTCTGAATGACACAACATTTGTTGTGGGCAGATGTTGCACTTACCATCAGGATGAACGTAGTGCTCGTTTCGTCACTTTATACAAAAAAAAACCAAAGACTTCGGGTGGTTTTTTCTGTTTAAATGTATGTATGGCGCCGAAACGTGGATACTGATAATGTGACTGTGCTCAAAGTAACTGAGTAAGCAATAGAAAGAGCGACGCTCGGGCTGCTCTGGTGGATACGATTCCTAATGAAGAAATTTACATTTATTGGTAGCATTCCTACTCAGGAATCCGTCAAGGCAGGCACCAGCGCAGAGCCAGTTATTTTGGCGTGAAACAGTAGTGTGCAAACATTACTGTGTTTCGGTTTGAATCGCACTGAGAATATGTGTAATTACTGAGACTCAAGAATTGATGTTTCAGACGGATGAGTGGAGTGTAGCTCCACACAGAAAATTTCAGGGCGACACAGCATTTGCTATAGGCAGACGTTGCACTTACCATCAGTTGAACGTTTTGCTTATTAAGTTACTTTATCCTTTAAAAAATCTACCGAAGAACCCAAGTCCAGGACATCGGACTTTCGGATTCGCAGAAATGACAACCGCTGGAGTACGCTAATCAGGGGTATATATATGGGTATCACATACTTAGGGAGTGTTGACTGTTGAAAATAAACGCGATCAGTTCAAGCTAAATGAACTTAACAGAGTTCAATGCTACAGTATGCATTTCATCAACATCAAATGAACGCAACAAATGCTAAACGCGGTTCAAATTCTGAACGCCCAATTTTTGACGTTTAGCTCCATTAAACGCGTTTAGGGAACTGTCATTATTAATTGCACATAAGCTATGTAAGCCCAAAAATTATTTTTATTTCGTATTGTTTACTGTTGTGCATACCTATGTGGCCATACTATACCAACTTACGTACCAAAACACGAAATACATCGAGTATTTGTTTTAGATTGTGACGATATTTCAAGTAAACTTTACTTTTGAGCTCAGTTAAGTAAAACGTGGTTTTATTAAACTTGGTTTCCGAAGCGAACGGTGAAATCGACTCTTAGTTCTATATCATGGCCATGCAAATTTGTGGAGTACAGTGTCTGTTTCTGAATCCAATAATAAATAACAATAACTATTACCGATTACGTCCCATTCTCATTTCATCATTTGATATCAGCCTATCACTAGTGCACTGCTTAAAATGAGCCTCCCCCATAGAATGCCACAAAATTTAGTAGCTCTCATTTTGGGCGGTTTTGGCCATAGTGACCACGCTTGGCGGGCGGATTGGCAACCGCAGTTTATTTATTCAGGTGTTTCAGGTAGATGCTGACAGCCCATCTCCTGCTTTTCATTTTCTCTCCGTCGAGTCGAACACCCACGGGATGAGATGTGGTAGATTCTCTAAAGCCATTCTAAGGTCAAGAAAATCTTTCTTCTTGCATATCAATAGGCAGTTCTTTAATACACATCGGAATTTTATTGCCTTTGTAGATAAAGAAAGTAATTCTGAACTTTTATTATTTAAGCATAACACACTAAATAAAATGAAATCCATGATACCGCCAATGTTTTCACATCGTAATGTACTTTTCCACATTTCATCACGCAGTCGTCGCAAGCTCCTCTGTCTTTTGTCATGTGACAATGAGGACGTGTACTAACATATCCTCATTGTCTCGTACGAACATTTGTGAGAATATGAGAACAACTCATTATAGCTTTCCACGTCGTCGGTTCATGAAATTAAGCTCATTGTGAACGCTTCCGCTGCTTGAGCAGCGATGGAAACGCCGGCATTCGTTAGCGGGAATTGCTAATTGTCTAATTAATGGTGGCTTAGGAGCCTTTGTCGGAGTCTTGGAACAAGGCGTTTATTTTCTGTATTAAGTCAGCTATAGGATTAATGCTATCTTTTAATTTTGCTCTTTAAATATAATATAATAAAAATTCACTGATGGTAGGATTCCTATGCAGGAATCCGTCTAGGTAGGTACCACCCAGGACCATTTATTTTTCCGTAAAGCAAGTGTTTCGGTTTGAAGGGCATCGAGAGCTAGAGTGATCAGTGGGCATACGAGACTCAAGAACTGACTGACGTCTCAGGGGGACGTGCACAGAGTGTTGCACACAGAAATATTCTTAGTGACACAATATTGCTATGGGCAGACGTTGCATTTAACATCAGGTGAACGTTTTGCTCGTATCGTCCCTTTCTACAATAAAAAAAAATGGATTGAATGAGAAATTATTCTCGATCTTCTTCATTAGGCACCAACCGCGTAACCTAGCGGGCAGAGTGCGTGACTCCTGCGCCGTGGGTCCTGGGCTCAAATCTCAACTGGGATCAACATTAATTCAAAAACACATTTAGTTGGTTTTTGGGTTTGGTTGTGATGTGCGTGTGAAATTTATGTTTGTAAATTGCACTAAACGTTACTGGAGAAATCCTGATCTTAGTCAAAATAACTAATTAAATAAAAGAAGGGCGCGAGCGACTCAGTACACGTGGCAGAAGTAAAACCTAATTTTGGTACGAGTCAAAAAATTCTTACTCCCTATTGCGTTCTCACGAGCAGTATAGTAACAGCATTGCATGTAATGGTGTTATTCTACACGGAAAAGGCTGCTGGTATATTTAAGGCGAACACCCACCGACTACTCACCTTTAAAATTACTTTTATTTTGTTAGACTTTAGCGAAGTGCCCCGACGTTCTAGGATATGCAGGAATCCGTCTAGGTAGGTACCGCCCCAGGGCATGTTATTCTGCCGTGAAGCAGTAGTGTGCAAGCATTACTGTGTTTCGGTTTGAAGGGCACTGTGAGCTAGCGTAATCACTGGGCATTTGAGACTTAAGAACTGATGTCTCATGGTGACGGGCGCAGTGTGGTGTCATACATAAATATTCTGGTTGACACAGCATTTGTTGTGGGCGGACGTTTGTACTAAGCATAAGGTGAACGTTTTGCTCGTTTCGACACTTTCTATACAACCACAACACTCAAATTAAAAAGTAGGACGCCATGATGCTACTGTAGATTTCCATCAGCGAGATTATCTCAGCTCTTAGTTGACAATACGAATCTCGAAACGTTCTTCAGTAAAATATATTTACAACAAAAAGCCAACAAAGTCTACTCGACTCACGAAACAAAGTAACAATAGTATCAGGACCATCAGTCGACAGCGGCGACAATTGAGCGAGGGGGAAAAAAAAGAAAGTCCAAGTGAAATGGATGGTGAGACGGCAGGTCGGTGCGCATTTAGAATTCATTGAAAAACTCGAAGCTGAAAGTTATCTGATCGTAAACTGAGAACGTCAAGAGCGGTCTCGAGTACACTCTTAGAGAAAAGTACTTCAAAATTTCTATTTTGTTTGTAAATATAGGTACATTTGTACATATTAAATAGTTTGTCAATTATGTTTGTTTCTGATAGAAATTTTTATACGTCAAATATATTTAATACAAAACGGAATGTAATTTTTGTTAAATTTGAAATGTTGTTTTCTAGTGCATGTTCTTTACCATTGTCCATTCAGTCACTGTGACCTATATTTACAAACAAAATAGAAAATCAAGATCACTAGAGGTTTAAAAGGGATTGTGTGACTGCCAGTAATTTAGAAAAAATGGTCTACGGGTAGTAGAATTCCTATGCAGGAATCCGTCTAGGTAGGTACCACCCTACGGCCAGAGAATTTTTGCCATAGAATTTTATAATTTATTAAAATCCCAAACCTTAATAACGTTCAAACTTTAAAAAAAATATGATTACGGGTTCCCTTGTCTATCTACCTTGATGGATATTGGATTATTATATTAGCGGCTTAAGAGAATCTACCACCCCATCTCATCCCGTGGGTGTCGTAAATGTCGACAGAGGGAATAAAAAAACTAGGAGATGGGCAGCAGCATCTTATGGAACATCTGAACAAATAAACTGCGGTTGCCAACCCGCCTGTCAAGCGTGGCAACTATGGCAAAATCCCCCCAAAATGAGAGCTACTAACATTTGTGGCAATCTATGGGGGAGGCCTATGTTCAGCAGTGAACTAATGATGGGCTTAGATGATGATGATTGTATTATTAAAAACTATCTGTGCCTCGCGGTTTCATCCCGCCGTTTAATTTAAAAGAGATCGCTCTAAGGGTCGTAGCATGATGTTATTTAGCCTATAGCCTTACTCGATAAACGAGCTATCCAACACTGAAAGAATTTTCCAATTCGAACAAGTAGTTTCTGAGATTAGCGCGTTTAATCGAAACAAACTCTTCAGCTTTATGATATTAGTAGTAGATAATTTATGTACATCATAGTCTACTCTGTATAGTTAAACTTTGATATTACATTAAATAACATGTATGTGTATAATATTATTCATCTATTTCATTTAACATTTTTTTTAATAATAAGTATTTTCTCTTTAACAATACACTCGCCACCGCATTTTCACCACGCCATGGGTTGAATGGCAGGGAATGCTTATAGGCATTCAGTCCGCCCATTGCTTGTATTTATTTTAAGGTGTAAAATATTTTCAACATTCTTGGAATAGTCGGTTTAAAAAGTAAAGATCTAAACATTACAAAACTATAAAAGTGATTATACCCTTCCTTAAAAGGAATGAACGATAAATATCTAAGGCAACACTCGCCTTGACTGTTCACTCGCACAAAGAATCCATTGGCTTGGGTCGAACATTGTCGCTCCCTATAAATGTGTAAGTGCACTCAATGTAAGCCGTCTACTAATTTCAAAGTCATGAGCGCTTCAAGTACGGCTCTCTGATAGTCAGTTCGTACTTGTTCGGAAATCGCATTCAGCTTATAGGATTAATAGCGGCGCGGAGACTCTCTACTATGTCCGACAACTAACTAACAAAAATTTAGAACGTGATTAGGAATTTTTTACCATCTACAAAAAAGGAGGCATTCGTCCTGTCATCATCATCATTTCAGCCCATCACCAGTCCACTGCTGAAAATAGGGCCTCCCTTATAAATTACCACGAAAGTTTGTGACTTCCATTTTGGGGGAACTTTACCATAGTTGCCACGCTTGAAAGGCGGGTTAGCAACCGCAGTTTATTTATTTAGTTATTACGATGCTGCTGCCCTTCTCCTGGTTTTAATTTTCCCTCTATAGATGACACCCGTAGGACTATATGGAGTGATAGATTCTCATATCTTTTTTCCATTCAAGTGAGAAAATCATGTAAACTGCGCTTTGATTAAATAATAGAACTAAAAACATTTTATTGCGTTTATTGACTAGGTAATTTTAAGAGCACGCCCTAAATTCATACTACCTTGCATCATTTTAATTTTTACTTATGCTATCCTATATATTACTTTTATGTATTACTTTATATATATACTACTTATCTTAAGCTTTTTCCTTTTATAGTAGAAAGTGACGAGACGAGCAAAACGTTCACCTGATGGTAAGTGCAACGTCCGCCCTCAACAAATGCCGTGTCCACACCACACTGCGCTCGTTCCCGTAACACATATGTTCTCCTGTCTCACATGCCCAGCAAGTACTGTAACTTTTAGTGCCGTTGTTGCTTCCGTACTCAGGTGTTGTACGAGCAGCCTTTATCCGTGCAGATTAACGCAATAATATGCAATTCTGTCACTATACTGCTCGTGGCAACGAAACGGAGAGTCAGAATATTTGTACCAACATTGCGGTTTATTGGCCGTTACCAGCTACCAGCTTGCTAGTCTCGTCTTACTTAGATCAAAAAGCAATTCGATACATAAGCATGCTAACTTGTATGTAGGGACATCTATGACGCCACATGAGAAGCTCAAAAAATATTCGCATAAGTCCATAATCGCGCTATGAAAGTTTGCTGCCAGCTGAGATGCGAACTATATATATACAACATCTAAATATTGCTAGTTGGAGGAGACGTCCTCCCCAGATCAGACCACTCGATCTGGCGGGTAGCTACCCTTTTCATTGGCAATATCATCCGCCAAATGTATATTCTTGGTTCCAATCTTAGCCAGTATTTTTTTTTATTTAAAAAACAATCATGCCCACATTCTGCTGTATGGATTTACAGACATACATTTCACATGGATAACACCGAAAACCAACAATTTGTGTTTTTGCACAATATTGACTCCGTGAGTCAAACCCAGGACCGGTGGCATAGAAGTCAGGTCACTCTGACCACTAGGCTACGTGGTCGTCAAATTCAATTATGATTTGTTCAAAACACTAATTAAAGGTTTCAGGGTCAAATTGTAGTTTAATTATTGCGTGTCTGATACTGCGTTTGACCCTTCCCTCTCCATTACGCCATATATCCCACTACGATGAGAACTATAGTCGGGAAAATGCCACCAACGCCTCCTTGGAGTCGATTGACGTCTCCAAGGAGAATTCCACTCATACTTAACAACATTACCCCAACAGATATCGTTAAGTTATCCACAAAAAGATTTGCCTATATAATCAGTGTGGCACAAATATTAAAGGCTGCTGACTTTTTACAAAAAACGTGAAGAGGTTTTTAAGCAAACATTACCAATGATTTCTTATATTTACTCCCATACTAGACATTTAAATGAAACTAGATTTTACGGGTTTTATCGCGTTTAATCAACTATTTATAACAATACTGCGAAAACACAATACTTAGATCTTTACTCGATGCTGGTGTAAACACATTTACTATTATATTAATGTTTTAAATTAGTCGTTAAATCAATTCAAATATTTAAGGATTTTTTTTTATTGTGGTAGGATTCCTATGAAAGAAAGAAAGAAAGAGATATTTATTAGGAGCAATCACAAAAAATACAGGTCGGAATATAAACACAATGCCACAGTTTTCTAATTAATGAACATACAAAACAACATGAACAAATGCAGTAATTCGTCTCAATAGTTACCACCCTAGGGCCAGTTATTCTGCCGTGAAACATTATTGTGATTCGGTTTGAAGCACCTGGGCTGGACTGGTTTAGAACTAACGCCTCTAGGGTAAAGCGCACTGTGGTGCTAAATAGAAATACTCTGGGCGACACACCATTGCCCTGGGCGGACGTTGCACTTACCATCAGGTGAACGTACTGCTCGTTCCGTACCATTCTCCAATAGAGAGCCATGGTACATCAGCGGCTGGTCGCTTGCCTTAAATTTCACAGTACGCGAATGACTCGAGTAAGATACCCGTAGTGTTGACATGTCTAAAATTGGTTTGCAATCTTAGCGCTGATTGACTCGTCGTCAACTCTGATTGGCTCACTCGTGAAGGAAATCATCGTTAGGAAACCTGCTTTTTTATGTCTGGGGGCCTACGCGCAATTAGCTCATCTGATGGTAAGTTATCCCCGCCACCCAGGAACATCTGCAATACCAAAGCAATCACGAGTGCGTTGACGGTCTTTGAGAAAAGAATGGGCTCTTTCCTTGTAGGTCCCTAAGTCCCTAAATTCCTCGAAAAACGCACTGTGGTGGAATGCCAACAATCAAGGCGGTGACGATGAAATTTTGAGTTCTGCCGCAAAGTGCGATGGTAAAAACCAGCGGCTGTAATTGATCCGAACAATTTCTGGGAACACTCCCCGTAGTAAATCCTGTACAAGGCCAGTGGATCAAGCCGATCGGAAATA
Source organism: Luehdorfia chinensis (assembly GCA_019845155.1). Lineage (NCBI taxonomy): Eukaryota > Metazoa > Arthropoda > Insecta > Lepidoptera > Papilionidae > Luehdorfia > Luehdorfia chinensis. The sequence goes on from JAHVAK010000420.1 coordinate 1,006,268, forward strand.
ACCTGGTCGTCGACAATTGGAACCGCTCTTCGTTAAATACGTTCTAAAGAATAAAAATCTTTTGAGGTCATGACGTTTCCCAGCTTTTATATTTCTCAAAAAAAAACCCGTTCTCTGGGATATTAATAGGCTGTTACTTTTTTAATAAATTTACTAGTTTAATAAAACTACTTTTACGGATTTTATCGCGTTTAATTTTTAAACTATTTATAATCCGACGTTTTGAGTACTTTACAGCACCCATGTTCAAGGGGACTGAGGTGACAGATGTCCCGATGTCATAGTTAATCCGGAGTACCTTCAGCTTTTAATTCTTATTTTTGGTCCGATCTACGCAAAATGAGCTTACAGTATCTTGAAGTCTTGCAGTGGTATGCTTGGTTTTCAATTTAATAAAAAAAAAAGTAAAGTTTCACCCTATAAATGTCTCATTTCTGGGAGCTAGGAATAATCTGTCACGCTGCCCCAAAGCGGGTTGGCGGACTTCACATGTCTTCGAAATATTTTATATTTCTCAGACATGCAGGTTTCCTCACGATGTTTTCCTTCACCGCCGAGCACGTGGTAAGTCAGCACTTAAAATTGCAATTAACAATTTTAGTGGTGCCGGCGCCGGGAATACAACCCAGGTCACTCGCGTACTATGAAATTAAAAGCGAGCGCCTAGCCCCTGAGGCTCCCTTAATTTTCAATTTTGTATATTTATATTTTTTTGCACAGGTGGACGTTACGTCATTGGTGGCAGCCGCGGAGATATTCTGGTGATTCGAGACGCTGGACTGGACGATACAAGCTCATATTCATGCGAAGCACAACACATGCTAACTGGCGACAAGAGACGAAGTCCACCCGCCATGGTAGCAGTGTCACGTACGTACTCATCATTATCATCATTTCAGCCTATTACAGTCCACTGCTGAACATAGGCCTCCCCCATAGATTCACATTTTGGGGGGATACTATGCTAACTTACTATGTAGTCTGCGTGTTTCGTAAGCAGTTAGTATGGTTCTAGAACAAAAGCATGTGGAGTATCATATGCAGGGAAATATACATTGGAAATAATATACATTGTATATCAAAAAAACGCGAAATTAAATGATTGGGTACAGTAATTGTTGGTAATGTACTTAACATATGAAAGAAAGGAAGTTTATTTACTAAAATCCGCATAAAAATATAAAATGGTGCATATTACCTAGCTTTTGATGAGTACCGCCCGCCCTCCTGTGGGAGCCTTGGGGAATTCATAAATTAAAAGAAAAACCGATGCCGATGGTTGTCCTGCAGAGTAGAATAGCACCAACCAACCGCGGTGGCGAAAGCGGCGACTAAATAATTGTACGAACAGCCTTTATTTGTGCAGAATAACACCATAATATGCAATGCTGTCACTATACTGCTCGTGCAACGTGAAAACGAATTTCTATACAAACTTCCATCTTGTATTTGACCCCATTAGAAGATCAATTTTCAAAAATTCTTTGTTACTGCTCACCTACGTTATATAAGGAGCTCAGTCAGTCAGTTTCTCCGTGCATATATTTTATAAGTTTATATGCATAAGATAGTTAGACAAAAACACACCGTTTCATGTATTGCATTTCGAGCTCAGCAAAACATATTTCATTTGCCATCATTATTCAAATAGATTTTCTCAATGTAAATAGTTTCTCTATTTACCAATTACAAAAAAATATGAAAATTAAATATTTATAATCGTTTAAGGGTACATGCCATTGTGGCACGAGGAAGCAGCGTAAGAAATACGTCCTTTTCATCCCATAGGTGTCGTAAGACTAGACCACGGGAATTACTTAGAAAACTTCATGGCGTCTGACTATAATCAGATGAATAACCAATGCAAAGATGCTGAATCGAAAATATAGATTAATCGAAGAAATCTGCGTGGTCCAGTCTGCAACCACGTGTTGATTATAGCAAATCTTTTTATGTTTGAGGTCTTAACCCCGCAATAGACTTTAAGCCTGGTGATAATTATGCGTCACTTAATTTTGTATTAATTTCTACGTGTTGTCACTCCCGTGACTGACTTCATATTGGCAGAATTCTTTTAAAAGCAGGCATTATACAAAGAAGAAGAATAATAATTTCAATGTATTCTATGACTTATAATTGATCTTCTTAAGCAGACGCAACTGGAAGTATGGCCCCAAGAATGCTTACTGTGTCGGAAGACGAGACCGTTTCACAAGGAGGCGATATACGGCTTGTATGCTGCGCTATAGGAAGCCCACCGCCGACTTATAGGTTTGCACGTTAAACTCTTTGAAATTTCAATACACAGATTATACAAATATTAAGATTTAATAATCATGAGTTTCCTTCGTTTTTCGCAGTTGGTTTCGTCATGTTAACGGTCGTCTTAGCCCAGTCTCCAACAGCATCAGAATCTCAGTGTCTGATCAGGTGCTGGTGATTCGCCGGGCTCAGCTTTCAGACGGCGGCATTTGGACATGCCGTGCTCACAACCAGTACGGCGAGCAAAGACGGGACGCGAGACTAAGGGTCCGGTCACGGCTTGTGGTCACCGTGCATCCTCAGTTACAGGTAGACATTTCAAGTTATGGAACTGTATATTTTAAATGTGCCGGATTAAAAAAAAAATACCACATCTACCCCGTCGCTTTTGTTTACGCTGAAATTGTCGAATGCGAATGGAAAAGCAAAGCAAGGAACGAACGCTGTATAACTAATCTGTAATACGAGTATGTAAAACATATGTTATCCAGTTCTGTGGCGAGCAACTGACGAGATGCTAATCTCTTGATATTGCTATCGCCATTCCACCTGCTAAGCATGACGATTACGGCAAATCCTCTCCAGTTTGAAGAGCCCTTAATCTAGTGGTGGATGATAATGGCGATGATTTTTACTGCGCGCACGAGTGTTTGCTTTAAGTGGCAGGAAAACATTCTTGTCTTTTTTTTTTTATTTCTTCTTTTATAATTTGAATAAAAAGTTGCAGCCTTTAAATATCCTACTGCTGAACACAAGCCATCCTTCTTGAGAGAGCGCTATAGCTGAGTAGAGTCCACCGCGATGGCTTCTTTGCGGATTGGCGGATGTCCTTGAAATATGTAGATTCCATTAGATCCAGATATGTAGATTATAAACTAGTCGGGTAATAAAAAAATTGTACGACTTTTGTTGTTTGTATAAAATATATACATATGTGAAAAAAAAGTAGCTTAATGAAGTTTGAAATTGTTATAAAGTTATTCGAAATGTTCTTCTCGATTTTGAACTTAGACCATCAACATCCGGGGCCAGTCGTCGAACGTAGCAAGCATAATGTTCATGTCTATATCAGCCACTGCTTTAGCCACGTCTATATAATTAGGGATGTTTTGAGAGACTCCAAATTCTGGTGAGGTTTAACGCAGACTTTCTCCTCCAAATGTTGCCATATTTTGTAATCCAACGGGCTTATAGAATCTGGGCTGATAGAAGGCCACTCGTCGTGGTTGATGAAGTCGATTCAATGGGTGATAAGCGAGTTTTGCGTGCTTGCTGCGCGATAGTCTGCAATGTTTGCGTTCTAACAACTTTCGAGATGGTTATTCGACCAACTGCCACATAATCCAATTTTACGGCAAAATGGACCATCACGATTCGGACACCGAAGTCAAAACATTTTTAAAGTTTTAAACTTTCCCTTCGTTATACATACTTACAAAGTGTTCGGCTATTAATCTTGGTAAACAAGACGTCGAAAGTTTTCATATTGGCAGATCCCACAAATGCCATATGGTTTTAATTAAGTTAGTCAAGTTTTGTTATAACACTGAAATAACTCGTCACTTTGGATGTACTTAGTTTTGAGTTGCGATGTCTTACAAAACACTTCAAATCAAACGAAATTAGCTAGTCGTCTTTTTAACAGAAAAATTATTGTAGTCAAATTAAGTAAATATTAAAGGCCATTTTCCAAACCATGTTATAAAGTTTATAAGCATAAATTTCAAACATCAATTTTTTTACTGTATAAAGTGACGAAACTAGAAAAACGTTCACCTGATGGTAAGTGCAACTGCCTAACAAATGCTGTGCCAAATGTTTGTAGTGCAGAACATGTATGTGTCCACACTGCGCTCGTCACCATGAGACATCAGTTCTTAAATCTCATATGCCCAGTGATTACGCTAAATCTCAGTGCCCTTCAAACCGAAACACAGTACTGTTTGCATACTACTGCTTCACGGCAGAATAACTGGCCTGGGGTGGTACTTATTCCATAGGAATTCCTGCAAAGGAAACCTACCAGTAAAACCTATAACAGTAGTATATAGAAAAAGTTTTCTATAACTGACGCTAACTAAATATTTTATTTTGAATCATAAAAAAAGTAAAGTTTCAGCCTATAAATGTCCCACTTCTGAGCACAGGCCTCCTCTCATTTCTGAGAGGGTTTTTGGAGCTAGGAAGAATCCGCCACGCTGCTCCAATGCGGGTTGGCGGACTTCACATATCTACGAAATATTTCTATTCCTCGGACATGCAGGTTTCCTCACGATGTTTTCCTTCATCCCTTCACCGCTAAGCACGTGGTAAATCAGCACTTAAAATTGCAATTAACAATTTTAGTGGTGCCGGCACCGGGAATCGAACCCAGGTCACTCGCGTACTATGAAATTTAAAGCGAGCGCCTAGCCCCTGAGCTACCACGGCTTTTGAATCATGTCAGAGTAAAATTATAAAAGTTTTTTTTTTTTTAGAATTGGGTTATAGGTATCTCCTACGTTTCTCTGGGGCACACAAGATAGCAATAATCAAGTTAGACACAAGACACGTAGGAAAGCTGACGTGACGTGAAGTTGCCCTGAATAATTCATGTTGGCAGTCGTATTAACTGTGGATACGACACGTTGGCGGACTCTGTGTAACCACGTTTTTCCCAAATTCGATGTATATACAAATTGGTTGAGCCGTGGTAGCTCAGGGGCTAGGCGCTCGCTTTAAATTTCATAGTACGCAAGTGACCTGGCTTCGATTCCCGGTGCCGGCACCACTAAAATTGTTAATTGCAATTTTAAGTGTCGATCTTACCACGTGCTCGGCGGTGAAGGAAAGCATCGTGAGGAAACCTGCATGTCTGAGAAATAAAAAATATTTCGAAGACATGTGAAGTCCGCCAACCCGCATTGGAGCAGCGTGGCGGATTCTATCTAGCTCCAAAACCCTCTCAGAAATGAGAGGAGGCCTGTGCTCAGCAGTGGGACATTTATAGGCTGAAACTTTACTAAACTTTTTTACAAATTGGGTTTGATAAATAATTTACAAGATGTTAAGGTTGATGGACATATTCGTTTTTCTTTCTAAGGGTAGTTATTAGATTTTTGTTGCCACGATAAAGATTATACATACATACATAAGATCACGACTGTATCCCATCAGGGGTAGTCAGAGACTGGGCGCACACTGCAAAAGCAGATGACTGCCACGATCCACGTTTCACTAAAACAATATAATGCACTTGGTGTGATAGGTGGTGAGCCCATCGCCAACATGCGCTGTTGGGTGCACAGTGCAGTTTAATATACTCGCCTTTTACGAGATCCATTGGATGATATGGAGTGGTAGTATTCTCTTAACGAGCCGCTACCACACGGCTCTTTAACGAGCCGCTACCACACGGAAAGATTATCAGACCAGATTTTTTTTTTTTAAAAAAGGACGCATCTCACTGGGATTTCTCACGTATCGTGGGTACGTTTCACAAACATAGATTTCATAGCCACACCACAACCAGACCAGAGAACCAACAGTTTGTGATTTTGCACAAATATTGGCTCCGGCTGGGAAACGACCCACGGGGAAGAAATATACTCTACTGTAACCAGTAGGCCGCGCGATCGTTGCAATTTTAAGTGCCGATTCTTCTTCGCGATCAGTGGCGAAAAAAAAATCTTGAGAAAACCTGCAAGATTGATAAATAAAACACATTTCGCTAACATATGATATCCGCGAACTCAAATGCACAACACAACCAAACCCGGACATGAACAATTTGTGACTTTAGTCATACATTGGCTCTGACTAGGATTTAAAGCCTTCCGCGTAGAACTCAAGTATTGCAGGTGCAGGTGAAAGTAGAAAAAGATTCCCATGCATTAATCCATCTAGGTGGTAGGATTCCTATGCAGGGATCCGTCTACGTAGGTACCACCCCAGACCAGTTAATCTGCCGTGAAGCCGTACCTAATGCGCAAACACTATTGTGTTTTGGTTAAAGGGCACTGAGAGCTTTGTGTTATCACTGGTCATATGAGACGAAGGAACTGATGTCTCAAGGTGACGGGCGCAGTTTGGTCACACAGGAACGTTCTGGGTGCCACAGAATTTTTTATGGGCGGTTACATTTACCATCAGGTGAACGTTTTTCTCGTTTCGTCACTTTATCAAACAAAAATCACGGCATTTTTATCCGGCAATAGTTAGTAGTTAATAAGTATAATACTCGTAGTAGTAGTAGATAGTGGCACAAACAAAATATAACATGTATGCAGTTCACACGAAACTCAAACTTTCAGAAAACTAAACATCGAGAGAATGAGACAAATGCATAGTATCAAGAGTAGGGTAATTGAAGGGTTATTGATATTGTTATGATATTGTTGCCAAGTTTAAAAAATATAATACACAGTCTGCATTTATTACATTAGTTATTATACTTACTCCAAGTTTTCAATTTCAACAAATAACACAAGTGGCATTAAGTAAGAAATAAATGATTTCGTTTGGATTTCATCAAAATATCTTTGAAATTAAGTCAATTACTATTTTTGATCATATTTTCTATGCTATGGAGAGCAAAATCGAACGAAGAAATATAAACAAAAATATAAACATAATATGAAGCAATTTAAACTGTATTCTATCTCATTCTCTGGCAGGTTAAATACTATAGATGGAAGTTTTTGTCTCTTTTTAGTTTCATCGAGTTTCAAATCACAAGAATTCATTTTTATATTTACGTAGATGTCTTCTTAGGCATTTTTAAAAGTTTCATATGAAGCATAATATGACGTTCTTTGTAACTACTTATCTTCATTAATTTTAAAATGTCTTTATAGGTAGCAAACTCAGGAAGTTCGGTCACTTTCAACTGCTCAGTCGAAGGTGGAGAAGCGAGGGTGAGGTGGTTACATGACGGCGTGCCGGTAGGAGGTGGGGAACGAGTACTGAGGGTCCACGGAGTGGTGCGAGCTCATCGCGGCATGTATCAGTGTTTCGCTGAAAGAGACCTGGACAGTGCGCAAGCTGCTGCGGAGCTGAGACTTGGCGGTAAGCTTAGAGTAACACTCATGTAGTTAACGATGAAACCAATAACAAGTCTTCACTTAATAAAACAGAACAAAGTTTACATCGTAAGCGTCACCACCCACCACCCCAGGGCCAGTTATTTTGCCGTGAAGCAGTTGTGTGCAAACATTACGGTGTTTCAGTTTGAAGGGCACTGTGAGTTAGCGTAATCACTGGGCATATGAGACTTAAGAACTGGTGTCTCCGGGTGACGGGCGCAATGTGGTATCACACAGTAATTTTCTGGGTGACACAGCATTTGTTATGGGCAGACGTTTCACTTACCATCAGGTGAACGATTTGCTCGTTCCGTCACTTATATGAAATAAAAAAAAAAAATAGTGTCATGAACTGTATGATGTCGCAGGATTGAGATCGCCGTTCAACTATTGTCAATACGTGTACCTTCTAGCATAAGGTTTTAATAGAGTGGTAAACCGAATAACGTAAATGTTACTTTTTAAGGAAAAAAAACATTTTTACATTTCAAATACAAAAAGTGGACTTTTAAATAATACAGAAATCAGTAAAGTAATAATTTAACTAATAATATAAACATAAAAAATATTTGAAATAAGGTGCAGTTGGGAACCATTTAAACTAAGTAGAATATATAAGGAAACGTAAATTTAACAATAAACATGTATCGTATAATGAGCTTCATCGTGCTTATCATCTGCATCCAGATAATGTGCAGGACTACTCATAAGTCGGAAAGATGTGTCTTAAACTATGTTGGGCGATGCAAGTAAAATATTTAGATTTTGAATTAATGAAAGGATAAGGCATATAATCGTTTCACGTTCTAGGATTGATTCTTATTTTTGTAACGTACATTTTTCAGATGACGCAATCTTTACTTACACCTCTGAAACTATTGTAATAATTTTTAATATGGACATTAAAATTTTGACTCAGTCCGCACAAGCAAAAACTTCTTACTGGTGGTAGGATTCCTATGCAGGAATCCGTCTCGGTAGGTCCCACTCCAGGGCCAGTTATTCCGCCGTGAAGCAGTAGTATGCAAACACTACTGTTTCGGTTTGAAAGGCACTGAGAGCTAGTGTAATCATTGGGCTTATGAGACTTAAGAACTGATGGCTGTGATGGTGACAGGCGCAGTGTGTTAAAAAAAAGAATTGTTCTGAGTAACAAAGCATCTGTTATGGGCAAACATTGCACTTACCATAAGGTAAAAGTTTTGCTCAATCAAATAAAAGAAATATAGTTAATAGAATCAGGCGTTACTTTGCGGAAATCCATTATAATGAAGGAAGGTAAGTTACTTTGCTATGGTACCCTCCACCAACCACTACAATACCACCACTAGATAAGTAGTGGTTGGTGGAGGATATCTGGTGGCGGTTCCTGGTGGCGGTGTTAGTTTGCTTGTGCACGCTACTGAGGGAGGGCGGGTGCTCTTCAAAAAACTAGGTAATATACACCATTTTTATATTTTGCATGCGGATCTTAGCAGAGTAACTTACCTTCCTTCAAATAAAAGAAAAACAAATACGAAAGAAGCAGTCAAAGTAAGAGGTGCCGAAATGACGGTAACAAAAGTAAGTACAGAGACTTTTAAGTATTTAAATTTATTCAAGTAAAAAACAAGAATCTTAGCTGTGAAACTTAGTTCTTACAACAGTTGAAAGATATCGCTGGAACGAGCGGATTCTGCATAAAATTGTCAACGCAAAGTGTCTTTGTCGCCGACGCCGGTGCTCTAATTGATTTTATCCTTAAGTAGGACACCCAGCTAGAAACGAAAAAGATTATCTAGAAAACAAATAAGATCAGATTTTTTAAATACCTATTTCTTTCTTCACTGCTAACGTTTTACAATTATTCATTCATATTGACCACTTGCGAAAAATTCATGTCCGTAATTAAACTTTCCTGTCTTTAATATAAAATTCATTCAGTTCTTTTGTATTTTAAACATTTTCTGATGTTCACAACGCAATGAATGGATAACGTACTTTAATGGTGGTGGAGGTGGCTTAAGATAATCAACCGTCCCATCTCATCACGTAGGGTGTCGTAAAACTCGACAGAGGGAAAATTAGAACCAGAAGATGGGCAGCAGCATCTTCTTGGACCAACTGGATAAAAAAAACTACGTCAGCCATGGCAAAATCCTCCAAAATTACAGTTACAAACTCTTGCGGCAATCAATGGGGGAGGCCTTTGTTCAGCTGTGGACTAGTGATAGGCCAAAATGATGATGATGAATTTGACAGAATAAGTAGCAATCCTTTTTATAATACGAGTTGAAATAAAACAAAAACATAAAGAAAAATTGATGACGAAGACATTTTTAATATACTCGTGTTAATATAATAAATATATATAATAAATTTGCTTAAAGATGTGAAATTAAAAGCTCAACTTTTATTTTCTCTTATTTCTATACCTTTAAACTTTGCATTATTCATACATACAGTCACCCGTAGCCCACTTTTCGCCCTCGCGGTATACGAAGCGTGACGGGTGGCAACCACGACGCCATTTTGGTAAGAGTCAAGAAATTCTCCCCATTGTGTTCCAACGAGCAGTACAGTGACATATTATGGTATAATTGTGCACAAACAAAGGCTGTACTGTACAATACCTTAGTAGGAAAAAGGTATTTTAGCCAGACACCTATCGGCTTATGCATTCTTAAAACCATAAATAAAAAAATGAAGATTATATTTTCAATTTGGCTTAATCTCTTTGGAAATCAATAGAGCTGTGCCACATCGTGCCTCAGAGAGCCACAAAGAGCCACATAGTGGCATAGTGGTGGCGTAAGAATCCACCGAATCGCACCGAATTTCATCCTACGGGTGAAGTAAGAGTCGACTCGAAAAATATCTGGAAAATGTCATGTCTTCCCACATGAGGAAGAAAAACCATTTTGAAAAATACGTGGACCCTGAACTTTTCCGAGTGACACACTCTCCTCACATTGTCCCGTCACCCTGAGATATCAGTTCTTAAGTCTGATATGCCCAGTGATTGCGCTACCTCTCCGTGTCATTCAAACCGAAATACTGTTTACACACTACTCTGTTTCACGGCAGAATAACTGGCTTTGCAGTGGTACCTGCCTAGACAGATTACTGTATAGGAGAAGGCCTATGTTGCAAGACAGGTGTTACTGAGGTCGCCAATCGTTCCCGGCAAGGATGTCATGTATGTCACATAGTTTTAACATTGAATTATTTGTTACAAAAATTGTAGAACAAAAATATCCTCATCAATTATTGGGAGATTGTAGCTCAGGGGCCTGGCGCTCGCCGTAAATTTCACTACGCGAGTAACCTAGGTTCGGCTGGGAAATTGCAGAACAATTTTAAGAGCTGATTTTCCACGTGCTTAGCGGTGAAGAAAACATCGCGAGGGAACCTGCATGTCTGAGGAATAAAAATATCTCGAGAACAGTGAAATCGGTCAGGCTTTAGAAGCGTCGCAGACTTTTCCCAGCTCCAAAGCTCTCTCAAAAATGAGAGGAGAGCTCCGTTCAGCAGTGGTACATTTGTAGGTTATTAATATACTTTACTTTAATTTTATTGTGAGGAGTGCAAAATATGGAACACGGAATTTTATTTTATTAGATTTCAACCAAAAACTAAATTTATTTATAAGAATAAATTACATTAAAATCCAGTCGTCAGCAGCGTGATATTTTGCATATCGCTCGTTGTACGTGCCCGATTGTGTCATTTGAACCCGGATTCGGGTCAGTTATTGATTAAATTCTGCTGTAGTAATGACCGGACAGGCCATGCGTCACTCGTCGTTCTGACAGTTTGTTTGTGGTATAAATGTATGGCAAAAAATTGCCCTTGAACTAAAAAATCCTTGAAACGATATTTTTAAATAAAAAAATTAAACCATTAGGTGGAATTAATTAAAAATAGTAGGCGGGCAGAATTCCACCGAATGGTGAACCGCCCATTATATCAATAGATATCTTGGTAGGAGACGTAAATTACAAGTATTAACATTTCTTTAGGTGGCAGAGTTATGAAAAGATATTATATGGATTGACTTTCTTCAATGAAACGCGAAAGGATTTCATTCCGATTTGCTATTTATTTTCTATGTGGGACTTTCTAGCAATCACGGGTCAAATTCGACCGCGAGATACAGTAAGTGCCGTGTGGTAGCGGCCTAAGAGAATCCACCACCCCATCGCATCCAGTGGGAGTAGTAAAAGTCGACAGGGGGAAAATAAAAGCGACGAGATGTGCAGCAGCGTCTTCCTGAAACATCTGAATAAATAAACTGCGGTTGCCAACCCGCCTGCCAAGCGTGGTAACTATGGCAAAATCGCCCCAAAATGAGAACTACAAACTTTTATGGCAACCTATGGGGGAGACCTATGTTCAGCAGTGGACTAGTGAAAGGCTGAAATGATGATGATGATGATGATATTATGTTCCTTGCAAAAATATACATTGCAAATTAACTTTATAATAGAAAGAAAGAAAGCGAAGTTTATTCGAAGCACCCACACAATAAATGCAGGCGGAATGGTAAACAAAACAAAAAAATTAACCAAAACAAATAAAATGAATTAGTCATAGAAGAAGCGAGTTACATATACCTATGCTATGACGATCGCTGACTTTGTACCTGGAACAGTTGCTATGTAAACCGACAGGAATGCAGGCGCAGCTATTCAAGCCACGTGCCGGATGTATAAAATATCACGTACTCAGTTACACCAATCTCATTCTGTAAGATTAATTAGCTATACAAAAGTTACTATATTTTGTAATTTTAATTTTAAATTTATTTTATTTATTTATTCTTTATTGAACCATTAAAAAGGAACAAAAGGCGGACTTAATGCTAAAAGCATTCTCTGCCAGTCAACCTTAGGGCAATGAGTAAACAGCGATTGCGGTTATCTCTTCTATACATATAAAATGCTCGTGTCACAGTGTTAGTAACCAAACTCCTCCTAAACGGCTTGATCGATTTTCATGAAACTTTTTGTGTATACTCGGTAGGTCTGAGAATAGGTTGTAAACTATTTTTTATACCCCTAAGTGATAAGGGTGGCCCACCCTGTAATATTTTTTTTTATTTTTTTGACAAAATTTTGTATTTTTAATTTTTTATGATTTGGCTTTAAAAAATACATATCACTCTTAATTTTCACACTTCTGCCAGCAATCCTCATTTTTTAATAGACATATTAGTACTGTACTCTTCAACTCACTTATCCCAGACAGGTGTCTACCGGTGTCATTTCTCACCCAGCGAAAAGGACGGAGTAAAGATGAGAACGAAGCCGCTCTCCTGTATTTCTCACACAATAAGCTTTCTCGCACACACAGTTTTCGGCCATTATTATTGATAGAAAAGAGTATGTAAACACTTTATTGTTTGTACATCAATCACAGCGGTGACGTTTATACTTATTATTTTACTTTCTCAATGCAAATGTCATGTTTAATTATATACTAATAGTAAATTTATCATCAATTTATAGTGCGATAATTATTTATTACCATTTTATTATTAATTGCTGAATATAATTCTCACATTCAGTGAATTTAGTGATCTAATATAAATAAATAATACTGAGCATTTGTCACGAGCTCCAGCCAACAACGGCCATTGTGTATATTTATTAGTTTTTATTAATATGATATGAATCAGTGCCTGAAAAATTTTATGGGAATTATTTTAAATTAAAACAGAAAGAAAAGGTAAGTAAAATAATAAAAGAACAGATACATTCAGTACAGTGATTTCAATAAATAAATTTAGTACTTGAATTTGAGCTATGTTTGTTTTTTACAGTGAACAATGCCAGCAAGACGCAAAGGGGCCAATTTGGACCGTCGAACGAATAGAACGACGGACATGCGAAATAGAAGAACTAAAAAGAACAGAAGAACAAATTCAACAAAAAAATGCAGATGTACGTGTAAGCATGGCGCAATTGCGGGAATAACAATCAGAAGAGGCACGAGCTGAGCGAAATCAACAAAGACGATTGGAACAACGACAAGCGCGCCGGTTTGTAGTTAACACGCGCAGAGCAAATGACCAACAACGCCAACAAGTACATCGACAATTTCAATCTGATTCATTCCTCCGTCTGGCATTCGAGTTTGAGTCCGATATTGAGTATTACGCTCATTCGAAAGTGGGGATTGGTGCTATGGACAAAGAATGTCCGCATTGTAATGCGCTTGAATTCAAAAATGAGCCAGCGGGGATGTGTTGCGCGTCAGGAAAAGTGCAATTATCAGAAATGGAAACACCACCTGAACCATTGTACGGCTTACTTATCGGTACCGATCCAGATTCTAACATGTTTCTAAAGTCGATTCGAAAATTCAATTCATGTTTCCAAATGTCATCGTTTAGAGCAACCGAAATAATTAATAATAATGCTGCAAATGGTCAACAATTCAATTCGACATTCAAAATAAAAGGCCAAGTTTATCACAAAGTGGGCTCATTGCTGCCAATTCCAAACGAACCACAAACATTTTTACAAATTTATTTTATGGGCGGTGAGGACTCCGAACGGGCACTCGCCAATCGCGTGGATGCACGTTGCGGCTACAATTACCTCAATTCACCTTATCGGCGGATCATCGGCAAGCTGGACGCTCTATTGAATGAGCACAATGAATTATTGAAATTATTCAAATCACAAATGCACAAATTACAAAGTGGCAATCATGCTATTTTCATCAATCCTGATAAAACACCAGCTGGAGAGCACGTGCGTAGATTTAATGCACCTGTTGTTGACGACGTTGCTGGAATCATGATTGGCGACCGTACAGCTCCGCGAGAAATCGTGATTCGAAGAAGAAATAATAATCTTGAGTTCATCGCTGATACACACCGTTCATACGACGCTCTCCAATATCCGCCAATGTTCTGGAAGGGACAAGACGGATATTGCATAAACATTAAACAACGAGATCCCGTAACAGGTACTTCATTCATTATGAACAACATCATTATTAATTTTGAATTAATATTTTTTTTTTTTTTTTTTTTTTTTATGTTAGAGGAGGCAAACGAGCAAGCGGCTCACCTGATGGTAAGTGATCACCGCCGCCCATGAACATCTACAACACCAGAGGAATAGCAGATGCGTTGCCGGCCTTTGAGGAAGGAATAGGCTCTTTTCTTGAAGGTCCCTAAGTCGTATCGGTCCGGAAAAACCGCTGGCGGCAGCAGATTCCATATGGTGCTTGTGCGGGGCAGAAAATTGCGCGAAAAACGCACTGTGCTGGAATGCCAACCATCAAGGTGGTGACGATGACATTTCGCGCTATGCCGCAATGTGCGATGGTGAAAATCAGCGGCTGGAATTAATCCGAACAATTCTTCGGAACACTCCCCATGGTAGATCTTATAAAAAATGCAAAGGGATGCAACATCTCTTCGCAAAGCCAGTGGATCAAGCCGATCTGATAGAACATGGTCGTCGACGATTCGAGCCGCTCTCCGTTGAATGCGGTCAAATGGAAGTAGCTGACACTGGGGCGCCCCCGCCCAGAGATGAGAACAGTACTCCATGTGCGGCCGAACCTGCGCCTTATAAAGTTGCAAGCGTTGGGTCGGCATGAAGTATTGTCGCGCTCTACTGAGGACGCCAAGCTTTTTGGAAGCCAATTTGGCCTTCCCTTCCAGGTGACCGCGAAACTGAACGTCACTCGATATGTCGACGCCAAGAATACCGATACTGGCTGCGGCAACGAGGGGAGTGCTCTCAAAATTAGGTGATACGACGAAGGGTTTCTTTTTAGCGGTAAACGCGCAAACCTGTGTCTTCTTGGGGTTGAACTGGACTAGATTTAGTCGGCCCCAATTCGAGATTTTGTCCTAACAAAAACTCGACTTCCGACACAAGTTTGTTCCGGTACTCGTCAACGTGTTCCCGAGAAATATTAGCACGGCCGGTGTATACGGCATCACCAGTGCTGTCATCTGCATAGCAATGAATGTTACTAATTTGCAACATATCATTGATATGCAGAAGAAACAGGGTTGGTGATAGCACACAGCCTTGTGGGACACCAGCATTCACAGACTTAGAGTCCGAGCATGCACCGTCAACTACGACCTTGATGCTCCGGTCTGTGAGAAAACTGGTGACCCAATTACAAAATTTCTCGGGAAGCCCGTAAGAAGGCAGCTTCGAAAGAAGCGCTTTATGCCAGACCCGATCAAAGGCCTTCGCTATGTCCAAGCTAACTGCCAGGGCCTCCCCCTTACTCTCGACTGCCTCCGCCCATCGATGAGTGAGGTACACTAGAAGATCACCGGCCGAGCGACCCCGACGGAAACCGTACTGGCGGTCGCTAATCAGCTGGTGCTCCTCTAAGTACCTCAAGAGCTGGCAGTTCATAATGGACTCCATAATTTTGGAGAGCAAGGAGGTGATGGCAATCGGTCTGTAGTTGGACGGATCTGAGCGGTCGCCTTTTTTAGGGATCGGGTGCACCAAAGCTGTCTTCCATGACTTCGGGACGACGCCTACAGAGTAGGAGTACCGGAAAAAACGCGTTAAAACCGGTGCCAACTCTGGAGCACACATCCTCAGCACAATAGGTGGGATGCCATCAGGCCCACTCGACTTGTTGATATCTAGGGAGAGTAGTGCTTTGCGCACTGAGCTTTGCCAGAACCTGATGTCGGGCATAGAGCACCCACACCGCGCGATGGTCGGCGGTGAGCTCCCCCTGTCGTCAAGAGTCGAGTTGGACGCAAAAAGAGAGCCCAGAAGATCGGCTTTCTCCTTTGCGTCATGGGCCAGTGAATCGTCCTCCCTGTGCAGAGATGGTAGTGATGGCTGACAGAAATTCCCTTGGACAGCCTTGGCGAGAGACCAGAACGCACGGGTTCCCGAAGGAAGGCGACCTAGTCTCTCGCCAATTCTGCCAATGTGCTCCGACTTTGCTTTAGCAATTACTCTTTTGAAGGACCTGGAAGCAGAGTTGTACTTCTTTTTAAAGTCGCTGGTTTTTAAATCCCGAGACGCCGATGCATAAGCCCAGGCCCGGTAACACTGCTGCTTTTGGCGAGATGCCATTCTGCAGGTGCCACCAAACCAAGGTTGGGACCTACCGCCGACGGGTACCACAGAGGATGGAACGAAGAGTTCCATTCCCTGAAGCACCACATCGGCGACAGACCCGGCAACGACGTCGGGATCATCCAGCGAGAAGCAAACCCGCCCCCATGGGTAGGATGCAAAGAAAGACCGCATCCCATCCCAATCCGCCGACCTATAGTGCCATACACGGCGCGAACCTGCAGATCGCGATCGCATTGGGCACAAGATAGGCACTGTACTCCGGATCAGACAGTGGTCCGAAGATCCCAGAGGGGCATCGACGGAGATCACATAGCCGTCCGGATGAGAGGTCAGCAGAAGATCCAGCAGGGAAGGTGTATGATCCTCCACATCTGGTATCCGCGTCGGCGAAGTAACCAGTTGTGTCAGATCATATGCCAGGGCAAAGTCACAGACAGATCTCCCCGCATGATCGGTGGTTCGCGATCCAAGCCATTCGGCGTGGTGGGCGTTGAAGTCACCGAGTATCACGATCTCTGCGGGTGGAATCTGCTGTACCACAGAATCTGCAGCCATTTGGATGTGGTCGATGAGTCGGTCAGTTTCGGTATTACCGCTGTGGGACCTATAGAGGCACCCATAGACACGAGGGTGGTCGTCGCTGTCTATGCGTAGCCAAAGGGTGGACAGGTCCCTACCTTCAAGGCTGCCGAGGCGTTGAGAACATATATCCTCTCTGACGTACACACAAACCCCGGCCCGGGGCACAAAGGAATGTTCCAGCTTGTACCCCGGGTAGGAAAGATAAGAGGTATCCGCCGGAGAGGATATCTGCGTCTCGGTAAGAAAAAGCAAGGCCGGCTTTGCCGTCTCCAGATGGTAGTGGACGGCATCAAGATTGTAATGTAGTCCCCTGATATTGCAGAAATCCACGGCAAGCGTGGTAAGGGGTGCCGTAGTTTTTTTGCTACGTTTGCCTCGAACAGTTGGGGAATAGAGCGGAACTTTGCCCCCCCCAGAATACGAGGGGCAGCCTGAGCACCCACGCTCAGGTAGCGAAGCCCGAGCGCGGGTGCCCAGAGGGGGATTCTCCAGCACCGGTGGTGCTGGTACCCCCCTGGGGTAGATTTTTTGTTTCCGCTACCATGTTTTGGGGGAGGGGGTGGGTGGGCCTCCGGTTACCTGCACTCACCAGACGAAACGCAGAAGTTTGTTAAACATCTACTTCACGTCGGTATTCTGTGAGGTCGTGGTACTTCCCCGGTCGAGCCGGCCCATTCATGCAACAACAAAAGCTGATGCGTGGCTCTACCACTGTCAAATATGCTATGTTATTTACTATGAATATGTTGTTAAATAGATCAGAAAAGTGCAGCCAGATCGTGAACAAGAATATCAAACTCTTGAGAACCAAAATATACGTGGCACAATACATTTAAATAAAGGACAGGGAGAACTTTTCGTTCGCAATCTGGCTGCAAAAAAAAAATTAAGTAATTATGAACATCATTACTTAATTAGAATGACTATTAATGAATATATTATTGCAGGAGCCGAAATAAACAAGAACGTTAGCTCGAAGGATTATTATGCGTATCGTATGATGATTAGACGCCGTCAGGACAAAGTCATCTACGATGTCGAGAGCTTTGCCAACAATTCATGGTCGACATGTACGTGAAGATAGAGAGCGAACGATTACGATACTTACGATATAATCAACAGAAGCTCCGTGCGGAAGAATACATTCACTTGCGAGACGCTATTGTGAACAACGCCGACACCGCCGAAATTGGTAACTCTATAATTCTACCATCAACGTACATTTTTGGCAGCAAAAAATGTGGACGTCACTGATTTAAATTTCTTCAACAAAAATTCTACAACAGTTGTTGCCATAGGACTTGGTGTCATACAAATCTATCGATACGGTTTGCGATGTTAACGAAGCTGTAAATTATCCAAAAGAGTTTTTGAACTCATTGGATTTGCCAGGCATGCCACCGCACCATTTACAACTGAAGGTTGAATCCCCGGTTATTTTGCTTCGCAATTTGAACCCACTACGGCTGTGCAATGGCACACGATTAGAAATTAAAAAAATAATGAAAAACATTGTCGAAGCCAGCATTTTGAGTGGCAAGTTCCGAGGCGAAAATGTATTGCTACCACGAATCCCTATGATTCCCTCAGATGAGCCATTTGAATTCAAACGTATTCAATTTCCAATAAAATTAACATTCGCAATGACAATCAATAAGTCGCAAGGCCAAACGATGTCTGTTTGTGGTTTAGATTTGGCCACACCGTGTTTTTCACACGGAAAATTATACGCGGCATGTTCTCGCGTGGGTAAACCATCCAGTTTGTTTGTGTTAGCTAAAGACGGACTAACTAAAAATATCGTACACTCCATTGCACTTAGAGACTGATATATTTTTTTTTAATTCTCTTAATATGGATAACGTTTTTTAATGTACATAAACATTTTAAGAGATATTATTTTGAATATAATATGTTAAGTTAATAAAGTACATTATATGGCAAAACAACGTTTGCCGGGTCAGCTAGTCATATTAATAAAAACTAATAAATATACACAATCGCCGTTGTTGGCTGGAGCTCGTGACAAATGCTCAGTATTATTTACTTATATTAGATCACTAAATTCACTAAATGTGAGAATTATATTCAGCAATTAATAATAAAATGGTAATAAATAATTATTGCACTTTAAATTGATGATAAATTGACTATTAGTATATAATTAACATGACAGTTGCATTGAGAAAGTAAAATAATAAGTATAAACGTCACCGCTGTGATTGATGTACAAACAATAAAGTGTTTATATACTCTTTTCTATCAATAATAATGGCCGAAAACTGTGTGTGCGAGAAAGCTTATTGTGTGAGAAATTAAGGAGAGCGGCTTCGTTCTGATCTTTACTCCGTCCTGTTCGCTGGGTGAGAAATGACACCGGTAGACACCTGTCTGGGATAAGTGAGTTGAAGAGTACAGTACTAATATGTCTATTAAAAAATGAGGATTACTGGTAGAAGTGTGATAATTAAGAGTGATATGTATTTTTTAAAGCCAAATCATAAAAAATTGAAAAATCCAAAATTTTGTCAAAAAAATAAAACAAAATATTACGGGGTGGGCCACCCTTATCACTTAGGGGTATAAAAAATAGTTTACAACCTATTCTCAGACCTACTGAATATACTCAAAAAGTTTCATGAAAATCGATCAAGCCGTTTAGGAGGAGTTTGGTTACTAACACTGTGACACGAGAATTTTATATATATAGATTAAATAAATAAACGAATATACACATACATATACATAGATAAACATACCTAAATACTATATGACAATATACGAATACATATACTATACAATATAAATAATACATATTATTCTAAACAAGGATACTATATACTAATGAAACTTAACGATGGACGATATAATGTCACTATGACAACTGTGTGGCAATTGCCTTAATTTGGAATTAATGAAAAAAAAAACAATACTTTTAGTACCTTATTTTGAATTGCAGTGGATTTTATTAAGATACGTGAAAACGTATAGGTCAAATGTTGGATTTATCATAAAGATAAAGATACATTTATCAGCAAAAACATGTTTCATAAATATATTACAACGCGTATATGATTTGTGGATAATATAAAATAGAACCAACATCCAACCAACGGCATCGGTGTGCAAAAATTCCAATCTATTAAGTTTTATTAATTAATGCTTTTATTTGTAATCATGTAATAATAATAATAATAATGATCATATAACAACGTCATAAGAGAACGTTGCGGTGTGGTAGAAGATGTAGTGACATATATAGAGAAAAGGATGCTTAGATGGTTTGGACACGTACTGAGGATGGATGAAAGAAGATTGACGAAACAGATTTATAAGGCGAGTGTGAATGGGCAAGCCGGTAAGGGTCGACATAGGCGAACGTACTACGAGCTGATCGAAATCGTTTTAAGGAAAGGCCACGTCAAAAGTACCCGCAACCGACGAGCTTGTATGAAAACACTAATGAAAGTAGAAGAAGCGAAAGATGTGTGGCAGGATCGTAGCAAGTGGAAAGATGTGGTCTCTGCCTACACCTATGGGAAAGAGGAGTGACTCTATGTATGTATGTAATTATAATGAGATTAAAGTTGATAATTACCATACAATGTCACACAGTTGCAAACATACAAATAGTAATGAGTCATATCACAATTTGTCATTAAGAAAGTCACTGATATTATAATAACATTTGTCAATCAAAAATCTTTTAATTTAGTCTTTTTTCTTCATTTCTTAATTTTTTCAAGTCCTTCGGAATTTAGTTATAAATTATAGGAGCAATGCATAAAATATTCTTACGCATTGATGCCGTTTTAACAGGGTGTAAACAAATTATATCTCCATTTCGTCGATTTCGAGGTACAATGTCACATAAGCGTGGAAATAAATGAGGATTACTCCTTTGAAATAGCTTAATATACACAGTAACATATGCACAAACAGTATAAATTCGCATCTTCCTCTGTAGTAGAACTAGTTACAAGAATCAGGTATTATTTTGCGGATATCTCTGACAATAAAAATTTAACAGTTTACCATAAACATTTTGTCCCTGAATTTCTTTTTATGAACTAGTTTTACGCTCCGGGGGGATATTAGACAAAGGTTGATAATTATTACAAAAACATAAATATTTTTATAACCATAAGTTAAGAAAACTGGCTCATAGTTCTTTTTTTAATATCTTTTTTTTTAAATAGTTATGATCATAAGGCATAAGATAGCTAAGTAGAAAATCAAATAAAATGACTAACAGATTGCGATATGTAATATCGCTTGCCGCTTGGTTTTTGCACTCAAGTACACGCTACGTCCAGTAGCGAATGAGTAACGCTGTCCCCAAATCTATTACAATCGGTGTCGCGTAGCGCAAGTTTTAAATTGAATATACACAAAACAAAGTTATACCACTTTAAATGACGCAACTTATAGGCAGACGGGGATACTTTGTTTAACTTGTTTGTAATTAAAACAAAAGTTACCTTAGAAAATGATGTCAATAATGTAAGCAACATTTTGCAAATTATCGTACGAACATTGTAAAATAAAAGTAATAATTTGTTTTCATAGCGAATAGAATGAGATTTTTTTTTCATTGAAACGGAAATCTTATATTAAAATGATTCTGCGAATCAAATGTCAGTGTAACATACACGTTTGTAATTCTCACCGAATTGCTGTATTGGTCAAAGCGTAAATTTATTTTTCATATTAAGGATTCTAATGTAACATCTTACAGATCAGCTTACAAACTTTTCGATATCATTCGTATTATCGTTTCGGTAGCATACAGATAAGCGACAGGAAGAATTGGTTTGTAGCGAATTATTCTAGTAATAATAAAAATATAGTACCGCAGATAAAATTGCCTTGGAAAACATAAACATCTACATTAGAGAAGAATATACATTTTTTTTCCCTGACTTCTTATCTGGACTTTATATCGAGAACGGATACGGAAAGAGGAATGATCCGTATTCCAGATTGGCAAAAAATAAAGTAAATAAAGCGCAACGGGACGCGTACCTAGCCAAAAAGGTAAAACACGAAGCAGCGAAGAAAACTGTACTCGTGGTAGGAAATAGTTAAGCAGTAGAGTGTAAACATTACTGTTTCGATTTAAAGGGCACTGAGAGCTAGCGTAATCACTGGGCATATGAGACTTAAGAACTCATGTCTCAGGGTGACGGGCGCAGTGTGGTGTCACACAGAAATGCTCTGGCTGACACAGCATTTGTTATGGGCAGACGTTGTACTTACCTACGGCACCCACAGCAGTGAGAAGGGGTGGTTGATTCTCTTAGGCCGCCCCAACACGGCAATGTACGTGTGTGGCAATATAAAAAACAAATGTAATAAAATAAAAAAAAGTTTTTGTAAATCTCCCTAGAATTCAGGACAGCAATCGGGCACAATGCCAAAATTTTGGTTGGACCAAGTCACAAAAGGGTGATAAAGTAAACGCCCCAATTTAATGTTTACTTCAACCTTTTACCCCTACCTTTTACCCTTTGTAATGAATGGGCATATGAGACTTATCAACTGATGTCTCAGGAGGACTAGTGCAACTTGGTACCGTACAGAAATGTTCAGGGTGACACAGCATTTTTTGATATGGACAGACGCTGCACTTAGCAACAGATGAACCATCTTCTCTATAAAAAGATACGGGAGTCCTATGTATATTCAACAGTGTATAGTAATCAACTAAATTTGATTACGATTTAATATACCGAAAAAAAATCGATGTTATTTCTGTGCCAAATTTCGTCAAGATCGGTTCAGCGGTTAAATCTTGAAAAGGTAACAAACAGACTAAGGGGACAGAGAGAGTTTATTTTGTATTTATAACATTAGTATGACTTAAATAAACCTTCGTAATATTTTTTTTTGACATGTTGGCAACACTGCACTTAAGGGATTTTATACAGCGGTTCATCCCGCTTCCTTTCTCAACTTGCAGCAAACTATAACATATCGCCTGTCACAACGTCCGGTTCCGTGCGCCTGCAATAAAGAGCTCAGAGCTGGCCGTAGCTGGTGCTCACGATTCACGGCCTCATAACTCTGCGCCATTGTAGTCATCAGCATATTGATGGTGATATGACGGCCTTTGAATATATCTTTCGATAATGGATGGATTCTTCCCATCCGACATTCACATGAATTTAAATTTACTTTGTAATCGATTTTTTTAACATTTCTATATATAGTCTATAGTTTTCGCATAATAATAATATAATATTCATTCGCTTAATTCGTCTAAAAAAACTTTTGCATTTCCGTTTTGTCGAACCAATTATTTAAAATATTTGGCTTTATAGTAAGATCATGTAAAAAGTATATTGAAAAATACAATCTACATCTTTTGTTAAAAAAAAACTAAAATTATGTTTTTACTGGTGGTAGGATTCCTATGCAGGAATCCGTCTATGTAGGTACCATCCCAGGGCCAGTTATTCTGCCGTGAAGAAGTAGTGTGCAAACATTACTGTGTTTCGGTTTGAAGGGCACTGTGAGCTAGCGTGATTACTGGGCATATTATGAGACTTAATAACTTATGTCTCAGGGTGATGGGCACAGTGTGGTGACACACAGAAATTTTCTAGGTGACAAAGCATTTGTTATGGGCGGACGTAACACTTACCATCAGGTGGGCGTTTTGTTCGCTTCATCACTTTATGCAATAAAAAGAAAAAAAAGTTTTTGAACACTGTTAAATAAATTTTAATGTTTACTCAACACATAATTGTGTTATTTAGTAGTCGAACTGTTTTTAGCTTTTATTATTATGTCTATTTGTAATTAACCTGTTTGTTTCCTAAATAAATAAAAAAAATATTACAAATTTAAATACTTTTCAGACGCTTATTACATACTCTCTATTTTCGGAACTCTTTAAAACACACACACACACACACTGTAACACTTCAGAATCAATAAAAAAGTAAAATATTCATTTATAATTATTAAAAACTTATTAAACCCCAGGCCAGGCCAGGAAGCAGTACTGTGCAAACATGCTGTGTTTCGGTTTGTAGGGCACTGAGAGCTAGTGTAATCACTCAGTATATGAGACTTAGGAACTGATGTCTCAGGGTGATGGACACAGTGTGGTGTCAAACCGAAATGTTCTGGGTGACATAGCGTTTGTTATGGGCAGGCGTTGCACTTACCATCAGGTGAACGTTTTGCTAGTTTCGTTACTCTATCAAAAAAAAAATAAGATGTCATCTTATAATCTGAAAACATGCTGCAGTGATTGAATAATAACAAATAACGGGTACGACTTTTCATTCATGAAATTATTGACCTCACAAAGGTCTATGTGAACTATGGATCGTGTATGTACTTGTAGCGACATCTATGTCGCCACATGAGAAGCTCAAGAAATATTCCCATACGTCCATAATCACGATATGAAAGTTTTCTGCGATGCGAACTACATATACAACATCTAAATATTACTAGTTGGAGGAGACGTCCTCCCCAGATCAGACCACCCGATCTGGTGGGTAGCTACCCTTTTCCTTGGCACCATCATCCGCCCAATACTTAAATTTTATTACACGATTTCGCCCGCTTGATATAGCCGACCGCGATCGCTAATATACATGTATATGTACTTCCCAATTTGAATCGGATTTTGGAGATTTCATTGCGCAGAACACTATTTTTTTTCTAAAAATAAAGTAGCCTAAGTTCTAAATTACCCGCTATCATATCAACTATATGTCAGTGAAAGTCCCGTCAAAACAGGCCTATCTATTTCGGAGATCAAGCGGAACAAACAGACAAACAGATAGACTAAAAATTAAAAAAATGTTTTTTCTAATAGGTGCCGTATATACTTTCATAAGCATTGGTTGAAAATCTGTTATTTTGTTATTACAAACGAACACTTCAATTTCATTCATTTGTGTAGATTTAAGCTACGCTAATTAAAAAAAAAACGTTGTAGCTCAGTGACAATAGAAATGTTTACATCCTCGTTTATTTTCGGGCACGGAAATTCGCATCCGCGACTACAAAAAACGAAGCAACAGAGCCGCAGTCCGAAAACGAGAATAGTACCGTATAAATCAGCAGAGCCAAAGCCAAAACAGAATCCAATCAACGTGCCCCAATGCCGCCGTATAAACAAAGCGTCGGCTGCCGAGCGGTCGATGTATGGAGGATCGTTTATCACGGGTCATGCGTAGGCTATGCCATTAACGAGGGGGTATATCGCTCTCCTGACGACAACACGTCATGCAGGCAGTTGTTAAGATATACGTTACTTCCTTCATCTACGGACGAGGAAATTGACCATTTAACGTTTGTTATTGCTTTTGTACGCGTTCAACTGATTTTTTATGCTAATTTTAACGTTGTAAGATTCATAAAACCTTGCTGCTGTTTTATGTATGACTCGCATAGATACTTTCAGTAATGTTATTAATCGCAATACCTTAGGAATCGCTGGTGCGTTTCCGGCACTTGAGAAGGGAATAGGTTCTTTTTTTGAAGGTCCCTAAGTCGTATCGGTCTAGCGTCAGCAAGTTCCACAGAGTGGTCGTGCGTTGCAGAAAATTCCGCGAAAAGCGCACGGTGGTGGAATGCCGACCATCAAGATTGTGAGGATGGAATTTTGTGCTGTGCCGCGATGTACTCGTACGATGGTGAAAAACGGCTGGAATAATTCCGATCAATTCCTCGGAACATTCCACATGGTAAACGCGATAAAAAATGCGAAGAGACGCAACGCCTCAAGGCCAGTGGATCCAGTTCGAATCCAAAATCGGAAAGAAACTGGTCGTCGACGATTCGAGCCGCTCTTCGCTGGCGTCACTTTGCGGAAATCCAAGAACAAAGTAAATTTGCTAAGATCCGAATGTAAAATTAAAAATGGTGATACTTATGTACCTTTATTTGTAACCACCAGAGGATACAGTAGAGTAACTACACTAAGAGCTAGCGTAATTACTGGGCATATGAGACTTAAGAACTGATGTCTCAGGGTGTGGAGCATAATGTGGTTTCACACAGAAATGTTCTGGGTGACACAGCATTTGTTATGGGCAGACGTTGAACTTACCATCAGGTGAACGTTTTGCTCGTTTCGTCACTCCATCCAATAAAAAAACAGGCACCTCACTCTTCATCTACGTACCCGAACCTGAAATCTGATGAAGCTGAGCTTCGGCGCCCGGATTCCGGTGGCAGAGTGTTATCTTGCATTTACATGCTACTGCGGGAGGGCGGTGGTCTTCAAAACTTCTTATTATACACCATTTTATATTTTACAAGCGGGTCTTAGCAAATTAACCTCCTTTCCTTCACTTTCTATTTCTATTACAGACACTGCTCCTGAGCTCCACTACACATTCATAGAACAAGCTCTACACCCCGGACCATCTTTAGCTTTACACTGCTCGGCGTCTGGTTCTCCACCGCCACGGTTCACGTGGCTCTTAGACATGCAGCCTATGGAAGAACATAATACACCGCAAAGGTAAAAAATAACTTTTTGAATGAAATAAAAGAAATAACTTTATTCACCACTACACTCAATAAACTTAATGATTCTTATGTACGCATGTTTTATTCGAAACTTTCTTTATAACTGTGTAGTGACATCTATGTCGCAACATGAGAAGCTCAAGAAATATCTCACACATTCCATAATCGCGCTATGAAAGTTTCTGTGATGCGAACTATATATACTCGTACAACATCTAAATATTACTAGCAGGAGGAGACGTCCTCCCCAGATCAGACCATCCGATCTGGCCGAGCAGCTACACTTTGCCTTGGCAATATCATCTGCCAAAACTGTAGGATTTTAAAACTGTAAATTACTTAAGCTCTACTTAATATTTTAAATCACAAGTAAACTAAGTAGATATTGTTGATTTAAAAACGTCTCATTTGCTCCGTGGCTATACCATTGATGTCTGTGGCACTGTGACAAGTTGACTGCAAATAGATGTCTATGGTCTGGATGTCAGTGTGTGAGTGCAATTTTTGTTACACTTTTGATACAGAAGAAATCCTAGTGCGGTGAAACATTTTTAAATTAACAAAATCCCAAGTAAGCTTATTTATGAAATGCGATTGAACTAAAGGAACATTACTTTGCTACGAGTAAGATCTACGCACACAATTGAATGGACTGTATTTCCTAGTTTTTGAAATGCACCGCACGCCCCCTTACAATAGCGTGCAAAAGAAAACTTAAAGCGCCACCACTAAACATACCCACTACTGAAGTAGAGAATACGTTACTAGTTCAGTCAGTTCAGTCTGTCATCTGACTATGATGTGAGTGTCTTCAAGAGAAGAGTGAAAAGGCTTTTAGATAGTGCATTGAACACTCAAGTGTTCATCACCTCTCACCGCCTCTCACCGCTAGTAAGATTATAGTCAAGCACCTAATTTATTTATTTAAAAAAACCCTCTGATATTGCTTCAGGAGTATAACTCAGTTCATAAATCCCAACGGCGACATGGTCAGCTACCTGAACATAACGTCAGTTCGCCCTGAAGACGGCGGACGCTACACTTGCAGAGCTCACAACTCCCGAGGCGCCGTCGAACATTCCACTCGTCTAAACGTTTACGGTTGTACTTTGTTGTTATTTTCTACATTAAAAGAAAAGTACGTTTCAATTGCATATTCACGTTCATGCGTGGATAATAAAATAAATAAAAACGGCCTTTAAATGTCGCACTGTTACGCAAAGGCCTTCTCTGATTCTTTTAGGGCGGATTTCACCGCTGAAACTAAACGTGATCAGTTCAAGAATAACGAAGTTTAAGCGTTTAACTGAGTTCAATGCTACAGTTTCCATTTCACCAACATCAACTTAACGCGATTAAAGCTAAACGCGGCTCAAATTCTGAACGCCCAATTTTCGACGTTCAGCTCTTTAAACGCGTTTAGAGAGTTGTCACTGTCAATTGCACAACTATGTAATCACAAACATTATTTTTAATTCGTATTATTTATTGTTTGCATAACTTTAACTTTTCCAAGATGTTTCATAATAATTTAGGTTGTTGTTTTAAAGCTGTGATATCCAAAAATCGTGGTATTTCAACTGTGGGCGCCGGGTTCGACTTCATATGCAAACCCTGTAACAGTTGATGCTTTTCCATATAATTCCGAGTTGCAAAAGACATGTTTATAGGAGCCGTAGCCGTGGATCTAGGCGATGCCCGATGAGTCGGAACTGAGCCGTGTGGTAGCGGCTTAAGAGAATCTACCACCCCATCTCATCCCGTGGGTGTCGTAAAAGTCGACAGAGGGAAAATGAAAACCAGGAGTAGGGCAGCAGCATCTTGCTGGATCATCTGTATAAATAAACTGCGGTTGCCAACCCGTCTGCCAAGCGAGGCAACTATGGCAAAATCCCCCCAAAAGAGAGCTACAAACTTTTGTGGCAATCTATGTGGGAGGCCTATGTTCAGCAGTGGACTATTGATAGGCTGAAACGACGATTGTTTGCATACCTATGTAACCTATGCATAAAAACAGGCTGTTTAATGTCGCAAAATACGAAATAAATCGTCTTTTTGTTTTAGATTGTGACGATATTTCATGTAAACTTCGTTTTTCTAAACGCGATCAAAATGGAGTCGATGAAATCGGTTACACGAAAACCGAGATCCAATGATACATATGAAGTCGGTTAAGTGAAACGTTGTTTTATTAAACATGGTTTCCAAAGCAATTTGTGAAATCGGATCTTAGAGGGCTTCGGAGCCGGGAATAGTCCGCTGTGCTATTCCGATGCGCCTCTGTCCTAATAATAATTGAAATGGTTATTCCCTTACCAATCAGAGGCTGTGAGATATTTGACGTGAATTGCTCTGACCGTCATCCGTTTCGTATGGGTGGTCGTGACAAAAATGTTACCACTCCAAAAAACATGTACTTTGAAATGCTTGTTGAATCTAAAATGAAACAGAAAACAAAAATAAATACAGACTTACAGTCCCTCTTTTCCACTACTCCTCTTTACCACTGTTGACATAATCGACGCAGCAAGAGAGGTAGTAAAGTCGACCGATCGCCGCGACACGACTCACTTAAAACTTTTATAACTTCTGAATCATTCGGTCGATATTAATGAAATAAATTTAAATTTATTTATTCACATTTTATTTGTACAGACAATAAAATAGATGTACAAAAAGGTGGACGCATTCGTGAAGGCATTTTCTACCAGTCTACCTTCGGCTTGAGCAGAAATTGGTCTTGAATTAAAACTACCGCAACCAGTGTTCTCTACTCTCTTAAACATACATACATACATAAGATCACGACTGTATCCCATAAGGGGTAGTCAGAGACTGGGCACTCACTGCAATAGCAGATGACTGCCACAATCCACGTTTCACCAAAACAATATAATGCACTTTGTGTGATAGGTGGTGAACTCATCGCCACCGTGCGCTATTAGGTGCACAGTGCAGTTTAATTCCTTACTCGCCTTTTACGAGATCCATTGGATGAGATGGAGTGGTAGTATTCTTTTAACAAGCCGCCACCACACGGCGGTCTCTTAAAGAATAAAACATAAAGTAAACACATTGAAAGTGCAAAACGAGAGGCCAACTTAAAAATGTCGAGTCTTAAACCTCTAATGGCGTGAATTTTAAAACACTCACGGGATGAAATGAGGAGGCAAATTCTCTTACTCTTTTGCATTTACATTTTTTTATATTGTATTATTTACTGTTACATCATGTGTACAGGTCCTCCTTCCATCAGAAGCATCGGCCCGCTCCGCGTGGTGGCTGGCGTCAACACAACCATCTACTGCCCGTACTCCGGATTTCCAATCAGGTTGATGGAGGTGCATTTGTTTAGAAAGATTATATTAAGTTTGTTTGTTTCGTACTATGTTACTGAATCAAATTTAAACAAATAAATATAACAGATTAAAGTTATTCTTTATGAGTTCGCAAACAAGCAAGCGGCTCACCTGATGGTAAGTGATCAGCGGCGCCCATGAACATCCGCAATACCAGAAAAACTGCAGGTCTGTTGCCGGCCTCTAAGAAAGGAATAGGCTTCTTTTTTTATCCAATATGCGGTCAAATGTCAATAATTTATATTTAATTAAATATTAACGACGTAGGTTACGAATAGTAATCGTATATGGACTAAATTTTGATATTATTTTCATATCCTTTTTTCATTTATCTCTGTTTTTAATTTTTATTGGAAAAAGGGACGAGACGAGCAAAACGTTCACCTGATGGCAAGTACAACATCTGCCCATAGCAATATTTCTGTATGACTCTACACGGCGCTCGTCGCCATGAGATATCAGTTCTTAAGTAATATGAATAGTTCTTTGGGCATATGACCCAGTGATTACACTAGCTCTCAGTGCCCTTCAGACCGTAACACAGTGCCGTTTGCACACTACTGCTTCACGGCAGAATAACCAGCTTTGTTTTGATACCTACCTTGACGGGTTTTTGATTTTTCACCAATTCTGAATTTCACTCGAACAATATCCGAGCAAAGATTGTTTAACTTTTCTTTTTTTTATTGTACAAAGCGACAAAACGAGCAAAACGTTCACCTGATGGTAATTGCAACGTCCGCCCATAACAAATGCTGTGTCACCCAGAATATTTCTGTGTGACACCACACTGCGCCCGTCACCCTGAGACATAAGTTCTTAAGTCTCATATGCCCCTTGACTACGCTAGCTCACAGTGCCCTTCAGACCAAAACACCAGTAATGTTTGCACTGCTTCACGGCAGAATAACTGGCCCTGGGGTGGTCCTACCTAGACGGATTCCTGCATAGGAATCCTACCACCAGTAACAATATCTGCGATATATTTTAACAAATATATGTATTACCTTTTTAAACTATTAACGTTTTCATATAACACAGTCAGGAGCGATTTTTACAAACTAATAATTTATTTTTGGTTAATAATTTAAAGTTTAGTTATTTTAAAAATAAATTATTTAAAAAAATGTATTTTTGAAATGAAAAAAAAAATTTTCTTCCAGCGAAATACGGTGGCAACGAGGCGGCGCGGACGTGAGCACCACCGGCGGCCGTGCGCTGTCGAGCCTTGGAGGTGAACTTCTCCTCTGGCCTGCGGAGCCGTCCGACGCTGGTATCTACTCGTGTCGGGTCTCCGCACCTTCTGGACAGTACGCACAGAAGGATGTACAGATCTTTGTACGAAGTAAGTTTCTGCCTGGCACTTTGCTTAGAAATTGGTTGACAATTATGGAGCTGGCAGTAAAGACATAAAGGAAAACAGATCTTTTTTTACTATTTATAAAGCAACCGATATGGCTCGTAGAATCAAGGCTCGTAAAATCAGGAGGGCAAGCAAGCGTGTAGGGCAAACCCCCACTAGATGGAGCGAAAAACCATACACGGTTTTTCGGGAAGTCGAAAGATGCAGACGGCTTAGGATCGTTTTTTTATTGGAGTATGTGACAAAAGGAGCAAAACGTTTACCTGATGACAACGTCTGCCCAGAACATTTCTGTGTGACACCACAACTGCACCAGTCACCCTGAGACATCAGATCTTAAGTATCATATGCCCAGTGATTACACTAGCTTACAGTGTCTTTCAAACCGAAACACGGTAACGTATTTTTTAAGCATATTTGGTGGTAGGATTCCTATGCCGGAGTCCGTCTGGGTAGATAGCAGCGCAGCACCAATTTTACTGTGCAAACATTGCTGTGTTTTGGTCTAATAGGCATTGTGAGCTAGTGGAATTAATGAGCGTATTCGACTTAAGAAATGATGACTCAAGAGACGGGCGTAGTGTTGTGCCAAACAGAAATTTTCTGTATGCATTAGTTATAAGCAGACGTTGCACCATCAGGTGAACGTTTTGCTCGTCTCGTCCCTTTCCTCTAATAAAACAAATCTATAAGAACGGTTACGTTCAGTAGTGGACTTGGACTGACGTGATGATGATTATTTATCCAGTAGTACTAGCAATAACTGTGACATTTAAACTGGTTTCAAAAATTAACAAAATGTAAAACTATTTCAGATCCTCCGAAAATCGCCGGTTTCTCATTCCCAGCTGACTTAGTGGAAGGAAGTTCTATACAAGTACTTTGCGGTATTACATCGGGTGACAAACCAGTATATTTTTCGTGGCTCAAAGATGGGCAACATATCCCTTCTAATTTACAGGTATATTATTTCTTAATATAAGATTACGAGTTACCTTTAACAATTTATTCTTCTACTTTTAATTCAGGCCCTCATTATCCCTCATTAGATAGGAGGGATATAAATATCATTTTCATTAGAATTCAGCCAATGTCAAGTCAGTCACGGGTGTAAAAAAGTAAAGTTACACCTTATAAACGTCCTGCTGCTGAGCACAAGCCTCCTCTCATTTCCGAGAGGGAAGGAAAAAAGCAAGGAAGAATCCGCCACGCTGCTCTAATGCGGGTTGGCGGACTTCACACGTCTTCTTATTATTTTGTATTTCTCAGACATGCAGGTTTCCTCACGATATTTTCCTTCACCGCCGAGCACGTGGTAAATCAGCACTTTAAATTGCTATTAACAATTTTAGTAGTGCCGGCCGTGGGTTTTTATGGAAGAGGGTGCAAACGAGCAAACGGCTCACCTGATGTTAAGCGATCACCGCCGCCCACGAACATCCGCAACACCAAGGAAAGACTACCGGGAGTCGAACCACGGCCACCACGGCTTGGTGTGACAATACGTAATTCAAAATTTCGATCAACAGTAAAATGATGTTGACTTTTACTGAAGATTTGCTGGCCTGGTGGAGACAAAACGAAAAGTACATTTCTGGTCTCAAATTGAATTTTCCAATCACTGTACACTTTTACAAGCACACTGCATGATAAACTATCAATATTAAACATCAACACTCAAAATATGCACAGAAATTACGAAATTAAAACACTACCGGCAAGTTCGAGTTGACGCCAAAAGTCCTTGAATCATTTAGTAAATATTTTTAGGGATAAAGTCATAATTTCTTTTATTCCATTAAGGCTTGTTTGAAGTTCTTGTGGACGTCGAAAATCTACTTGGGAATAATTCAAGATAATGATAGCCTATTAGTCTGTAAGCATTTCGGTCTTTACACTAAGGTCACGGGTGGTACGGGCTCCGAGCTGCCGGTCCGATGCGACACCTAAATCCCGAAACCCAGAACCTCAGTACTTTTTATCCAATTAATAAATTAGTCTTACTACAACATATTATTAATAACGCGTAGCTGTGTGGTGGCGGCTCGTTAAAAGAATACTACCACTCCATCTCATCCAATGGATCTCGTAAAAGGCGAGTAAGGAATTAAACTGCACTGTGCACCCAACAGCGCATGGTGGCGATGGGCTCACATACCAAGTGCATTATATTGTTTTGGTGAAACATGGATTGTGGCAGTCATCTGTTTTTGCAGTGAGTGCCCAGTCTCTGACTACCCCTTATGGGATACAGTCGTGATCTTATGTATGCATAAGAAACAGTTCGTAAACAAAATAAATTGTTGTGTTTTCATTCCGGTTCATTTTGGATAAGAGCATGTGGAAGAGAGCTACTCTTTGTGCCCAATGACCCCTTTGTGTGGTCTGAGACACTCTACAGGCGTAAGTAAGCCGGAGGGCTTTCGTAGCTTCGCCGGATTGAAAGGTGGTCGAGCACTGTGGGCGCTTAGCCGATACCTCTATTTGTGGGTAACCAGCACAAGGGCCCCCAAGATGGGAGCTCGGCTTGGACCTTTACCCGGTGCTAACTCGTGGGTGCCCGAGACGGCCGGACCTCGGCCTAACTCTAGCTAGCAGTGTGATATTTATAGGCTGTTACTTTACTTTTTAAAAAGGCCTTTGTCTACAATTTCTTTTGGTATCATTCCATCTGTTAATATACGAGTAGTATAGCCATTCGGACAGACCGAGCGATTGTGAAGTATATATATTATTTATTAATATTAATGATTTCAGGTCCAAGAGAAATCGCTGGACGAATTCAGCTTCCTAATTTTCTCACACGTGACATCTAAACATAGTGGAGAGTATACATGTGTCGCTAGCAACAACGCAGCAGAAGTTAATCACACAGCTCGTCTCGCTGTAAAAGGTACTGTGATATTCAAAAATGGTTCTTAATTTATTAATCGAAGGTCTCTTTGAGATGACAAAGAAGTACACAGATTGTCAAATGGTAATTCACTTTGAACCGCAGAGACCTAAATCTGTCATCTTTGAAGGACTTTGATGGGAAGAACTCTTTGGGCAATTATTAGATTTATCTCTTTGCCTTCACCATGTTCTCCTGTCCCGAGTTTCGCCCACGCCGACAACTTTCGAATGCTGTCGGAAGCTGTCAAATAGGCAGGATATATTAAAGTGGTATAAATACCTGATGTAACGCTCATGTGATTAGATCGTAGGTATACTAGTATGCAGTGTCAGTCGCAACACAAACCCGAAAACGAACAGTTTGCGTTTTTGCATAAATGGTGGCATTGGCTGGGATTCGAACCACGGACCGGCGGCTTAGCAATCAAGTGATCTCACCACTACGACACCTGAATCGCCTGGTGTGAGATACCATACGAGCAAAGGGGTCTCCAGGTGTACCGCCGCCAATGAATATACGCAATTTCAGAGGAATTGCGGGTACCGAATACCGAATATGGTCTTTTTTTGAAGATCCCTAAGTAGTCCGGTCCAAAAACACCGCTGGCGGTTAACGTACGGTTCAATTCACGTCAGGATACTTTTCAGTCTTATTTGATCCAGTTTATATTAAAAATAGCTTAAAGTTCTAGTGCGACACCCACGCTCGACATCTCCGTTCATCAGGAGACCTTGACTCTCTCTATTCCACTTCACCGCTCTGGTTTCTCTTCGTCATCGTTTGCTATCCAAGCTGCTAGATTATGGAATGCGCTGCCTGATAACTTAAGACCAGCAAGTTTAGAAATTACGATCAACATCATCTTAATCATTACAGTTTATTTCAGTTTTCTAATGGCATGTATTATATTTCGTAAATATTTATATATAATAAAATAATGACTGGCAGAAAACGCTTTTAGCATTAAGTCCGCCTTTCGTTCCTTTACTATATTTAGGGTTCAATAAGGTAAATAAAAAAAAATTCAACGAAGTTGCACATAATTCCTTGAAAAACGCACAGTAGTTGAACGTCAACCATCAAGGTGATGTAGATGGAATTTTGAGTAATGTGCAAATTCGGCAGGTAGAATTTATAAAGCAGTAATAGCAAAAATGTAAAAAATGCGGCTTTTAAATGTCCAACTACTAAGCACACCTCTCATATCTGAGAAGGATTTGGCACCGGGCAAAGTAGGCTACGGACTTCAAATATCCACCAAACATTTTTATTCCTTTAAATTCCGGGGGCCTCAAGAAATTTTCCTTCACCGCTGAGCACGTGGTGAATCGGCACTTAAAATTGTATAACAATTTTAGAGGTGTCGTTTTCAGGGATCTAACTCAGTCAAGTCATTCGCGTCGTGTGGTGGCGGCTCGTTAAAAGAATACTATCGCTCCATCTCATCCAATGGATCTCGTAAAAGGCGAGTAAGGAATTAAACTGCACTGTGCACCCAACAGCGCATGGTGGCGATGGGCTCACCACCTATCAAACCAAGTGCATTATATTGT
Organism: Luehdorfia chinensis; assembly: GCA_019845155.1. NCBI lineage: Eukaryota > Metazoa > Arthropoda > Insecta > Lepidoptera > Papilionidae > Luehdorfia > Luehdorfia chinensis. The sequence goes on from JAHVAK010000420.1 coordinate 1,041,918, forward strand.
TTTGGTGAAACGTGGATTGTGGCAGTCATCTGCTTTTGCAGTGAGTGCCCAGTCTCTGACTACCCCTTATGGGATACAGTCGTGATCTTATGTATGCATTCGTGTACTATGAAATTTAAGGCCAGCGCCTGACCTCCGAGCTATCACCGCTCTAGCAATACCTAATAACTTTATTTAATTCCAGTTGCACCGTCGTGGATATACGAACCACAAGATGTATCTGCGCTCTTGGGTACCCAAATTATTACGCAGTGTTCAACTAAGGGCTACCCCGAGCCACAAATCGCTTGGTTGAGAGGACAAGGTAATACAGAGTGAAAATACATTGTTTTAGTCTAGCAAGTACGTGCGCGACGGTCCCGCGAGCCGACAGACGCTGGCGGAGACGAGGTACACTTGATGTTAGAGGGGGTGGGTAGTGTAGCGAGAAAGGGAAGTGCGTGTAACTACGCTTCACTACATGTGTAACCAAGGCACTAGTGACATGTTATCCTTGCCTTACCCAACGTCTGTCGCCCCGCAGATATGAGGGGTAGGCAGAAGCCACTCACGTAACCCACTATTCGCCCTCGCGTGAAAAGAGACGTGACGGCTGGCGAACCACTTCGTCCGATATTTTGGTACGAGTCTAAAAATGCTTACTCCGCATTGCGTTGCCACGAACAGTATAGTGTCATGTAGCATTGCATATAATGGAGTAATTCTGCTCGAATAAAGGCTGTCCGTACCAATACCATAGTCAACTCTTACGACACCTGAGTTGGAAAGAGGTAGGTCCTATTCTACTCACCTGCTCAAAGTAATATATACTCCCTAAGTATTAGAGCGATCTCGTCTTGGCGTTATCAATGAATGTATGACATAGGGTCAAATTCAGTATCGTTGTTCGTCGTTTCAGCCTATCATAAGTCCACTGCTGAACATAGGCCTCCCCCATAGATCGCCACAAAAGTTTGTAGCTCCCATTTTGGGGGGATTTTGCCATAGTTGCCACGCTTGGCAGGCGGGTTGGCAACCGCAGTTTATTTATTTAGATGTTTCAGGAAAATGCTGATGCCCATCTCCTGGTTTTCATTTTCCCTCTGTCGACTTTTACGACACCCACGGGATGAGATGGGGTGGTAGACCAGTATATATATAGAATTCTAAATACCACAAAATACAGATGGCCAATAATTTATGTATTGTTCAAATAAGTGGTAGGAACTCATATGCAAGAATCCATCTAGGTAGGAACCACCGCAGTGTTAGTTATTTTTTCGGCAAGCAGAAGTGTTGCTGGTTGGAAGAGTACTAATAGGTATATTGTAATCACTTCGCAAATGAGACTTATTGTGTAGTGCGTTGTTTACACAGAACTTTGAAATTGAACTTTCTGAGTGACTGTTATAGCCAAATGTTGCACCTATAAGGTGAACAACTTGCTCGTCTCGTCAGAGTCTTCTATACAAACGACTCAACAGGTTGATTTATAAGTCGCGGTATGTGTATTGTCTAAGACATCCATATCTTAGAAACTTCTTGTGTTTAGGATCGGGGGGTACTGACTTTCGTCCGCTGTCGAGGTTAGAGCTGCCCATGACGGTGCTGAGCAATGGATCCCTCACTGCCGCTGCCGCAGCTCGCGTACACGAGGGCCGCTATATGTGCCGAGCTGATAATGGCGTTGGGAGAGGACTTTCAAAGGTCATCACTATTTCTGTCAATGGTAAGATGTTCCAGGTTGTAAAATTGTTAAGTACTAACTGTGCCTCGCGGACTCGACGGACAAAAAAATTTAAAACAGTTTTATTTTCTAATAAGTACCGTATATACTTTCATAAGAATTGAGTAAAAAGTTGATAATTTGTTATTACAAACAGATACTTCATTTTTATTTATTTGTATAGGATCAAAATGTTTAATTAATTGTATACAATGGAACCGAAGACCATCAACCCTTCATCAGTTACAGAAACGATTAGTGGAATCAGTTATATTCATAAAAAATAGTAAATCTAAAATTGGCATTACACTCACATATAATAATTGTCTTACTGTTGTGCGCAGGTCAGCTGTAATTTTTAAGAGGATTTTAAAATTCAGTGTAGTTCGCTACGCAGCTTCAATGCGCATTGGCAGACGTGATCTTGATTAATCTTATTTACTTAAAATAAGTGAAAACTTGTGGTAACGCTTTCGCGGTCAATACACTGGTCTCGGTAAATTACAAACAAAATGTTTAAATGAAAAAGTTATCAAGTAAGCTAATTGGCAACAAAAGTATTTAAAACTCCAAAAAATTTTAATAACAGACATTTTCATACATACTTATATTTTATTTGTTTTATTGATTGTATCAACATCCAACATATATTTGAAATTAGTATTAATGTGTGTTTTTGTCTTTTAATCCTGTGGGTATTATATGGATCGACTGAGGGATATGCCAGAAAATCTCATGGCTTCCGACAGGGAGTGGAATAAGCATATAGAAAAATACTAGACCGATAATAAACAGCGCGGTGACGTGCAACAGTATCTAAGGTATGATACGTAAATGGTAGAATTCCTGTGCAGGAATCCGTCTAGGAAGGACCAATTAATCAGCCGTGGAGCAGTGGTGTGCAAACATTAGTGTGCTTCGGTCTGAAGGGCACTGAGAGCCAATGTAACTACTGGGGATATAACACTTAGGAACTGATGTCTCTGGGTGAAGGCGCACTATGGTGCCACTCAAAAATGCACTGGATGACACGGTATTACATAATGATTTCTTATATTTACGCGAACACTACACATTTAAATGAACTAATTTTACGGATTTTATCGCGTTTTATTTTATTATTTATAACCCGACGTTTCGAGTGCTTTACAGCACCCATGGTCACGGGCGGACTGAGGTGACAGATGTCCCGATGTCATAGTTAACCCGGAGTACCTTCAGCTTTTAATTATTATTCCTTGTCCGATCTACGCAGAAAGAGCTTACTGTGTCTTGAAGTCTTGCAGTGGTATGCTTGATCAAAAACCAAGCGGGTTAACTATGACATCGGGACATCTGTCACCTCAGTCCGCCCGTGACCATGGGTGCTGTAAAGCACTCGAAACGTCGGGTTATAAATAATAAAATAAAACGCGATAAAATCCGTAAAATTAGTTTCATTTAAATGACACGGTATTTGTTATAGGCAGACGTTGCACTTACAGTCAGGTGAATGATTAATGATTAATCATTAGCACTATATTCTTGAAAAAAAATGGTGTTTCCCTTCTTCAGAACCAGCACACTTCGAATTCTCGTCGCGCAACATGTCGGTCCGACGAACGGCTGCCGTTGCATTGACTTGTGAGGCGCGAGGTGACCCTCCTATACAGCTGCACTGGACCCACAACATGCAACGCTTGGATCTCTCCACATACAGGTCTGTATTCGTTGGCTTAATTCTAAACAGCGATCCAACTTTACTATTGGTAGGATTCCTATGCAGGAATCCGTCTTGGTAGTTACTACCCCAAGGCAAGTTATTCTGCCGTGAAGTAATATTGTGCAAACATTTCTGTATTTCGGTTGGAAGGGCACTGTGAGTTAGTGTAATATCTGGGCATATAACAGAAATGTTCTTAATGATACCGTATTTGCTATGGGCAGACGTTGCACTTACCATCAGGTGAACGTTTTGCTCGTTTAATCAAGTTATCCAATAAAAAAAGACCTCGCTTTGATTGTTCGCAGTTTATAACAAACTCTTTTTAGAATTAAATGTAGCCGATGTTATTGTCATTCATAGTGAGCCGGGTTCGCATTTGATATGATCCTTGCTGACATTGTTAATAGAAAATTTTATTTGTGTATTTACTAAATGGGCGATGGCTTAAGAAAATGTCGAAGAAATCTACAAGTCTAAGAAATTGTAAAATATTTTGAAGATTTATGAAGACCGCCAATACGAACGTGACATCTCTTCCAGCGAAAGGAGACTCAACGTCAACAGCTGTACTTAAAGTTATTAGGAAAAATGTGAATACAGTCGATTTATTTCAATATACTCTTACTCGCATGAAATCAGATTCGTCAAGCGTATAGGAGAAATTTATTAAATACCTGGCTATGGTGATAAATTCTGTTCGGGTGATTCTTCCGTCTCGTCTATTACAGACACAAATATGTCATAGAGCTAAAGTTGTATACAACAAATAAAAATAAATACACCTCAATTGTTCGAGTTGAATTGTTAATACTCGTAGTTTTTATTTTCGAAACTTTCAGGGTGTCAGTATCGGAAAAGAGATCGGACAGCGGCGCGAGTTCTACATTGAGCATTGCTCACGGCCAAAGGAAGGACTCCGGAGTATACAGATGTCGCGCGGAGAATACGTACGGCAGGGATGAATTGTTAATTTACCTAGCAGTACAAGGTTTGTTTAGTTGTAGAACTCAATACTTTTTTGTTATTTTTTTTTACTGTCGCAATCATTAAATCAATAATCACCCCTGTGGTCGCAATCATAAAATCAATAATCCACCGTTTGGTGGCGACATCCATTTCATATATTATTTAACCACGTAGACCCGAAGTTAGAATTAAAAGTGTTTCAAAATTACCATATTATCTGTGGTTAAAGGTTGAGAATTCTTCTATTGTAGACAATATACATTCATTTGTATTCCTAATTTAAAACAAATTAAAAATGTCATGGTCATAAAGCCATTTAAATCATGCCAGATATATATTTTCCAGGCTTGATACTTGAGATTTACCTGAATATTCGACTTTTACTGGTAGGTTTTATTTATTCCTATGCAGGAATCCGTCTAGGTAGGTACCACTCCAGGGCCAGTTATTTTGCTGTAAAGAAAAAGTGTGCAAACATTACCGTGTTTCGGTTTGAAGGGTACTGAGAGCTACTGGGCATATGAGACTTAATAACTGATGTCTCATGGTGACGGGCGCAGTGTGGTGTCACACATAAATGTTCTGGGAGACGCAGCATTTGGTATGGGCAAACGTTGCCCTTACCCTCAGGTGAACGTATTGCTCGGCTCGTCACTTTTTCCAATAAAAATAAATAAAATACAAATAAACTCACCCTAACCAGCGGGGACTGTAGTTAAGGGTAATGGGAATAAATCTTGCGACCGTGTATCGAGGAGAATATGAAGCACTAAACCCAAGGCAGCGTGCCTTGGGTTTAGTGCTTGACCTGGCGGGCTGATCGGAGGATCAGGATAATAAGCGTTACTCACTGCGATTGCCAGTCAGCCTGCTGTTCCTATGGCTTCAATAATAATCAGTAATAATAGATGTACTCGGATTCAGGCCATGGAACTATCGCTTTGAATATCATGCACTTCATGCGATAAAAACTTGTATTATGCCTTCCTTCTATCGTCCGAATACTTTGTTCCTCCCTCTTTGGGCTTGTTACTGTTGCCAAAGCCAGCGTTACCCGTACAGAATTCCCCGAGGCACCGCGCGGGTTCACCGTGGTCCGGCGGGAGTCGCGCGCGGCGCGGCTGGCGTGGCGGCGCGGGTACGACGGCAACGCGCAGCTGCGCGCCTACCGCCTGCAGTACCGCGTGGTGGGCGCCGACCCGCGCGCCGAGCAGCGCGCCGCCGACTGGACCGACGCACCAACGCGGGACCTGTCTCCCGATTTGTTGCTGCGAAGGTAGTTTATTAAAAAAAAAAATGTTTCTGAAGAGAAACTTCTTTGGGCGCGGCGAGAGTAACTCGGCTTTTTGGCGTCAACTCGAAAAGTGACTGTGCTGTTTTGATTGAATTTCGCAATTTCTGCGTATATTTTGAGTTTTAATGTTCAATATTCATAGTTTATTATGCAGCTTTAAATTTCATAGTACGCGAGTGACCTGGGTTCGATTCCCGATGCCGGCATCACTAAAATTGTTAATGGCAATTTTAAGTGCCGATTTACCACGTGCCCTGCGGTGAAGGAAAACATCGTGAGGAATCCTGCATGTATTTATTGCAAATATTTCGAAGACATGTGCAGTCCGCCAACCCGCATTGAAGCAGCGTGCCGGATTCTTCTCAGCTCCAAAACTCTCTCAGAAATGAGAGGAGGCCAGTGCTGAGCAGTGGGACATTTATAGGCTAAAACTTTACTTTTTTTATGCAGCAAGTGCGTGTGAAAGTGTACACAGTGAAAATTCAATTTAATACCAGAATTGCACTTTTCGTTTTGACTCCATCAGTCAAGCAAATCTTCAGTAAAAGTATCTAACTATCATTTTACTGTTGATCGACATTTTGAATTATCTATTGTCACTCTCGTGACTGACTTGACATTGGCAGAATTCTGTTGAAAGAGGCCAGAAATAAAAGAAGAAGAAGGGTAATGTTTCAAGGTCAAATTAGAGTGAAACGTTTGTATAAGTTACATTTGATTTAAAATAATCTACTATCTGCCACTTTTGTACTGTATTTATTTTTTAATGATATATTTTGATTTTTTATTTATTTCAACAAGTGATGAAACGAGCTAAACGTTCACCTGATGGTAAGTGCAACGTCTGCCCATAGCAAATGCTGTGTCACCCAGAATATTGTAGATCTGTATGACACTACACAACGCCCATCACCCTGAGACATCAGTTCTTAAGTCTCATATGCCCAGTAATTACACTAGCTCACAGTGCCCTTTAGACCGTAACACAGTAATGTTTGCACACTACTGCTTCACGGCAGAATAATAGGGCCTGAGGTGGTACCTACCTAGACGAATTCCAGCAGAGGACCTACCACCATTTAAATTTGGTTTGTATGCTTAATGCAATAATGCTATATACTTTAATGTAAATGTAACAATTACAATGATTTTTTATGGAATATGGAGCAAACGAGCAAGCGGCTCACCTGATGGTAAGTGATCACCGCCGTCCATGAACATCTACAATAGCAGATGCGTTGCCGGCCTTTGAGAAAGGAATAGGCTCTTATATGTATTATATATGTTACATTATTCGTCATACAGGCCAGAATCTCTGGATCCAGATTCAGAAGTCATCCTAGAGTATCGAGTGGATGCCCTTCGGCCCGCTACAGCGTATGCCTTGAGACTGGCAGCAGTTAACGACATCGGGGATAGTGAATATTCGGAATCTGTTATAGTGCAGACTTTAGAAGAAGGTAAGTTGTCAAAACTTGGCAATTAGAAACCATTTAATAATAAATACAAAGTAAGACTTTTTTTCAATTGTTTTTACTGCAATGACATTTTTTAAGCCCAGCTGATGTCCGAAACTTTTTTTTATTGCATAAATTGTTATGAAACGAGCAAAACGTTCACCTGATGGTAAGTGCAACGTCTGCCCATACCAAATGCTGTGCCACCCAGGAAATTTCTGTGTGATACTACACTGTGCCCATCACCCTGAGACATAGGTTCTGAAGTCTCATATGCCCAGTGGTTACGGTAGCTCACAGTGCCCTTCAAACCGAAACACAGTAATGTTTGCACACTACTGCTTCACGGTAGAATAACTGGCCCTGGTGTGGTACCTACCTAGACGGACTCCTGCATAGGAATCCTACAACCAGTAAAACTTCGTTCGCGTGGATATAGGTTTATTAAATTATCCAGTGGGAACTATTTTATTTTTCGGGATAAAAATTTATCTCCTTTCTTATGTCGTTCTCCAAAAATTTCGCCAAGATCAGTTCAGAAGTTTAACCGTGTAAAGGTAGCAATCAGACCGAGGAACAGAGAGTTTGCATTTTTTTTATGGTATAAAGTGACGAAACGAGCAAAACGTTCACCTGATGGTAAGTGCAAAGTCTACCCACAACAAATGCTGTGTCACCCAGAATATTTTTGTGTGACACCACACTGTGCACGTCACCCTGAGACATCAGTTCATAAGTCTCAAATGCCCAGTGATTACGCTAGCTCTCAGTGCCCTTCAAACCGGAACACAGTAATGCTTGCACACTACTGCTTCACGGCAGAAACTGCTGGCCCTGGGGTGGTACCTACCTAGACGGATTCCTGCATAGGAATCCTACCACCAGTAAAAATTGTTTTAGGTATTTATTTACAGCGCCAATTCTAATTCGAGTGAGAGAGAATTCAACTCGAGTTGATTCGAGCTAAGCCCAACTCGAGTTAACATCTATGTCTCTCATCACTTCATCCAATAAAAGAAAAAGCGAGTACGCGATTGACGCTTTCTCATTCTTACGTTTCGTTCGTTGTGTGCGAGCTTGCGGCGTGAAATGTACCGGTTACCCAGCCAAGTCGAGCAAACAAACGACGCGGGGACGGCCGTAACATTATTTTCTCGAAGCAACTCGCGGCACTTTTTACCCCCCTGTATCTTCGTTGTGGATAAAGTTAGAAGTCTGAAATTTCAGTCATCTAGAGAACTCACAGAACCTACCTATACTGCCAAATTACAAGTTTGTATCTATGATATTTTACGAAATATCACAAGTTAAATTCTCGTTTTGTCTCTGACTCACCGATCATCAAAATTCAAACGTACTTCTAGGGGAGCTAGAAATCTTTAAATTGGGATATAGTTAGTATTTAGTCCACAATGGAAGGAAAAATTAAAAAATCTTGAAATTTCAGCACCGTTGTCGTTGCGGTTGGTAATCTTAATTTTTCCTACAAAATCTATGACAAATAAGTTTGTAAATCGTTTAAGTGTGTTTAAAAAGTACATATTATATGTACTACACATTTGACGTAGCTTTGTGGTTAGAATTCCTGACTTCTACGCTGCAAGTCATGGGTTCGAATCTCAGCCGAAGCCCACGTTTGTGCAACACAAATTGTTCGTTTTCGGGTCTGGTTATGTCGTGATTCTTCCCCGGGTTTCTGGCACTGCATCCTAGTCTTGCCGTGTGGTGGCGGCTTAAGAGAATCTACCATCGCATCTCATTCCGTGGGTGTCATAAAAGTCGACTGTGGGAACATAAAAACCAGAAGCTGGGCAGCAGTATCTTCCTGGAACATATGAATAAATAAGCTGCGGTTGCCAACCCGCCTGCCAAGCGTAGCAACTATGGCAAAATCTCTACAAAATAAGAGCTACTAAGGGTTTGCATTGCGGTTGGTAAACTTTCTTTTTCCTACAAAGTTCATGGCAAATAATTTTATCAGCCACTAAAGTAAATTTGTAAATTGTTTAGTTTTGAAGCGCCAATAACCTAACGGACTACACCACGAAAATGAACCAGGATCGAGCCCGCCATTCGTCTATTGTCGTAAAACATTTTCTATATTTTTATATTAGCTTAGTTTTTAACAGTTGTTAACAGGAATATTTACTAATGCTTCTAACATTGATAGAATTCTTTGAAAAATAGCGTTGGTATTTTTAATAAGTACTAGTGACAGTAACACTAGTAACATTACACTACTAACACTAGTACTAGTAACATTCTATAGACATACATATATGGGTAGTCGTAAGATGATTATGAGAAGTCAAGATTATGAGAAGAAACAAAGAATACTTGACTTTTACGCTCCAGGCCCCGGGTTCGAAACTGAAACAAACATCTGTCCAAAGAAACTTAAAAATAGTTGGTTTCGAGTCTGGTTGTATTGTGCAAGTGAAATTATTGCCTGTAAAATGCATGCACCTACGATACAAGAGAGATCCTAGTGTAGGGCATCGTTTTTTTTTTTAAGTAAGAATATCCGTCATATTCTTCAGTCATCATCAGTCAACATATTTTTATAGTCATTATTATATATTATAAAATAATTTGCTTATTACCTACAAAAACATGTGCAAACATTTAAACAATGCAATGCTAAAATCTCCTTCTCATCCGGAAATAAAACTGTATAAAACCGTAGATAGCACTGATTGCCCCAAGTATCTCTCAAAAAGGGCCCGTGACTGCATAAAAGAGTATGAAGATGATGCTTCTATGACAGCAGGGCTAGAAGAAAGTATTGTTATTAAAATAGGACCAAAAGTGATGATAAGAAGAAATATTGACGTGAGCCTTGGCTTAGTGAACGGTTCAATAGGTATATTACAAGGAGTAAAATTTGATTATGAAGATAAAAAAGAACAATTAAAAAAATACTAATTAAATTTAATAACGAACATCTTTACGACCTTGCTCCAGTAAAAACGAAATTCAAAATTATTTCTAGGGCTTATGTTCATCGCGAACAATATTCTACTCGTATATGTAAAGCGTATGCTATAACCATAAACAAAAGTCAAGGCCTAAGTTTAAACAGCGCACTTATAGACATTGGTTCTTCGGTGTTACGTGTTTGTTGGTGATTAATGTTGACTTCGGTAGTATCAAAGTCCGCAATTGCGGAGTATAATCGATTACGAAGCATTTACCGCCCAGACTTGTCAAAAATTGTTACACCGAAACTATTAAGAAAAACCAACAGAGATAGGGAGTGCGCTTTGAAAAGATCCGTAGCCGACGTGCAAGAAATAATACCCCAAAAGAAAAAAAGGAGGACTACCTACAAAAAGAAGTGAGATCCAATCAAAAACATTAAAATGTAAAAAATATATGCCAAGCCTCGCATCACAACTTATATACCGTAAAAATTTGTGAGATCCCATGTAGGGCCAAGTCTGTAATTTTTTTATCATTGAATCGCCAGTTCAAACATTTTGTTAAAATTAAGTACATTTCCTAATTAATAACCAATATTTTGTGACCATCATTATAAGACATCTTTGTTGACATAAAAAATATCGTGACTTGGCAATTGCACATCAAAAGTTATATAATATTAGCGACCTGAAGAGAAATATCCATGCAGTGGTGTGTTTCTGAAGTGGTGTATGTCTGTCTAGATATGTCTAAGTAGACATAGATTATGTCTACTTAGACATATCTAGACAGACATAAAAAGTAAGAGCCTGTAAATGTCCCGCTGTTGAGCATAGGCCGCCCCTAATTTGTAAGAGGGTTTTTGAAACCGAGATTAATCTGCCCCGCTGTTCCAATGGGGGTTGGCGGACTTCACATGTCGTTGTTTGACGATGTTTCCTTAACCGCTGCGCAGTTGATTAGCACTTATAACTGCAGGACAATTTTAAAAGTACCGACACTGGGGAATTCAGGTTACTTGCATACTAAGAAATTTAAAACGAGCTCCTGACCCTTGAGTACTTTTACCCCATCCTATATTTCTTTCACATCATCACTAACAATAAACAATGTTTTTAGAACCATCAGAACCACCTCGCAATATTGAGGTACAGGCTGATGCCCCTGGAGAACTACTCGTGAAATGGCAGGTAACTGTTTGAATATGTCAATATAAAATAATCAATAACGATCGCGCGGACATGTGGCCAGAGTACCAGACATGTACGCCGCGGGCCTGGGTTCAAAACCACGTTGCTGAAAAATAAGGCAAATGGTTAACGAGGGCAGCTTTTCCGCCGAGTCTATCGTAGAGTCAATATCACTTGATACTGCCTCTATTCAGATGAGCTTAATAATGATATCCACCTGTGTTTGATAGTGACTCGCATATAGTTAATACAATCAGGCGTTAGTCTATGAGAATCCATTATAATGAAAAAAAAAGTTAATTAGCTGAGATCTGTATGAAAAATATAAATGGCGTGTATTACCTACTTTTGATAATGCCACATTTTGAGGTGAAACACGCGTCGTGGTCTCGACTCCAGTGGTGGATACTGCCTAGTGGTAGTGTTGTAGCGGTGGAGAGTATCTGGTGGCGGTTCCCGGCGGCAGAGATTGTTCGCTTGTTCACGATACTGTGGTCACCGTGACAATTCCACCCGTCTCAGGCCTGGACAATTTAGGTCTGACATATTTACTATGGTTATTCCGCCATCTGTCGAGATTTTCTAACAGTTCCCTTGGTTGAATTTTATGGAACCTACAGCTTCATATTTTTTTACCGGATAAAGTAAGCAGACGTTCAAAACGTTGACCTGGTGGTAAGTCCAGCGTCTTGCCCATAACAAATGCTGTTACACATAATGCACACATACACATATGAGACCACATTGCTACCAACTTGTGCCCGCAACCCTGATACATCAGTTCTTAAGTCTTATATGCCCAGTGAGTACGCTAGCTCTCCTGCCAATCAGACCGAAACACAGTAATGTTTGCATACTGCTTCATGATAGAATAACATATAGAAATTGCCTGCTTTACAGGCGCCTCCACAAGAGTCATGGAACGGCGAGCTACTAGGTTACGCCTTGTGGTGGCGTGGTAGCAACTCCAGCCACGCGCTCACTGTGACCGGGTGGACGTCGGCCCGCGCCCGACTCGGCGCTCTGCGGCCGCACACGCGCTACGAAGTGCGCATTCGGGCGTACAACGCTGTTGGCGCCGGCCCGCCCTCCGCTCCGCTGGCTGCCGCTACACTTGAAGACGGTGATAAATAACGACGAACACGGACGAAAGTATATAAATTTTCGACCCCGGTGACGACTTGAAGACCGCGCGGACTGATTTTTACGCCGCTGGTCCTTGGTTCGATTACTAACGTGAGCCAACATTTGTGCAAAAAACAATTGGGATGGTTTTCAGGTCTGACTGTGCTGTGCTGTGAAATATACACGAGAAATCCTAGTGTGAGGCATATGGAAAAAGCTTTGGAATACTGTCAGAAGCTATTAACTCCGCAGGAGATATTATAGTTTCACAAGCGTACGCGCAAACACAAAGATACCCATGCTACTCGTATCCGATGAATCGCTCAAGCGTTAAGATCGCTACGATGCTCTATCACAAATTTGTGGTATGATTCCTATGCAAGAATCCATCTAGGTAGCACGCCACGGCCAGCTATTCTGCCGTGAAGCAGTAGTGTGCAAACATTACTGTGTTTCGGTCTGAAAGGCACTGAGAGCTAGCGTAATCACTGGGCATATGACTTAAGAACTGATGTCTTAGGGTGGCGGGCACAAGTTGGTGTCACACAGAAATGTTCTGGATGACACAACATTTACCATTAGGTGAACGTTTTGCTCGCTTCATCACTTTGTCTTATCAAGAAAACGTGGTAAATCAGCAATTATAATTAACAATGGTGTCGGCATGAGGTGCCGGCGCAGGGTATCGAATCCTGGTCACTGGCGTACAATGAAATTTATAACGAGCGCCTAGCCACTCAGTTACCGCGGCACGTTGTTTTGTTATAGCATAATTTTACTGGTGGTAGGATTCCTGTGCAGGAATCCGTCTAGGTAGGTACCACCCCAGGGCCAGTTATTCTGCCGTGAAGCAGTAGTGTGCAAACATTACTGTGTTTCGGTTTTAAAGGCACTGTGAGCTAGCGTAATCACTGGACATATTAGACTTAAGAACTTATGTCTCAGGGTGGTGGGCACAGTGTGGTGTCACACAGATATTTTCTGGGTGACACAGCATTTGTTATGGGCAGACGTTGCACTTACCATCAGGTGAACGTTTTGCTCGTTTCATCACTTTATCCAATAAAAAAATATATATAATTCGTTACTTACAGTTCCAGAGTCTCCACCACAATACGTTCGATGTGAACCTCTGTCAGCTCAGTCATTACGACTCTGGTGGGAGCCACCGCCTGCAGCCGAACGTGGCGGTTTGCTACTCGGTTACGAAGTAACCTATCAGGTAAATTAATTTCTTATTGTTTGACGCGCATGTCCAAAAACAACAAAATCTCTTAAGAGTTTCAATTCCAACATATTCGATTTAGCTAACGTAGCAACGCCGTGTGGTGGCGGCTTATGAGTATGACATGACATGACAACGAGATGAAATGTGGTTGTAGCCCCATTTCATCTCGTAGTTGTCGTGAAAGTCGACAGAGGGAAAATAAAAACCAGGACGGACATCAGCATATAATGGAACATCTGCATAAATAAGCTGCGGTTGCCAACCCGCTTGCTAACTATGGCAAAGTTGCCCTTTTGTGGCAGTCTGTGGGGGATGCCTATTTTCGGCAGTGGACTAGTGATAGGCTGAAATGATGAACGTAGTGTTATTTAAACTCCCGAAGTAACTACTGTGTTTTACCATCTACTTAAGGGTTTAGATTTCCATCTATTAAAATATATTTATTTTAATAGAATTGTTATTTTCTTAAATATACACACGATTGTGCGTGTGACATTTTCATTACAGAAAATATGGGAGAAAAATAAAGTTAAATTATCAAAAATACACAATTTTATTTGAATGATGTAAATTATCCACTTAATCCACTAAACAACCTGTTGACTGAGCAAAGTACATACATACATAAGATCACGACTGTATCCCATAAGGGGTAGTCAGAGACTGGGCACTCACTTCAAAAACAGATGACTGCCACTATCCACGTTTCACCAAAACAATATAATGCACTTGGTGTGATAGGTGGTGAGTCGTCCACACGGCTGAGCAAAGTGTGACTCGTAATCCATGCCCTACTCAACAATATCATCGTGGGGCCAAACTAATGTTGCGTTTTCGATTTTGGAGATGTTAACATTTAACGATTTAAATAGTGAGTTCTGTAGTGTTGTTAAGTCGTAAGTTAAGTTGTAAATTGTAGTGTGAGCAAATTCGTTCTTGGTAGTATTAGTTGACTTGTATACACCATTGCGGGCGGCATTGCAAATTACCTTTCTTTCTCTTCCATACCGCAGTTGAGATCACCTCTAAAGTAACGCCTGATTCTATTTAACTATAACGACAATATGATTCAGTTTTGATTAAGATTTGACGAACGTGTGGCCTAGTGGTCAGAGTACTTGACTTCTACGCTGCGGGTCCTGGGTTCGAATTCCAGTCGAAGCCATGTGCAAAACACAAATTGTTAGTTTTCGGGTCTGGTTATGTTGTGATTGTCTGACTGTCACTGCATGCTAGCCAACCTCTGATCTTATCGCATTAGCGTTACATCGGGCACGGGTAGGTTGGGACGAGTGAGTGCCTTTTCGTTGGCGCTAAAATATCTCCTGCAAAGTTCTCGTCATGGTCATCAAAGTAGCAGAAATCCTTATTGTGATTTCACTGATCTTTTAAAGCATACCTCTTGAAATTTTCCAAGGCGGTGAGCTCCGACGGCGTGCTGGATTCGATACCAGAGTCACGACGGACTGGCGGTTCGGAGGCGGTGATATCTGCGTTACACGCCGGGAACTACTCACTGCTGGTGCGAGCGCGCACCTCCGCCGGCGCGGGCCCGCCGGCCGACACATACTGCTCTACACTCGACGATGGTATACATTTCATAGCTCGGTTTGACCACGGCAATTCTTTCTGACGTCTAGGTAACCACGGTAGGGCCAGTTACTCTGCTGGGAAGCAGCAGTGTGTAAATATTACTTTGATTCTGTCTAAAGTGCACTGAGAGCTAGCGTAATCACTGGGCATATGACTTAAGAACCGATGATTCTGGGTGAGGGAAGCGGAGTGTGCTACGCATAAATGTTCTGGGTGACACAGAATTTGTTATGGGCAGACGTCGCAGGTGAACGTTTTTCTACTCTTGTCACTTTCGTCTATTTAAAAACGAGGCCTAGACCTAGTATCTCCTCCCTACGATTATTAGATCTACTAGCTATATGGCCGGCCCAATTCCACTTCAACTTAGTGATCCCATGTTCTATAGACTATTACTTCAAATCAAACATGTTACAGCATAGGTATCCTCACTTTCTCGTATCTTTCAATTTACAGCTCAGAAACACTTACTTATCACAGTATTATATTCGCAGTACCTGGACCACCGGCTGATATAAAGGCGCTCGCCAATACAGAGAACTCTGTTATCGTAAGCTGGTTGTCACCTGTGCAGAAGAACGGTAAAATACGTCACTACACCGTTTATAACAGGCCGCAGAGGTTTGTATTAATGTTTTAACTCTAACTCTAATTTTTAAGACAATTAATATTTCTAAATATTTCAATAGTAAGAAAACATACAATAATAAGTGCGTATATTTTTAAATGTCGCCGTGTGCCGTGTGGTGGCGGCTTAAGAGAATCTTGGTAGGTGAGGTGGTCCTCATCTCATACTGTGGGTGTCGTAAAAGTCGTAGGGAAAAAGAAAACCAGGAGATGGACAGCAGCATCTTCCTGGAACACCTGAATAAAAAAAATGCGGTTGCCAACCCGCCCGCCAAGCGTGGCAACCATGGGAAAGTCCCCCCAAAATGAGAGTTACAACTTTTGTGACAATCTTTGGGGGTGGAACTTTAAACGTATTATTAAACGAACACATTCACTCATACTCGCAAACTTTTGTGCAATTCCAAAAAAAAGAAAATTCGCCAGTTTTGTTTTTGTAATTTTGGTTGTATTTTGTAACTTTATAGTGCTTCGAATTTAGTTATCGCTACATTCTGAATTCGATGTTTTGATTTGGACAAGCACTTACTAAGGCTGACTTTCAAACCAGTGCCAGAGTAAAGGAAATGGTTATGAAAATAATCAATATTTTACTATAAAAATATATTCCCATCAATCGTGCAATGCCAAGTGTGGTATTATTATTTCCTATGCAGGAATTCATCTAGGTAAGGACCACCCCAAGCCAGTTATTCTGCCGTGAAGCAGAAGTGTGCAAGCATTACTGTGTTATTGTCTAAAGGGCACTGAGAGCTAGTGTAATCACTGTACATATGAGACTCAAGAACTGATGTCTGAAGGTGAAGGGCGCAGTATGGTGCCACACAGAAATGTTCTGGGTGACACAGTATTTGTTATGGACAGACGTTGCCGTGTGGTAGCGGCCTAAGAGAATCTACCACCCCATCTCATCCCGTGGGTGTCGTAAAAGTCGACAGAGGGAAAATGAAAACCAGAAGATGGGCAGCAGCATCTTGCTGGAACATCTGAATAAATAAACTGCGGTTGCCAACCCGTCTGCCAGGCGTGGCAACTATGGCAAAATCCCCCCCAAAACGAGAGCTACAAACTTTTGTGTCAATCTATGTTCAGCAGTGGACTATTGATAGGCTGAAACGACGACGACGACGAGACGTTGCACTTACGACGTGAACGTTTTGCTCGTCTCGTCTCTTTATCCAATAAAAAAAACTTCCACTGTGAAAGAAACCTATGTTCATCAGTTTTAGACCTGATGATCTTAAGTCAGAGTCCCGCGAGCTTGGGTAAGGCTAGCCTTATTCTAGGCCCTAGCCACGCAAATATCGGCACGGCAGCCACTGGCTTTGAGGAGTGGAACGGAAAAGGATTAGCTAAGCAACGGACTTAATAATAATAATAAAATTTAATAATAATATTTAATAATAATATTTTTTTTTATAATATTTATTTACTTAGGATAGGGAATGCGCAATAAGGATAAGACTATAAAGTGCAGGATACTTTTATCTCGGAAGAAGCAGGAGGAAACAGCAGTAGCTCAGGAGTCCGGGGTCTCTTACTCGGTGCTCTGTCGTATTGCAACTAGGCCAAGTACTCCCTGGCCTTGAATAAATGCACTTGACGACGAAAGTTAAATTGCTAAGATCCGCTTGAAAAATATAGAATGAGTGTAGTAACCAACTCCTTGACCCCGCCACTCAGTCGGCAGCTGTCTGTCGTAGAGTCAATATCACTTGATAATGCCCCGTTTTGAGGTGAAACACGTGTCGTGTTCTCTACTTCTCAACGGCCGGACTGTAGTGTGTAATATTATAAAAAAAGGATACTGTTACGTGTATACGAGACCTTATCTATCTAACTTTTGGACAGAACAGGCCAGCACTCGCACATCACCGTCCTTCATATGGAGGGTGAGGAGGAATACCAGGTGGAGGTTCGAGGTCTGCAGGAGCATCAGCTGTATGAGTTTTGGGTGACGGCGGCAACATCGGCCGGCGAAGGGGAAATGAGCGCAATTGTCGTGAGAAAACCCAGTAGCAGAGGTATGATAAAAATGGTTATATTTATAACTAGCTGATGCCCGTGACTTCTTTCGCGTGGATATAGGTTTTTTAAATACCCAGTGGGAACTATTTACGGTACAATTGCTGCAAAAGCTCAAAGTCACTCAAAGAGCAAAGGAAAGAGCTATGCACGGGGTTTCTCTGGTGGATAAGATTCGAAATGGACAAATCCGCCAGAGAACTAAAGTCAGCGACATAGCCTTTCAAGTTTGCAGACTGAAGTGGCAATGGGCTGGACACATCTGTCGAAACAGTGACGACCGTTGGAGTTGGCGAATCCTGGAGTGGAGACCGCATTTAGGCAAACGTAGTACGTGGGTCGTCCCCTGGCTAGATGTGTGACGATCTGCGCAAGGCGGCTGGCAGCAACTGGATGCGTGAAGCCGAAGAACGGGCTAGATGGCACCTATTGGGAGAGGCCTATGCTCAGCAGTGGACTGCTGCAGGCTGATGATAATGATGATGATAAACTATTTGACTTTCCGTAACAAAAAGTATCACATGTCCGCTCCCAGGACGCAACCTATCTTTGTGCAAAAATTCCTCAAAATCGGTGCAGCGGTTGAATCGTGAAAAGGTAACAAACAGACAGGGGGACAGAGAGAGTAACTTTCATTTTTACACATTTATAATATTAGTATGAAATTCCAAATAAAAGTAAAGTTTCAGCCTATAAATGTCCCACTACTGAGCACAGGCCTCCTCTCATTTCTGAGAGGGTTTTGGAGCTAGGAAGAATCCGCCACGCTGCTCCAATGCGGGTTGGCGGACTTCACATGTCTTTGAAATATTTTTTATTCCTCAGACATGCAGGTTTCCTCACGGTGTTGTCCTTCACCGCCGAGCACGTGGTAAATCAGCACTTAAAATTGCAATTAACAATTTTCGGTTCGGGAATCGAACCCAGGTCAATCACGTACTATGAAATTTAAAGCGAGCGCCTAGCCCCTGAGCTACCACGGCTCTAAATTCCAAATGCATATTCTTATTAGATATTTCTCTTATTTAGATATGCAAATTCCATTACGTGACTAATTCTAAAGTCAAAACAATTGTCCGTGTGTCTCTTCGACAGTGGGTAGCTATGTGATTGCTGTTGTTGTAAGTTGTGAGTGTGATTTTACGTGCCGGTTTGATGTGTGCTTAGTCGTGAAGGAAAACATCGTGAGGAAACCTGAGTTTGTAAGGAATAAAATATTTCGAAGACGTGTGAAGTCCGCTATTAAGCAGTGTGACGAGCTGTAAGTCACTGGGCATATGATATGCCCAGGCATGGCATATTTTCTGAGGGACACCACACTATGCCCATCACCCTGAGACATAAGTTCTTTAGTCCTATAAGCCCTGTGATTACGTTAGCTCGCAGTGCCCTTCAAACCGAAACACAGTAATGTTTGCACACTACTGCTTCACGGCAGAATAACTGGCCCTGGGGTGGTACCTACCTAGACGGGTTCCTGCATAGGAATCCTACCACCAGAAGACGTCCTGATATCTACGCAAAACTAACTTTATTAACTACTAGCTTATGTCCGTCTCCGGGATGCAAGCTACCTCTGTGCCGAATTTCGTCACGATTGGTTCAGCGGTTACCTCGCGCAAAGGTAACAAGCAGACAAACCGACATAGAGAATTACTTTCGCATTTATAATATTAGTATGGAGGAGATGGCTGCTGGACGAAACTTTAAGTTATAAGTTGTAAAATAAAACAAAAATTTAGTTATTAAAAAGCTGCTGATCCCATGTATACGAATTATTTTTCTAATAAACTTGTACGCACATAGATACAGTATTCTTTTTCCCATATAAGGGGTAGGCAGAGACAACACCCGTAGCTGACTTTTTGAGACGTAACGGGTGGGTTACCTCCTCATTGCGTTTCCTCGAACATTAAAGTGACAACATTGGACATTATGGTGTTATTCTGCACCAATAAATGTTGTCCCTCCCAACGCAAAATACGCGCACAGACGTGGAGTTGCGGAAATCAACCCAAAGCAATCTACTAGGTTGTCCGTACAATACCTCAGTCGCCTCTTAGGTAGGAAAGAGGTAGATGCTGTTCTGCTCAGTCGGACACCTATCTAAAAAAAAATGGAATTAAAAATAAACTTCATAAAAAGAGTTATTATAATGTTAAAGAATACATGGATGATGATAACCCCTGGGAATGAGGTGATCGCTGCCAAGCTATTTCTACATCTTTATAATACTGCAATTAAACATTATTTTTAAAATGACTTTAAAGAAAAAAAAATGCCGCTGGGTTCCCTACTGGTTCTTCCCAGGACAGAGGCTTTTTTTGCGAACCAGTGTAGTTGTATTATGTAAATACCTGATCTATGTTGAATAAAAATGATTCTATTATATCCTATCAGCTGATGTTCACCTACTGTTTACCTTTTTTAATTAGCACCAGTAAAGCTGTGGTCATTCCCGCGTCGCATCACGGCGGCGGAGGGAGCCCGCGTGGTGCTGTCGTGCGGCGCGGCGGGCGGGGCGGCGCGGGCCTGGGCGCGGCGCCGCCCGCCGCCGCCCGCCTCCGATCCGCGCCTCGCCATCGACTCTTACCGTCTGATCATACCTAGTGAGTGCGCACCCTAAGTTTTTTTTTAAGTGAAACTCGTTTGAACGCACTACATCATTTCAGCCTGTCACTAGTCCACCAACAAACATAGGTCTCCCAAAAAGATTGCCACAGAAATCTGTAGCTCTCATTTTGAGGGGATTATGCCTTAGCTTCCACTCTTGGCAGGCAGGTTTGCTACCGCAGTTTGTTTGTTTAGATGTTCCAGGAAGATGCTGCTGCCCATCTCCCCGCTTTGATTTTCCCTCTTCGACTTTTACGACACCCACGGGATGAGATGGGGTGGTAGATTCTCTTAAGCCGCATACTTACTTACCTACATACTAGAAGAATCTACCACACCATCTTTGAACTAATAAGATAAAAGTTTATTTGATTATCACTAAATGTAAATCCGAAATGTAAAACACAATAAGTAAGACGTAAAAAATAATATTAACAAAATAAATAATTGTTCGTATACTGAGCAATCACTTTACAGTGAGTGATAAATATCTTTGTTAAATCACGTTTGTTTTTATTTTGATAAAATTTCTAAAATAGTAAGCATAATAATGATTTCTTATATTTACGCGAACACTACACATTTAAATGAAACTAATTTTACGGATTTTATCGCGTTTAATTTTACAATTTATAACCCGACGTTTCAAATGCTTTACACCACCCATGGTCACGGGCTGACTATGGGTGCCGTAAAATAGATAGCAGAATGCTGCAGTTTTCATTTTCATAAATAAAAAAAAATATGATGATGTTCTCCTAGCCGATTTCGACCACGGCGACAACTTCCGAATACTGTCGAGGGTCATCAACTGCGCAGGAGATATTATAGAGCCACTAGTGTACGCGCAAACACAGAGGCTCAGCCTACCCGCGCCCGATGTAACGCTGATGCGATAAGATCGGAGGTAGGCTAGGATACAGTGTCAGAAACACGGGGACAATCACATCACAACCAGACCCGAAAGCCAACAATTTGTGTTTTAGCACAAATGATGGCTCCGACTGGGATTCAATCCCAAGACCCGCGGTAGTAGTCAGGTACTCTGACCACTAGGCCACGCGGTCGTCAAAAATGTCGTAACAAAAGTATCCAGTCTTTTCAAAGAGTTTTCTCATTTGACGTTTTCAGAGCTGGATGCGAGCCTCGCGGACAACTACACGTGCGTGGTGCGCGGCGCGGGCGGCGAGGAGCGCGGCGCGTGGGCGGTGCGAGTGCGCAGCGCGCCGCCGCGCCCGCGCCTGCGTCTCGCCGCCGCCGCGCCGCACGCACTGCTGCTCGCCTGGGACGCGCCGCCCGCAGCGCCCGACCCCGCAGACCAAGTGCACAGTCAGTACCGTCCCACTGCATAATCTAATATTATCATTACCTTCAAGTGAATGTTCTCCTCGTTTCGTTACTTTACTAATTAAAAATACCTGTGATCATTTTCTTTTTTTTTATTGGTGAAAGGGACGCGACGAGCAAAACGTTCACACGTTAGGTGCAACGTCTGCCCATAACAAATGCTGTGTCATGCAGAATATTTCTGTGTGGCACATAAGACTTAAGAACTGATGTCTCAGGGTGACGGGCGCAGTGTGGTAGGTGTACAGTAATTTACTAGGTGACATACATAAATACATACATAAGATCACGACTGTATCCCATAAGGAGTAGTCAGAGACTGGGCACTCACTGCAAAAGCAGATGACTGCCACAATCCACGTTTCACCAAAACAACATAATGCACTTGGTGTGACAAGTCGTAAGCCCATCGCCACCATGTGCTATTGGGTGCACAGTGCGCTACTGGGTGACACAGCATTTGTAATGGGCAGACGTTACACTTACCATCAGGTGAACGTTTTGCTCGTTCCGTCACTTTTATAAAATAAAAAAGAAAAAAAAAGATTGCCACAATCTACGTTTCACCAAAATAATATAATACACTTGGTGTGATAGGTGGAGAGCCGATCGCCACCATGCGCTGTTGGGTGCACAGTGCAGTTTAATTCCCTTACTCGCCTTTTACGAGATCCATTAAATGAGATGGAGTGGTAGTATTCTTTTAACGAGCCGCCACCACACGGCCGCAAATGTTGGATTATTATCATCGTAATCATCATTTCAGCGTAACACTAGTCCACTGCTGAATGTCCACACTGTCCACAGATTGCCACAAATATTTGTAGCTGTCACGCTTGGCATGCGGGTTGGTAACCGCAGTTTTTTTATTCAGATGTTCCAGGAAGATGCTGCTGCCCATCTTCCGGTTGTTATTTTCCCTCTGTCGACTTTTACGACGCCCACGGAAATAGATGGGGGGTAGATTCTCTTAAGCCATGGCGGCTTGTTGTACGCTGCGGATGTTGGAAACTTCTAAATAATTTTAGTATCAACACCAGGTTACACCTTGGAGTACACGCGTAGCGCCGAGGGCGAGGCAGCATCGTGGCGCGCCACATGGGTGGCAGGCAGCGCGCGCAGCCACTCGCTGCGGCGGCTGGCGTGCGGCGCCGCCTATCGCGTTCGGCTCACAGTGCACGGCTCGGCCGGCGCCTCGCCACCCAGCGCAGAGCTGGCCGCCACCACCAGCGGCGGCCGTGAGTACCGTACCACTGTCGAATGTCACCATCACCTGCCATACAGTGAACTTCTGAACCTGAGGACTTCTAACTAGGAACTCTCAATCGTCAGTTTCACATATCCATTTCCTGCCAACGCTCATTGGGATAAGTCTTCAAGGAACATATTCAGATATTGTTCCTGACGTCACATCCGTTTGTGTACCCCGCAAGCGATTGGAACATCGTGGGCGGACACTTGAGCACCATCTTAGTCGAGAACGCAGGCATGTCGGTCGCCTCCTAATTTACTAACTCTTATCAGCTTTTAATATTGAAGATCTTCCATTTCATTTATTGTTATCAAAATATGTAGGAAGTCAACTGTAGTCTGATATTAAAACCAATATAATTACATACATACATATATACTCTTACATAGTCACGCCTCTTTGCCATTGGGGTAGACACAGACAACATCTTTCCACTTGCTACGATTCTGACACAAGTCTTTCTTTAAATTGTCTTCAATCGGATCGCGATACGTTCGCCTACGTCGATCCTTATCGGCTATAATAAGAAAAGTTATTGTACTTAGTTAAAAAAATATAAATTGACATTGTATGTTTTACTTTAAATTACTGGTGGTAGGATTCTTATACAGGAACCCGTCTAGGTAGGTACCACTCAGGTACAGGGCCAGTTATTCTGCCGTGAAGCAGTAGTGTTCAAACATTATTGTGTTTCGGTTTGAAGGGCACTGAGAGCTAGCGTAATTTCTGGGCATATGAGACTTAAGAACTTATGTCTCAGGGTGACGGGCTCAGCGTAGTATCACACAGATGTTCTGGGTGACGCAGCATTGTTATGGAGACGTTGCACTTACCATCAGGTGAACGTTTTGCTCGTCTCGTCACTATTTCGAATAAAAAAAAATACTCCGGCAAGTTAAAGCGATAACGTCCTGCGGGGCGACAGGCGTTGGGGATGGAAAGGTAACACGTCGCACTTCTGCCTGGCTACACATGTAGTAAAGCGTATTTACACGCGCTTCCCTTTCCCGTAGTAGTAGGTAGGGGTGGGTATTGTGACCCACCCCTCCCACATCTGCAATACCTCGTCCCCGCCACTGTCTGTCGCCCCGCGGGACGGTCGGGCAGTAACATACCGAACTTTTACCCGTAACATTCCTTCAATTATTTAAGTTCATCTATTTTTATTATATTTTCCGCTATTACAAATTTAACCAAAACACATGTTTGTTGTATTTAATAGAGAGTCATCAAGCGGACACTATCCTTACACACCTATACAACAGTAACTATCACGATCTGTAGAACTCTTGGATTTCAATTTAACCCTTTCAAAAATCGAAGGAATCCAAGCCCGACTATGGAAATATTATTGAATATTTTTTTCATAGTAACATAATTAATGTTATCATTATTTCACAGCCTCAAAACAGGCTCTTGAAAAACACCTGTTCACAACAAACAGCAGCTGCATTCGCCTTAACCTACTGACTTGGGACAGCAACGGATGTCCAATAAGTCAATTTGTGATATCCGTTAAAGGTATTTAAATCTTTTGTTAACCTATATGCCAATCGTAATAACATAAAATGTGTGTGTGTGAAGGGCACTGAGAGCTAGTGCTATAACTGGGCATATAAGACCTTAGCACTTATGTCTCAAGCTGACTAGCACAGAGTGGTGCCACTCAGAACTGTATAAGTGACACTTTTGTTACCCGCCTTCACACAGTCACACAGTCAGTAACTCTTTCATGGGGAAATGTATACGTTTTTACAACAAAATCCCAGAAAGTGCACAAAGTCTTTCAATCAAAAAGTTCAAACTGTTTGTTAAACAAAGACTTTTAATGAAGGGTTATTATAAACGAGTATTAAGGAATACATGGACGATGATAACCCTTGGGAATGAGGTGATCGCTGTGAAGCTATTTCTACATCTTTATAAAACTTCTGTATTTGTATATTTAAAATGAATGGAAAAAAAATCCCGCTGGGTTTCTTAATGGTTCTTCCCAGGACAGAGGCATTTCTTTGCGAACCAGTGTAGCTTAAAAAAATGACGTTCAGTGAGTATTATGTAAATGATCCATATTGAATAAAAAATATTCTTTTCTATTCTATTCTTTTCTGTTATGGGCAGATGTTGCGTTTACCAACAGGTGAACGTTTCTGCTACTCTCGGCTCTTTATCAATTTTTTTTTTTTCCCAATTACTAATCGTGTATAGTACGCCTAATTTTTTCTTCCTGTTTTGTGAGCGCCTAATAATATTCTATGTGCATTATATACATAAATCTCTTCGTAGGTTTCGACGAGTCATCCTGGCGCACTGAGACCGTAGAATTGGACCCTAAGCCAGTTACACTTTGTGAATTACATTCGGCCACGTGGTACCATCTCAGGGTAGTTGCGAGCAGCACAGCGGGTACGACCACAGCCACTTATTACTTCTCCACTTTAACGGAAAATGGAGGTTTGTAATTTACTAACACTTAAAACAAACTATGCTAAACTCTTCAGATGTGTATAAAAATGTACAAAATGTGTATAATACTCGCACGTGGATCTGTGTTTCGGAAGTTAGCTGCATATATGGTGAAAGAAAGAAGAAAGAAAGAAACACATTTATTCACAGTCTAATCATAATAGATTTTATTGGTGGTAGGATTCCTATGCAGGAATCCGTCTAGGTAGGTACCACCTCAGGGCCAGGTTATTCTGCCGTGAAGCAGTAGTGTGCAAGCAATACTGTGTTTCGGTTTGAAGGGCACTGTGAGCTAGAGTAATCACTGGGCATTTGAGACTTAAGAACTGATGTCTCAGGGTGACGGGCGCAGTGAGGTGTCACACAGAAATGTTCCGGATGAACCAGCATTTGTTGTGGGCGGACGTTGCACTTACCATCAGGTGAACGTTTTGCTCGTTTCGTCACTTTATACAATAAAAAAAAAGATACAAAACAAAACAAGAAAAAAAATGGAATTAGACAGAACATAAAATATATTGCACAAAATTAACAAAAGTCGCGTCAAAATTGCTGTAGACCTTTTTATCATTTAATTACGATATATTTTATGTAGGCATACTTAAACTCGGTTCGCCTTGTATGCAATATTAGATTGTTTAAGGACAAAGGTTAAAATAATCGTCAGATTTATCGCGAATGATAATTTTTATACTATGATAAATTAAGAGTTATTTTCTTTTATTGTATTATTATTAGTATTGTTAATCAATAGGGTTATTGTTCGTCTACTGTCTCATTGCTATTTTAAGAAACAAAAAGACTCGAGGCGTGTGCTGTACTGAACATATTTCATTTGGCAGTGTTTTAATATTCATATTGTTTTTATATATTGTTTAACCGACGTCAAAAAATTTTATTTACGAGTATGTTCGGGCATAACTTCTTTGTTTGGGGTCCCATATAAATTTGGTTTGGCTTAAGAGAATCAACCACCCCATCTCATCCCGTGGGTGTCATAAAGTCGACAGAGAAACCAGGAGATGGTCAGCAGCATCTTCCTGGAACATCAGAATAATGCCCCCCCCCCTCAAATGAAAGCTACAAACTTGTGCCAATCTATGGGAGAGGTCTATGTTCAGCAGTGGACTAGTGGTAGGCTGAAGTAACGATGATAATGGTGATGATGGGAGAAAATTAAACTCTTAAATTCGCATAAGCCTGTGTCGCTTTTTTGATTAAATATTTAATTGTATTTTATTATTATGTATACTTAGGTTAAGATGCTACTGTATGTACTTTTTTATTGTATTCTTTTTGGCATCTGCGAATGAGAATGCTCTTCCTTTCTTCCTAATTTTTAAATATTCCTATTAATTTTTTTTTTCTGTCCATAGAACGAATTCAGCAGCCTGAACAATTTCCACCGGGAGGTGAAGGGGTCAGTGTAGGTGGTAGCAGCGGATTAGCGTTGCTGGTCACGGCTGTCGCGTTATTAACCGCTTTTGTTCTTCTTGCTGCATTAGCTTATAAACGAAGGTAATTTAAAAGATCGGTCTTGTAGGGCGGCGTTCGATGATCTGTTCCATTCAAAAAAATAGGATGAAGTTATGAGACGAGCAAAAATGTTCACCTTATGGTAAGTGCAACATTTGCCCACAACAAACGCTGTCACTCAGAACATTTCTGTGTGGCACCACACTACGTCACCATGAGACATCAGTTCTCAAGTCTAGGCCTTCAAACCGAAACACAGTTATGTTTGCACACTACTGCTTCACGGTAGAAAAACTGACCTGGGATGGTACCTATCTGGACGGATTCCTGCACAGGAATCCTACCACCAGTAAATTTCATCCCGTGGGTGTCGTAAAAGTCGACTAAGAGAAATACCAGGAATATACATGGCCTCTTATTAACAAAACTAATTTTACGGATTTTATAGCGTTTAATTTTTAAAAGTTTTTAATTAATTAGTTAAAGTTTAAAAAGTAAAACGCGATTAAATCCGTAAAATTAGTTTTATATGTGTAATATTCGCGTAAATATAAGAAATCATTACAAAGCCTCTTTTACTAAAACTCCTTTGGAACAGCAGGATTCCGTCTAGATAGGTACCACCCCAGGGCCAGTTAGCCGTGAAGCAGTAGTGTGCAAACATTACTGTGTTTCTGTGTTTGAAGGGCACTGAGAGCTAGCGTAATCACTGGGCATATGAGACTTCAGAACTAATGTCTCAAGGTGACGGGCGCGGTGTGGTGCTAGACAGAAATATTCGGAGTAACACAGCATCTGTTATGGGCAGACGTTGCACTTACCATCAGGTGAACGTTTTGCTCGTCTCGTCACTTTATCCAATTAAAAAGAACTTTATTACATATTAATCGGATAATGGATTGTGTGTTCACAATAACGTAAATTTTACAGCACGTCACATCCATGCATTAGGAAAGGTTATGAGCAAAGCGGAATCACAGAGGAAGAAGATAAATCAGTGGAGAAAAGAGACAATAGACGCAACTGTCAGCAAGTGTACACATCGTCACCTATCAAGCATCCTAGTAGTAAAAAGGAACAACAAGGTACAGTCACACTCTAGATTACAACTTACTTATTTACAATTTATTATTATAAAGATTAAATATTTATACTTAAATAAAAGTTAAAAGTTTTCTTCGAAAAATTCTTACGAGTTGACTGGTAACAGCACCGCCACAAATTATTAATTTTCAAGCAGATTTTGTCACGTCTCGTTACCTGCGGGGGCGGAAAGCTGCTGGTAGGATTCCTATGCAGGAATCCGTCTAGGTAGGTACCACCGCAGGGCCAGTTATTCTGCCGTGAAGCAGTAGTGTGCAAACATTACTGTGTTTCGGTTTGAAGGGCACTGAGAGCTAGCGTAATCACTGGGCATATGAGACTTAAGAACTGATGATTCAGAGTGACGGGCGCAGTGTGGTGTCACACAGAAATATTCTGGGTAACACAACATTTGTTGTGGGCGGACGTTGCACTTACCATCAGGTCAACGCTCTCTCAGGTGCTTGTTTCGTCACTTTATACAAAAAGTGGGCTACGGGTGTGGTCTCTGCCTTCCCTTTATATAGGAAAAAGGCGCGATTGTATGTGCGTATATGACCGAAGACAATACAACAATTTCATCACTATATCCACACCAGCTCATTGCTATTCACTATTTTTTGATTATATCGACGCGGGTGAAGTCGCGGGCAACTGCTAGTTTTTTTTTTATAAAAACGTATAGTTTGGTGCGCTTGCTTTAACTGTAACTGTAGATCGCGAGGGACCTGAGTTCGATGCCCGGTACCGGCACCTCCAAAAATTTTATGTAATTTTAAGTGCTGATCTACCTATCTATCTACGTGCTTTGAAACATCGTACGGCAACCGCCGACACGCATTTTTTTTTATTTCATAAAAGTGACGAAACTAGCAAAACGTTCACCTGATGGTAAGTGCAACAAAAGTCCATAAAAAATGCACCACACTGCACCTAAGACATCAGTTCTTAAGTCTCATATGCTCAGTGATTACGCTAGCTCTCAGTGCCCTTCAAACCGAAACACAGTAATATTTACTCACTACTGCTTCACGGCAGAATTACTGGCTCTGGGGTGGTACCTACCTAGACGGATACCTGCATAGGAATCCTACCACCAGGAAAAACATTGGAGCAGCGTGCCGGAGTCTTCCCGGCTCCAAGACCCTTTCACAAATGAGTGAAGGCCTGTGAATTGGGAGATGTGGGCATTGCGGGGCTGTTGCTTTTTTCAGAGATGTACGAGATCAGCCCGTACGCGACGTTCAGCATGGCGGGCGGCGCGAGCGGCGCGGCCAGCGAGGCGAGCGGCGAGGCGGCCGCCACGCTGCGTACGTTCGGGCGCGCCGAGCCCGCGCCGCTGGGCGCCGCGCCGCCGCACCGCGCACACACGCACCGCTCGCCCGCACACTCCGGTAACGTAGACTCACCTCACCCTACTGGTAGAAATCCGTCTAGGTAGGTACCATCCCAGGGCCAGTTATTGTGCCGTGAAGCAGTAGCGTGCAAACATTACTGTGTTTCGGTTTGAAGGGCACTGAGAGCTAGTGTAATCACTGGGCATATGAGAATTAAAAACTTATGTCTCAGGGTGACAGGCGCAGTGTGGTGTTACACAGAAATGCATTTGTTATGGACAAATGTTGCATTTATCATCCGATGAACGGTTTGCTCGTCCCGTCACTTTTTCCAATAAAAAAAAGAAACGCTTATAGTCTGCAGTAACGCGATGCGAGCTGGAGAACGTTTTATTAGGGTTACGTACCTACGAATGAAATAACGGAACCCTTATAGAATCACTTGTATGTTTGTCTTTACGTCTGTCACAGCCAATTTGCTCTGAATCTATTCGAACGATTAAATCAAAGTTTTGTACACATGTATATGACCAAAATAACGTGCCGTGTGATGGCGGCTCGTTAAAAGAATACTACCACTCCATCTCATCCAATGGATCTCATAAAAGGCGAGTAAGGAATAAAACTGCACTGTGCACCCAACAGCGCATGGTGGCGATGGGCTCACCACCTATCACACCAAGTGCATTATATTGTTTTGGTGAAACGTGGATTGTGGCAGTCATCTGTTTTTGCAGTGAGTGCCCAGTCTCTGACTACCCCTTATGGGATACAGTCGTGATCTTATGTATGTATGTATGTATGTATATGACCAAAATACCGACGTGTAATATCAATAATTGAAATTTAAATATATTATTATTTAATTTTTCATCTACTCTCCCAAAACTATCAGTATCTATCTATCTCCGAAACTTTGGAAAAAACAGAAAATACTTTTTTTACTTACAGATTACAAGAAAACCTATATAATATGTGTGTGGTTTTAAAGTAATTTAATAATAAATTTCTCAATATTCGTGCGCACAAACTTACGTTTGTAGTAGGAATTTACAGCTTAGAATTTATAGCTAGAGTTGTGGGGATATCGAGTCTATGTCATAAAGGCAGATTTAAAATACGTTTTAAGTTTACAATGTAAAGAACCCCATTCATGCAGGTCACTTATCCTTTTTTTTTTTAGACAAAGTGGCGAGACGAGCAATGCAGCGTCTGTCCATAACAAATGCTGTGTCAACCAGAACATATCTCTGTGACATTGGCTTTTAAGTCTCATATGCCCCGTAATTACGCTAACTCTCATACAGTTAAGTCAAGAGTACTGTCAGTCAGAGACATAGTAAAGTCAAGAGAGTTCTCAGGCTGCGGTGCTTCAGCGGTGCGCTATAACGTCATGAAAAAGTTTTGTTCTAACTCACTTTGCTCGAGGGAGACGAGTTTGAATTAGAAGAAACCAAATTGCTTTACTCAAAAATAATCTTTAAAATAGAGTTACTTATTTTCAATCATGACAATCCACAGCTGTTTTATTTTCTGTATATGATTAAAATATTATTAAATGAGAAGGATACAGTGAAATCTTATATTTACGCGAACACTACACATTTAAATGAAACTAATTTTACGGATTTTATCGCGTTTCATTTTACTATTTATAACCCGACGTTTCGAGTGCTTAACAGCACCCATGGTCCTCCCGTGACCACGGGTCCTCCCGTGACCATGGGTCCTCCCGTGACCATGGGTCCTCCCGTGACCATGGATCCTCCCGTGACCATGGGTGCTGTAAATCACTCACTTACACTAAATGAGAAGGTATGTTGTATTTGATGTTCTTCCTTCAACAACGCTCGAACGGTGGACGAATTCTGATGAAATTTTGCATGAATATCGATTAATTTGTGGAACAGCATACTTTCAATAACACTATGAAGAATAATCAAATCGTCGTTCTAGAAAGTCTGCAGTCTGTGACCATGTTCTGGATCATTCCAACCATTACATCAGAATTGATAAACCACAAATCCTTGAATAAGTACACCGATTCCTACCATGGATGATTCGCGAGGCTATTGAGATTAAAAAACATCCTAATTTCAATAGAGAAGATGGTTGGGTAGTACCACCGGCTTTTGATCCAATTATTAATAAAATTAAATCACTAACCAAGCATACCACTGCAAGACTTCAAGACACAGTTAGCTCCCTCTGCGTAGATCGGACCAAAAATAATAATTAAAAGCTGAAGGTATCCCGGGTTAACTATGACATCGGGACATCTGTCACCTCAGTCCCCCCGTGACCATAGGTGCTGTAAAGCACTCGAAACGTCGAGTTATAAATAGTTAAAATTAAACACGATAAAATCCGTAAAAAATTGTTTTATTTAAATGAATTATTACTAAAACTTTAGTAACGCCAGCTTACGGTTAGTGTTTGATAAAATAGAGGTTATGTTATATCAAAACAGACGACTACGGACTGTCACGTGCGATGACATTGACCGTTCGACGTTCGGAGTCCGATTCGGACTCCAGCGGCTCCCCGTGCGCCGAATGCGGTGCCGCGGCGTACCGACGGCCGCTCGTGCCCGCAAAAGGTGAGTTTTTCTCTCTTTATAATATACTACCTGTGCCGGTTTCACCCGACTAGTAATTTAAAAGAAATCGCTCTAAGGGTCGTATCGTGATGTTATATATCCTATAGCCTTCCTCGATGAATATTCTAACAAACACTAAAACTAATTTTGAATTCGGACCAGTAGTTCTTGATATTTTCGGTGATGTAATTGCTGTAGCCTTCTCGGCTTTTACAGCTTCATCAGATTCTAGTTCTTGAGATTAGCGCGTGTAACCAAACAAACTCTTCAGCTTTATAATATTAGTATAAACTAGCTGTCTCCCGTGACCTCGTCCGCGTAAATACAGGTACTTTAAATATCCCGTGGGAACTATTTGATTATCCGGGATAAAATTCCTGTGTCCGTCTCTAGGATGCAGGCTATCTCTGTGCCAAATTTCGTCAAGCGAGGACAGGTAACAAACGGACAGAGGGACAGAGAGAGTTACGAGTACTTTCCCATTTATGATGTCCTCCGTCACCTAATTCAAAATTTCTTTTACAACGCAGTTTTGGTGTCACGAATGTAGTAATCTTTTCAAAGTTAACATCTTCAA
Source organism: Luehdorfia chinensis (assembly GCA_019845155.1). NCBI lineage: Eukaryota > Metazoa > Arthropoda > Insecta > Lepidoptera > Papilionidae > Luehdorfia > Luehdorfia chinensis. The sequence continues at coordinate 1,074,505 of JAHVAK010000420.1, forward strand.
GAGCTACTTATACAAAATGTATGTAATACTCGGCATTCATTATCTAGCTGAGGAGCTGAGTATCCTTCTTCAATTTCGATTGACGGTAAAGACACCGGTTAAATTGGAATCATTAGTTTAAGTACTCGTTGGCAGCTTTATTCCGCGATCGTCAGCGAAAGAATATGCCGTGAAGTAACTTGCTTGTTTGTAGGTATATATCTTCATCATCAATTCAGCCTATCACTAGTTCACCGCTGAACATAGGTGTAGTGTACAGTCATGCATAATGAACTTTGACGAATAGGCAGGTATAAACACATATCTATGTAGGTATGGTTCTGTCGTCTCAAGCAATGATTACGCGGTCCGCGGTGGGAGAGAGGGATTCGTAATCGAGTCGGGGCGTAGTGAAGACGTAGTGCTTGTGCTGTGAGCCGATATCTAATTAGTGTTATAAATATATAGAGTATATTATCTATCTATAATATACCAACTAAGAGTATACTACAAAAGGCCTCCCTCATAAAGTGCCACAAAAGTTTGTAGGCTATCATTTTTGGCGGATTTTGCAATAGTTGCCACTCTTGGCAGGCGTATTGGTAACCGCAGTTTTTTTATTCAGATATTCCAGCAAGATGCTGCTGCCCATCTCTTGGTTTTATTTTTTCTCTTGTCTACTATTGCGACACCTATGGGATGAGATGGGGTGGCAAATTTTCTTACGCCACCACCACACGGATCTTACAATCGATAAAATGTATTATATGAATCTTAGCAAATAAAATTATATGACTTTCAATTTTTGTAATGGATGTTCCCGTAATAAATTTAGTCTGTACGAAAAGTGTATGTATGAGTCTTTACAGACGATAAAGGACAGAAAGTTAATGTGCTAAGATCCGCCTGCAAAATGTAAAATGGTGTTTATTACCTAGTTTTGAAGAGCACCGTCCCTCCCTCTACAGCGTGCACAATCAAACCAATACCGCCAACGGGAGCCGCCACCAGATACCCTCCACCACTACAACACTACCACTAGGCAATACACACTACTGAAGTCGAGTACACGACACGTGTTTCACCTAAAAACGAGGCATTATCAAGTGATATTTAATGTACGACAGTCATCCGCCGACTCGGCGTAGAGTCGTAGAGTCTATCGTAGAGGTGCTCTTCAAAACTAGGTAATACACCATTTTACATTTTGCATGCGGATCTTAGCAAATTAACTTTCTTTCTTTCATTATATTCGTTTTCCGCCAACTAACGGCCTGATTCTATTAACTTTACAGATGAAACGTTTCGGGCGGTGACGGATTCTAGTGCCGAGTCGGCAGTAGACGCGCGGTCACTAGCACCACGCCGCCGCCCACGGCGACACCACACACCGACAACAAGGTATCCTTTTTTTTAATTGGTGTAGCACTTGGATTTGCATACATACATTTCACACACCGACACAACCGAACGTGAAAATCAACAATTTTGCGTTTCTGAGCAAATTACGGCACCGGCTGGAATTGTAAAGCAGGACCCGCGGCGTAGAAGTCAGGGAAACCTGACCACTACCACCACGCACCCGCCGCTGCCACGCTTCGTCAATTTAACAACATTTGAGGGAAATGCCACTTCGCGACCAGAAGTATTAACGCTAAAAATGGTAAATACATTATTGACGTAAACGCCACTATCGGAAGAGAAATACCGTTTTTGATTCGTTTTTGGTCCGTTCCTCTAACGGTATTTCTCTGCAGCAAGTACTTGCGTTCGCCTTTTTCTGCTAAAGAACGAATAAAAAAGTAATACTTATTATTCCCGCCAAAAAGAAAAACACATTTCCTGTAAAGTTTCTGAAATATGGCTCGTATATTTATGAATACGTTAAAAAATATATTCTTGTTTAACATTATTGGCTTTGGCCAAACCAAATATTTTTAAAAGTATTAATATTATTATTGTAATTCACCATCTAACGGCAGAGATACAAACTATTACACTTCCGTAGGCTGCATATGTTCTGGCATTTGTTACTAGATGTCGCTGTTAAGATAATTGTGACTTGATTTGATGCCTAGTCTGTTCATTCACATTTCATTTAATTTTGTTTTATACGATTTGATTAATATAATATTACGTTAGATTTATTGAATGAAATACACATTTTTTTTTAGATATCAACAGCGTCAAGAGCAAGAAAGAAGAGATTTTACAATTCATGTATAAATTTATGAAGACAATAAAGACTGCTGCAAGCAAGAATAGTAAAACACTATTTTAAAAATGTTACTTAGATTATTAGCGTCTTAAGATATCACATAAGAAAACTGTAGATCGGTCGATGCGAAGTGATTTGTTAGTGCGTTTTGCTTTTTTTTCTATTCGAGTCTACGAAAATACAATTGCAGAACATTGTAGCAACAGATTAAAAAGTTCTCTATAAATTTATTAATAATTTATATACATTACGGTATTGAAAGAATTTAATTGCAATAAAATTTTACGATTTTATTATACGACTGTCGTTCTTACATAGAACCTAACCGGCAACTTAGATTGGAGATAACTTTTTTATAAGAGAAAGTGATGAGACGAGCAAAAATGTTTACCTGATTCAAGTGCAACGTTGGCCATAACTAATGCTGATTATAACCCAGAAGATTTCTCTATAGAACTGCTCTTGTCACTAACGACGTGACGTTAATTACACTAGCTCTAATTGCCCTTTATAACGAAACACTACTGCTTCAAGGCAAAATAACTTGCCCTCCGGTTGTACTTACCTAGACGGAAACCTGCATAGGAAACCTTTTTGTAGTCGTCTTACAATTTTTTTATTTAAATCTTCGACTCATTTCGTTGTTTTCGATTGCTTTGCGATCAGCTGTGTTTGGTATTGGTCACAAACATTTGGCATTTAGCTGGACGTTTTTAATCATAATTATATAAAACGCTGTAAGTTAAACTATGCTTAAGCTAACTATATATTATACATACATGCAACCATGCTTTTTTCCCATATAAGGGGTATGCAGAGACCCTACCCTTACCCCACTTTTCGCACCCGCGGAAAACTAAACATGACGGCTGGCGAACTACGTCGCCGCCATTTTGGTACGAGACAAAAAATCTTACCTCTAGTACGTTCCGATGATTATACTGACAGCATTCCATATTATGGTATCATTCTGCGCGAATAAATGCTGCCAGTACAACACCTTAGTCGCCTCTTACGACACCTCGGTAGGAAATTAATCGGCAAACATTAGTTATTGTCGCATAATTCAGTCACAAAGGGAAGCTATCGTATGCTGCCAGATTCTGCTAAGCTCTCCCCTTTTACCTTAAATGGACAATTTAGTAAGTAGAGTACAACTGAGAGCAACGCGGTGCGGTATTGTTGTCCTTAGACGTAACAACGCAATGACATCTTGACTCTTCGTCGATAAAAGTGTCACAGTGACCATATGCGAACTATTAACCATTCATACTCACCTCTAAACAGTTAAGAAACCGATAGGTGTCCGGCAGAGTAGAATAGCACCGACCTCTTTCCTACCGAGGTGTAGAAAGAGGCGGCTGAGGTATTCTACAGACAGTCTTTATTCCTGAAAACACCATAATATACAATTCTGTCACTATACTGCCCGCGGGAACGCAATGGGGAGTAAGAATTTTTAACTCGTACCAAAATGGCTGGCGACGTAGTTCGCCACCTGTCTGCCAAAACTGGTTTCTACCCCTTATATGGGAAAAAGGCGTGACTGTAGGTATGTATGTATGTATGTATGTATGTATGTATGTATGTATGTATTTACGTAAGAAATATTGGCAGTTTGTTATCATTTTAAATTCTGTTGACTTGCTTCAAGTCGAGCCCGCATCGCTCAATCTATACAAATCTTTTATAACGTGGTTAGAATAAATTTCATTATGCTACGAACTAATTGAGACGTTTATATGTTTTGTACTTAATGTAAAATTTTCGGCCTATTCGGAAGTATAAGATGAGGACAATAAAATTCATCCCATCAGTCTAAATTGATGTAAATTATAACCATTGTAACTCCGTTCATTTGAAATGTTTTAATAGTAGTTCACATCGCATAATGTAGTATTTAACATGCAAATTTTAATTTATTGTCATCTCATTCAAGTAACAAATAGAAAGATAAATGTCTGCGAAAGAGTGGAACGTGATTTCGAAAAAAACAATTTTATGGATTTTGAAGTGTGTTGTTTTTATTATTTATAATCCGAAGTTTCGAGAGCGAAATTTAACGCGATGAAATCTATAAAGTTAGTTTTATTAAATGTATAATATTCGCTTTAATATAAGAAATCATACAGTGAAACATGATGTTATGTTAGATACAAATAAATCAAATCAAACGTTTAGGTTTCATTAATATTACGTGCAATATTAATTTTATTGTTACATTTTAATATTGCATTTTTTTACTAGGGCTGTCACGTATAGGCTAAAAGCAAGCAACAGAAGTAGAGATAAATGTAAAAAAAATCTAGTAGGTGACACGCCCGGTTAAAATCTTGTCATAAACATATTAAAATGTATTTCCATAAACGTATTTATAATTGAAACCATATCTAAAACAATGTAAAAATCAGTTAAGCTATAGGGACTAATAGATGTATTAGGGATCGAAGTAAACAATATTTTAGTGTAAGGTATGGTAGGTTGAGTATCAACAAGTGCTCGAACAGTCGTGATTAGATCTCTAACAAATTTACGATACGACTAAGGTACCTTTAAGAAAAGAGTCCTTTCTCAAGGGCCAGCAACGCGCCCACAATTCCGCTGATGTTGCATAGTGGGAGGATTCCTATGCAGGAATCCGTCTAGGTACCTACCACTCCAGGGCCAGTTATTCTGCCGTGAAGCAGTAGTGTGCAAACATTACTGTGTTTCGGTCTAAAGGGCACTGAGAGCTAGCGTAATCACTGGGCATGTGAGACTTAGGAACTGTTGTCTCAGGGTGACGGTCTAACTATCGCTTCACGGTAGAATAACTGGCCCTGGTACCTACCTAGACGGATTCCAGCGAATAATGCGAATAATGCCCTAATTTGTGATGTTTGGTCTGTTCGATTATTTAAAAGCGATTTCACTACAAGATGACTGCAACATGTTACTTAGGTTACTTCAACGTTACTGTTTTTGAATCATCTACGAAAAATCCCTTTTAACAGTAAGTTTTAATAAAATCTTGCACTTTTGTAACTGACTTCTAAAAAAAGATGTAACACGACAACATTTGTATTATATTTTACATCGATTTTTTCAAGTACTGATTATTTACTTCGGAGATACCGAGTGAAAGTATAAAAGCCGACCCCGATCGACGATATATACTTCCATATTTGAATATGATTTTGGGGTTTATATTTTTGCGCGGAACCCTAATTTTTTTTTTAAATTAATGTACTATCGGTTACGCGCTATAATATCAGCTATCTGGCAGTGAAAGTCCCGTCAAAGTCGGTCCAGCCGTTTCGGAGATTAGCCGGAACAAACAGATAAAAATTTCAAAAATTGTTTTGAGTAAAAAGCTGTTATATTACAAACAGACACTTCAGTTTTATTTATTTGTATAGATATTAGTTTTTTTTTACAAAGCAAGTAAAAAAGTAACTAAAAAGCGGAAAGTCTGCTTAAATAGCAGAATTATTTTTGGTATGAGTGATACGAAACATGGAGACAAAATTGAAAGACGTCTAAGGACTTTTAAAGCTTATAAAATATGCTAACAACAAGCAAGCAAGCGAGAAATTAGAAAAGTTGATTTTCTATCCGCATAAGAAGACTATCACGTTTGCATTCGGATCTCAGCGGATGTCTTTTTTCTCTTTCATTCTTATAATAGAGAAAGTAACGCAAGATTCTTTAAATTACACATTAATAATTTCGTGTTATAAAGTATAACAAACTCGAAACTAATGTTAAAAATAAGTCGTACGTAATGTAGTACCGGACATAATAATGAAACTTTGTATTTGTGATTAGAAACCAGCAGGCATTGTTCGCCGTGTGGTGGCGGCTTAAGAGAATCTACCACCCCATCTCATCCCGTGGGTGTCGTAAAAGTCAACAGAGGGAAAATGAAAACCAAAAGATGGGTAGCAGCATCATTCTGGAACATCTGAAAAAAATAAACTGCGGTTGCCAACCCGCCTGCCAAGCGTGGCAACTATGGCAAATCCCCCCCAAAATGAGAGCTACAAACTTTTGTGGCAATCTATGGGGGAGGCCTATGTTCAGCAGTGGACTAGTGATAGGCTGAAAATAAGAAGAAGAAGAAGGCATTGTAAATGTGATTTATGCGACTAATTTCTGTTTACTATTTACAACTATCACTGCCCGTGTAATTGCCATTGTAAATATTATACGAATAAAACAAAACTAAAATAAAGAATAAGCATTAAGTTAAACTTTTATTTCAAAATCCTTGCGCTACGGGCACTTTTCATAGCTACACATTTAAATAAAACTATTTTTTACGGATTTTATCGCGTTTTATTTCATGCGAAAAATTAAACGGAAAATTAAAATTAAACGCGATAATATCCGTAAAAATTAGTTTTAGCTTTATCTAGTTAAGTTCAGCCGATAGGCGACCGGCAGAGTAGAATAGCACCTACCTCTTTCCTACCGAGGTGTGTCGTGACTAAGGTATTGCACGAACAGCCTTTTATCTTACAGAATTATATCAGAATAAGCAATGCCGTCACTGCAGTGCTCGTGGGAACGTAATGGGGAGTAAGATTTTTTTTTGTTAAATAAATAAATAAAATAATTCGAATCAAGGTTTAGATTCCTTTTGCGCCATATGGGTTGTATTGCCGCTGCGCTGCAAACTCTGCTGTACTTTAACGATGGAGAAAAACTGGTGGTAGGGTCCGTAACAGGAATCCATCTGGGTATTTACCACCGCAGTGCCAGTTAGTGTACAGTCAAGCAGTAGTGTGCAAACATTACTGTGTTTCGGTCTGTTGGGTACTGATACCTAGTGAGATTGCTGGATAACTGAGACTTGAGAACTGATGTCTCAGAGTGACGAGCGATGTTTGACACCACACAGACGTGTTGAAGGGGACACGGCATTTGTTATGGGCAGGCGTTGCACTTACCAACAGGATGACTTGCACGATACGACACTGTTTTCAACTTAAAAAAATATGCGTGATGATCACACGCGGTTAAAGTGAAACATCAAGGAAACTCAACCTCGAGAGCCGAATGCAGTGTATCAGGAGTAGGAAAATTCAAAATAATTTTACATTTTATTCTACTTTTTTTTATTGGATAGAGTGATGAAACGAACAAAACGTTCATCTGATGGTAAGTGTAACGTCTGCCCATAACAGTTGCTGTGTCACCTAGAAAATTTCTGTGTGACACCACACTGTGTCTGAGACATAAGTTCTTAATATAGTTAATAGAATCAGGCGTAGGCCGTAGGCATTTGCGGAAATCCATCATAATGAAGAAAAGTAAGTTACTTTGCTAAGATCCGCATGCAAAATATAAAAATGGTGTATATTACCTAGTTTTTTGAAGTGCACCGCCCGCCCTCCCTCAGTAGCGTGCACAAGCAAACTAACACCGCCACCAGGAACCGCCACCAGGTACCCTCCACCAACCACTACAATACTACCACTAGATAATATACACCACTGAAGTCGAGAACACGACACGTGTTTCGCCCCAAAACGAGGCATTATCAAGCGTAATAGACTCTACGACAGACGGCCGTCTGTCGTAGAGTCTATTAAGCGTACGTAGTTATGCTTTACGGCATAACTGGCTCTGGGGTGGTACCTACCTAGACGGATTCTTGTATAGGAATCCTACCACCAGTAAATATACAGACTTCATGTTTTCAATGTCATCAAAAGACACGAGTGGCTTATGGAAACTGAAGTATAGAATAAATGCTTTGGTTGTGATATGATCAATGGTTTGAAGGGCACTGTGAGCTAGCGTAATCACTGGGCATATGACACTTGAGAACTGATGTCTCAAGGTGACGGGCGCAGCGTAGTGTCACACAGAAAAGTTTTGGGTGATATAACATATTTTGAAGAAAAGTAAGTTACTTTGCTAAGATCCGCATGCAAAATATAAAAATGGTGTATATTACCTAGTTTTTTGAAGTGCACCACCCGCCCTCCCTCAGTAGCGTGCACAAGCAAACTAACACCGCCACCAGGTACCCTCCACCAACCACTACAATACCACCACTAGATAATATACACCACTGAAGTCGAGAACACGACACGTGTTTCGCCCCAAAACGAGGCATTATCAAGCGTAATAGACTCTACGACAGACGGCCGCCGAGTGAGCGGCGCGGTCAAAGAGCTGCCTATTTATACTACAGGTGACGCAAACGGCCCCCACCTACGACATTGCGATTACAATATCGTGATAGCGACCGCTTGCTCACACAATCCACCACCCGAATTACATAAGCAGCCGTTTGCGACCGAATTGATAGCAAACGACTACTTAGAGTATATTTAAACTTTAAGTACTGGATTTAAAGATATTTAAAAGTGGTGAATTCGAGACGTTTGTTTGTTCATTCAGCAGTGCAATGTTATTATTTTTATTTTACCCGTACCCGAAGACAACTGGACGTTTTCTTTAATAAATTAAACAAAATTCACCCCAAAATAAAATTTAAGATGGAATTGGAACAAGACTGTACTCTTAACTTTCTAGATATTTCAATATCCCATAAAAACGGCACCCATGATTTTCAAATTTACCGCAAACCGACCCACACAGATTCTGTCATCCCCGCATCATCGTGTCACCCTTGGCAACATAAATTGGCCGCTTTCCATAGTTACGTTAATCGTCTATTGGCCGTACCTCTGAATAAGGATAATTATGCCAAGGAGCTCCAAATCATCTATCAGATTGCGGTCTCTAACGGTTATTCAAAAAATATTATTAACACCATTATAAAAAAGAAACAAATTCATATAGTTCGCAAAGATCTGTACGCGGCTACATCCCGAAGTGTTCGACGATATGTGAGCAGTTTGACCTACTTGGGTCCTGTATCTGAGAGAATAGCAAGGACTCTTAGGCGTAACGATATTTACGTTGCGTTCAGGACAAGCAATTCGCTGAGTGGGGCTTGTAACGTCAAAGACAAAATTGATGAACGCCAAAAATCCGGCGTTTATAGACTTGTTTGCAGTGAATGCAGCGCCGTTTACGTGGGTCAGACTGGTCGCAATTTCGATACCCGATACAAGGAGCATTTGGCCGCGTACAGAAATTGCAATCCCGACAGATCACACTTCGCAAAACATCTTTTGGAAACTGGGCATAACCTGACTAGCGACCACACATTTAAAGTCCTACATATTTGCGACAAGGGGCTTCGGCTGTGTGTGCTGGAACAATTAGAAATAATTAAAAATAAAAATAATAACATTGCACTGCTGAATGAACAAACAAACGTCTCGAATTCACCACTTTTAAATATCTTTAAATCCAGTACTTAAAGTTTAAATATACTCTAAGTAGTCGTTTGCTATCAATTCGGTCGCAAACGGCTGCTTATGTAATTCGGGTGGTGGATTGTGTGAGCAAGCGGTCGCTATCACGATATTGTAATCGCAATGTCGTAGGTGGGGGCCGTTTGCGTCACCTGTAGTATAAATAGGCAGCTCTTTGACCGCGCCGCTCACTCGGCGGCCGTCTGTCGTAGAGTCTATTACGCTTGATAATGCCTCGTTTTGGGGCGAAACACGTGTCGTGTTCTCGACTTCAGTGGTGTATATTATCTAGTGGTGGTATTGTAGTGGTTGGTGGAGGGTACCTGGTGGCGGTGTTAGTTTGCTTGTGCACGCTACTGAGGGAGGGCGGGTGGTGCACTTCAAAAAACTAGGTAATATACACCATTTTTATATTTTGCATGCGGATCTTAGCAAAGTAACTTACTTTTCTTCATTATAATGGATTTCCGCAAAGTAACGCCTGATTCTATTAACTATAACATATTTTGTCATTGGTAGACGTTGCACTTTACATCAGGTAAACGTTTTGCTCGTTTCGTCACTCTATCCAATAATAAAAAAAATGTGTTTATCTCTTACTAGTGACGCTTTTTCGTTTCATCGAGTTTCTAATCACGATTCTAAAGAAGTATTTACATTTAAATTGTTTTTTGAAGAGCACCACTTGCCCTCCTACTATAAAGTAAAAACTAATATCGATATCGGCAGCCGCCACCAAATGCTTTACACCACTACAGCACTACTACTAAGCACTACAGCACCAAATTCGAGAACACGACAAGTGTTTTAGTCCTAAATGGGGCATTATCAGGTGAAAGATAAGATAGACGGCTGACTTGATAGTCGTCTGTCTTAATTAGTAACTGTAATGGACTTCCCCAATGTAACGTCTTTTTCTATTAAGTGATTAGGTCTTTCTGGTTGATTTTCGACAACTGCGCAGGAGATATTATAGTGCCACAAGTGTAAGTTCAAACTTAGCCCATGTATGTAACGCTCATGCGATAAGATCGGAACTGGACCGATGTTTAGTTTCAGCACGAGGACAATCACAACACATACATACGAGTACGTACAGTCAGGCTTTTTCCCATACAAGAGGGGGGCAGAGACCACACCTGTAGCCCTCTTTTCGCCTTAGCGGAAAACAAGGCGTAACGGTTGGCGATCCAAGTCACCGTTAAAGTGACGGCATTGCATATTATGGTATTATTCTGCACGAAGAAAGGCTGTCCATATAATACCTTACCATAGCCTCTTACGACACCTCGGTAGAAAAGACGTAGGCGGTATTCTACTCTACAACCAAAGACCGAATTTGGTTATTTGCATAAATGTGGAGTGATGTTCCTGCAGAGTGGCCTAACAAAGTGAAGTCATGTTTATGATAAACATACAGTTCGTTTGACTACACAAGTTAAGTGAATATATCGCTATGATGCGAAAAAATATTTAATTTACAATGCTCTGTTATCTATTAAAAAAGTGTCTGTTTGTAATTACAAAATAACAGCTTTTTACTCAATGTGATGTAAGTATATATTGCACTGATAATGAAAATTTTTTTTTTTTAATTTTTTGTCTGTCTGTTCCGGCTAATATCCGAAATGGCTAGAGCGATTTTGACGGAACTTTTACTGATGATACATTCGTTATGGCATGGAAAACCAAAAGCTTACTATACTGACTTTGCTTGACTTCAGCAATGCATTTAATACTGTGGATTTTGACGTATTGTTGAGTATTTTGCGTTCTCTCAACATATCTCCGATTGTAGTTGATTGGTTTCGTAGTTACTTATTTGGTCGCCGACAACGTATTCAGGTACAGGATGTTTTCTCTTCCTGGACTACTACTGTTGCCGGCGTTCCACAAGGTGGCGTGTTGTCTCCTCTATTGTTTGCAATTTTCATTAATACTATTAGTCATCACTTGTCTTCTTCTTACCACTTGTACGCTGACGACCTCCAGATTTATTTCCAATCTTCTCTGGAAAACCTGTCCATAGCAATTGAAAGCACTAATGCAGATTTGACTTGTATTTCGAATTGGAGTAAAGCATATGGCTTAACTATTAATCCGACGAAAACTCAAGCCATTATCATTGGGAGTTCTAGATTAGCTGCTAAAATCGACTGGTCTAGTCTACCACCAATTATTCTCAACGATACTGTTATCCCATACAGTAATAAGGTGAAGAATCTGGGAATATATTTTGATGCCTGTCTGACATGGACTCCACAGATAAATGAGACTAGTAGGAAAATGTTCTCTGCTCTAGGCTCTCTACGACGACTACGTAATTTCCTCCCCACTGCTACTAAAGTTGCGCTCGCTCATTCATTACTTCTGCCCATCCTTGACTATGCTGATATTTGCTATCTTGACATTACCGAAGTGCAGCTTAATAAACTTGAGCGAATTCAAAATTCGTGCCTACGATTCATATTTGGGCTTCGCAAATATGATCATGTTTCCGATTTTCGGAAACAGCTCAAGTGGCTGCCAATCCGACTTCGCATGAATACTCATATTTTTTCTGCTTTGTACTGCGTGCTGTTCAATCCCTGCACTCCTAAATACTTGAAAGACCGCTTTCAGTATATTTCCCTCTCCCATGAACGGTTCCTTCGTTCTTCTGTCAATCTCTCCCTCCAAACTCCTATGCATTCCTCCTCTTTCTTCAAGAAATCTTTTACGGTCACAGCTGTGCGATTATGGAATTCCTTACCCCTACACATTCGACAAGCTAAGTCCCTTTGTTCCTTTAAAAAACTCGTAAAAGCTCATTTCTTGGAACTATGATTTTATGCTTCCTTTTTCCCGAACTGTCTATTGCTTTTATCTTCGAATGCCTTCATCATGTGCTTTACATTAATTAATGTACATCCCCCTCCGCTCCCTTCTTAATTACAACAATTCTATTTACAATGGTTGTCTGGAAGAAATCGCTTTCTGAGCGATAAGACCGCCTATTGTACATATTGTTACACTTTTGTTATTTTTGTGCTTTGTTTTTGGTGTACAATAAAGAATATATTGATTGATTGATTGATTACTGACTGATAGCTGATATTATAGCGGGTAACTTATGGTACTTTAATTTTAGAAAAATAGGGAAGTATTTTATTTATTTTTTTATTTATCAAAACTTTATTATACACCAATACTGTGCGGACTTAATTCCTATTGGCATTATCTTCCAGTCACAACGTGGACGTGGAGAAAGTTGTGAAGGGTGCACTATAAAAAAGAACGTGAAAAGTACCTTAAATAACCAGCCGTACTGACTGTACTGTACTGAACTGTACAGCTGTATTAACTATATCATCGACCGGGGTCGGTTTTTTTACGCGGGCGAAACCGCAGGCCACAGCTAGTTTAAAATATAAAACACTTAATTATCTATGTTAATTATTTCATTTCATTCTACCTGTTGTAACTCTCTGATTGCAAGGAGCTTCATAATGATATCCACCTGTGTTTGATAGTGACACGGATATACTCGTAGTAAATACAATCAGACTTTAGTCTGTGGGAATCCATTATAATTAAAGAAAGTTAATTTGCTAAGATCCGTATGAAAAATATAAATGGTGTATATTACCTAGTTTTTTTTTTAATGGATAGAGCGACGAAACGAGCGAAAACGTTCGCCTGATGTAAAGTGCAACGTCTACCCATAACAAATGCTATGTCACCCAGAACATTTCCGTGTGACACTACACTGCGCCCGTCACCCTGTGACATCAGTTCTCGAGTCTCATATGCCCAGTGATTACGCTAGCTCAAATGGCCCTTCAAACCGAAACACAGTTATGTTTGCACACTACTGCTTCACGGCAGAATAACTGGCTCTGAGGTGGTACCTACTCAGACGGATTCCTGCTTAGGAATCCTACCACCAGGTTTTGATAATGCCTCGTGTCTTAACACTCGACTTCAGTGGTGTACATTGCCTAGTGCTAGTGTTGTAGTGGTGAAGGGTATCTGGTGGCGGTTCCCGGCGGCGGTGTTAGTTTGCTCGTGCACGCTACTGTGGTAGGGCGGGCGGTGCTCTTCAAAACTAGGTAATATACACCATTTCATATTTTGCATGCGGATGTAAGCAAATTAATTTTAATAAGCTAAAGCTTAACTACGATCCGACCTCTTTTTATTGGAGTGAATGACGAAACGAACAAAACGCTCACCCGATGGTAAGTGCAACAACGTCCGCCCATAATAAATGCCGTGTCACCCAGAACACCTCCGTGTGACACTACTTCCGTCACCCTGAGAGATCAGTTCTTAAGTCTCATATGCCCAGTGATTACGCTAGCTCACAGTGCCCTAACCGAAACACAGTAATGGTTGCACACTTCTGCCTGACGGTAGAATAATTGGCCCTAGGTTCGTACCTACCTAGACAGATTCCTGGATTGGAATCCTACCACAAATAAATTTGATGGTAAATGACAGTATATTTTTTTCGGTTTTAAAAACCGATGCCCCACAGTAGGATTTCTCCAGTGTCGTGGCTGCGTTTTCCATACATACATTCTAGTTAATAGAATCAGGCGTTACTTTGCGGAAATCCATTATAGTAAAGGAAAGAAAGGTTATTTGCTAAGATCCGCATGCAAAATGTAAACCGTGAACTCGGCGGTTGACAGTCGTAGAGTCAATATCACTTGATAATGCCTCGTTTTGAGGTGAAACACGTGTCGTGTTCTCGGCTCCAGTGGTGTGTATTGCCTAGTGGTAGTGTTGTAGTTGTGGGGGGTATCTGGTGGCGGCTCCCGGTGGCGGTATTGGTATTCTTGTGCACGCTGTTGTGGGAGGGCGGGCGGTGGTCTTCAAAACTAGGTAATACACACCATTTTACATTTTGCATGCGGATCTTAGCAAATTAACTTTCTTTCCTTTAATACATACATTCACATGCACAAACCACCCAGACCGGAACAACTATATGTAGGACATATAAATATTTGTCCCGTGGTAATTGATCACGGGAATCGAACATAGTATTGGATGGCTGTTTGATGATGGATTGATGTTTTGGATGGTTAACGCAGTAGCTTAATAAGAGCTTATTTAAGACACCCACATTATAATCGGACAGAAAGACAATTATCTAACGCAAATACCACCTTTTTTATTGGATAAAGTGACGAGACGAGCAAAACGTTCACCTGATGGTAAGTGCAACGTCTGCCCATAACAAATGCTGTGTCACCATGAGCTACGACTGGAACCACATTGCGCCCGACGCCTTGAGACATCAGTTCTTAAGTCTAATAAGCCCAGTGATTACACTAGCTCTGAGTGCCCTTCAGACCGAAACACAGTAATGTCTACACACTACTGCTTCACGGCAGAATAACTAATAACATAATAACCCCTTCTACACGATTGGCCCTAAAGGCTATAAAATAGGCCATTTTATACACAGGTTATCTCACGATGTTTTCCTTCAGCGCCGACCACGTAGTCAATCAGCAAGGAATAGACCCGGAACCAGGAATCGATCTTTTATGAAACTGTTTAGCTATTGCGATTATTATTATTATTACTAATCATCATCATCATCACCTTAGCCTATCACTATTCCACTGCTGAACATAGGCCTCCCCCATAGATTGCCACAAAAGTTAGCAGCTCTCATTTTGGGGGGATTTTGCCGTAGTTGCCACGCGGTTGGCAGGCGGGTTTGCAACCGCAGTTTATTGATTCAGATGTGCAAGGAAGATGCTGCCCATCTCCTGGTTTTTTCCGTATGTCGACTCCTACGACACCTGCGGGATGAGATGGGGTGGTAGATCTCTTAAGCCGCTACCACAGCCTTACTTATTGTAAACATGACACACGATACACCCGTGTTCCAGGGCGGTTCTCACCGCCCAGAGTTACCGACACACAAGTCGACAGTCCGAATGGAGGCCCGCAGCCTCCCTCGGACGGTCATTAGACGACTTAAAAACCTTTTAGAGATATTCTAAATCGCGCAAGCACGCAGCGAACCCGACAGTCCGAATTTCGAGGTTATTGTAGGAGTTTATGTATGTATTTATGCTTGGGTCAAACCAAACCTGGCACGCAGGCACCTGGCACACGGGCCCCTGGCACGCGGGCCCCTGGCACGCGGGCCCCTGGCACGCGGACCTCTGGCACGCGGGCCCCTGGCCCGTGAGCACAGTATCCGATGAAGCTGTAAAAGCCAAAAAAGGCTAACAGCAATTACATCACCGAAATTATATTATAGTAAACATAAATCAATTAATATTTCCTTAAGAAAAAATAACAATGCTTAACAACATTTTATATGATCATTACTTGAACGCAACCATTCTATAAATCATTATTTTCTTTGGTGCTCGATTTAATGTTTTGCTTTTAATTTACAGTTTGGCTCGGAGCCAGTGGTAAACGAGATATTAATTACTGCTACATGATTGCATTTTACGCTCTAAGAGCTTCTGTTAAAGAAGGCTCGTTAGTTGATTACGGAGTGAACGACACGGTGATGAAAAATCTGCAAGGTTCCGTAGTTAATTAAATTAAAGTTGTACTGAATGCAGTTGGATTTTGTTCCTTTTGTACATTCTTGTCATCGTTCTATTTCAAACCTTGATTTTTTTTTAATTCTCTTTCATTGAAATGATATTTAATATTTTTTACGCAATAAACTGAACCGTTACTTCAGGGACCTACTTGCTTGCTGGCATGCCGTGTAGTGGCGGCTTAAGATAATCTACCACCCAATCTCATCCCGCGGGTATCATAAAAGTCGACAGAGGGCAAATGAAAATCAGAAGATGGGCAGCAGTATCATCCAGGAACATCCGAACAAATAAACTGCGGTTGCCAACCCGCCCGCCAAGCGTGGCATCTATGGCAAAATCCTCCCAAAACGATCGCTACTAACTTTTGTGGCAATCTATGGGGGAGGCCTATGTTTAGCAGTAGACTAGTGTTGGGGTGAAACATCGATATCTGCTTTGGAGTTATGTACTTCCTTTATATTTTCTTTACGTCGATAAGTGTTCGGCAGAGTAGAATAGCACCCACCTCTTTCCTACCGAGGTGAATGCGGTCACGATACTACTGCTCCATAGAACGCATGGGGGAGTAAGAATTTTTCGAGTAGTACCAAAATGCCGGTGGTAGTTCGCCACCCATTACCTCTCGTTTCTCGCGAGGGCGTAAAGTGGACAACAGGTACGGTCTCTGTCTACCCCTTATATGGGAAAAATGTGATTGTGTGTATGTATGTAAATTTCGTTTAAATTTCTGCTCATTATATTTTATCCTTTCGAGTTTTGTATAATTTAGGTCCAGGTGGAGACCTGTAATTAATTGTGAAGTTTAACAAACTTTCGAGTCCACTACTGAACCAATGCCTCCCACACGGATTGCCTTAAAAGCAAGGCCGTATGCCACCTGCATTCATCGACTTCCCGCAAAACTGGAAGAGTCGTTTGGCCATTTAGGTGGGTCGTCATACCACCACTACAATACTACCACTAGGTAATATACACCACTGAAGTCCAAACCACGACACGTGTTTTGCCCAAAAAAGGAAGCATTATCAAGCGTTATAGACTCGTAACTCGGTTAGCAAAGAATAGAAGAGTAAAGTAAAAAAGTAAAGTATCAGCCTATAAATGTCCCACTGCTGAGCACAGGCCTCCTCTCATTTTCGAGAGGGTTTTGGAGCTGGGAAGAATCCGCCACGCTGCTCCAATGCGGGTTGGCATTTCGTTGAAATATTTTTTATTTCTCAGACTTTTTTTTTATTTCATAAAAGTGACGGAACGAGAAAAACGTTCACCTGATAGTAAGTGCAACGTCTGCCCATAACAAATGCTGTGTCACCCAGAAAATTACTATGTGACACCACACTGCGCTCGTCACCCTGAGACATCAGTTCTTAAGTCTCATATGCCCAGTGATTACGCTAGCTCTCAGTGCCCTTCAAACCGAAATACAGCAATGATTGCACACTACTGCTTCACGGCAGAATAACTGGCCCTGGGGTGGTACCTACCTGGTAGGATTCCTATGTAGGAATCCGTACCAGTACTTCTTTTTATAGTTGACATCCTCGTATATAGGTATTATATTAAATGTGTCGAGTCTCTGTCTGAGTCGTGTTATTTGTGTTTTTGTAATAATTATTAACCTTTGTCTAATATCCCCCTGCACGTTAAACTAGTTCATGAAAAACAATTCAGTGGAACAATGTTTATGGTAAACTGTTAAATTTTGATTGTCAGGGATTTTCAACAGTTTTATCATTATAATTTATTATTGCATTATAGTTTAGCCCTGGTGTGGTACCCACCTAGACGGATTTCTGCATAGGAATCCTACCACCAGTAACACGCACTGGCGAAACGAAATTAATAAAATGATCTGGACAAAAACTAATTATAAAACGTTACATAAAATGTTACATAACTGGTTTTTTATTAATAACGTTTCGCCAGTACGTTTTACTGGTGGTAGGATTCCTATCCAGGAATCCGTCTAGGTAGGTACCACCCCAGGGCCAGTTATTCTGCCGTGAAGCAGTAGTGTGCAAACATTACTGTGTTTCGATTTGAAGGGCACTGTGAGCTAGCGTAATCACTGGGCATATGAGACTTAAGAACACATGTCTCAGGGTGACGCGCGCAGTGTGGTATCAAACAGTATGTTATGGGTTATGGGGTTATGGGCAGACGTTGCACTTACCATCAGGTTAACATTTTTCTCGTTCCGTCACTCTTATCAAAAAAAAAAAAAAAAAAAAACGTCTATCATCTCGGTCCCCCCGTGACCATGGGTACTGCAAAGCGTACTAAACGCTCGAAACATAAAGATAATTAAACGCGATAAAATCCGTAAATCTGGTTTTATTCAAACCGCACTAACATATTCACATAGTTTTAGATTTGCAAAACAATTTTAAATATTTGTGAACATAAACAAAAAAGTGCGCACTAATACAGATAAAACTTGAATAGTTTAAGTTTAGATAAAGATCAGATTCATTCGTTATCTCTCGACTTGTAATTTGGTGACTGATGTACTCGGACGTTTTGCTTTTTGTTATCCGCTCCACAACGTAATTACCTTTTGCTTGATTGGGACCTTTTGTTCCGCTGTTTTATACTAAAAGTAACAACATAGCTGTATTTCAACTTAATGGATTTGTTTGCATTGTATTTAGGTATACCCTTGATAAATTTCCCAGTTTCTTGAAAAGAAAAATAATAAACTAAATTGGAATGGATTACTTTCATTCAGCTGTGTAAAACTATTGAGGTTCAGAAGGCCATAAAGGGAGGACTGAATGCCTATAATCAATATCTACCAGTCCACTAAATGTGTGGTGCGATTGAATATTTATCTATTTACGTCAACCGAAGACCAAATTCGAGAAACAGAATTTGATACATGTCGGCTCTGATTGTGTGGTGATTGTCTCCATTTGTGCACTGCATTCTTACCTATAAGCGTTTCAATAGGTGGGTTAGGACAAGTTAGTGCCTCTGTGTTTGCATGTTCTTTTGCGACACTGAAATATCTACTGCGCAGTTGATAGCTCTGACAGTATTAGGAAATAATCGCCGTAGACTTAACTCGGCCAGGAGGACATCATTATCAACTGCCTATAAATGAAACACTGCCCGAAGACTTTTTTTTTATAGAATAGGAGGCAAACGAGCAGGTGGCTCACGTGATGGTAAGTGATCACCGCCGCCCATGAACACCTACAATACCAGAGGAATAGCAGATGCGTTGCCGGCCTTTGAGAAAGGAATAGGCTCTTTTCTTGAAGGTCTCTAAGTCGTATCGGTCCGGAAAAACCGCTGACGGCAGAACATTCCATAAAGTGCAAGTGCGTGGCAGAAAATTCCGCGAAAAACGCACTGTGGTGGAATGCCAACCATCAAGGTGGTGACGATGGAATTTGAGGTATTGCCGTAAGGTGCGATGGTGAAATTCAGCGGCTGGAATTAATCCGAACAATTCCTCGGAACACTCCCCATGGTAGATCTTGTAAAAAATGCAAAGAGATGCAACATCTCTTCGCAAAGCCAGGGGATCAAGCCGATCAGATAGGACATGGTGACTGATTAATTTGCCGTATGAAAAATAAGTCAACAACGGCGTAACAAAAACGTTATGTCAGAGCGTATTCGTACCCCGGTCGAGCCGGTCTATCATGAGGAAAATAGCTGAGAAATATAACTGTTCGTCTGTTGTTGTTTTTAAGCATTCAATCTAGGTACTAACATAGATTATAAGTTTTTTTTTTATTTTTTTTTTAGGGAACAGGGGACAAACGAGCAAGCGGCTCACCTGATGGTAAGTGATCACCGCCGCCCATGAACATCTACAATACCAGAATATAGCAGATGCGTTGCCGGCCTTTGAGAAAGGAATAGGCTCATTTCTTGAAGGTCCCTAAATCATATCGGTCCGAAAAAAAACCGCTGCCGGCAGCAGATTCCATAAAGTCCTTGTGCGTGGCAAAAAATCGCGTATATTGTTGTATATTGTTTTAACGTTATTAACAAATCATATGGGTAATTATTCTCACTATTAGCTGAAATTAAAAAAAAAAATCATTACCTATCCGCAGTCTCTACCCCGTAGATAATTTAATTGACAATAATAGTACATGCAATTTATAGAAGCTTACACACTACACACGCTTACAGCTAAGTCTTACTTAGCTGTTAATTGACTACATAAAAACAGTTCAAGCGACAGTGGGTACATTGTTTACGCTAAGTTTTCCCTGACGAAAACATTGTGTTGAAATGTAAAAAAAATAGTGCCTGTCTTTTTTTAGTTACAAAGAAAGATGGAAGCCGGATATCTAAAATTAATTCAGAATTACAAGATCTCCTGACCATGCCTAATTTCATACGAGAAATATAGAAACAACGGCTTTGTAATGCAGAACTGATGGGAGAGGATCGAAGAGTAACGATGATTAATGGATCGACTACTTGGAAGCCGTAACTTTTTTCTTGGTATTTCCCCTAGTCAACAAATACATCAGCCAAGACGAAGAAGAAAGAGAAGAAGCAGATTCTTTAAGGACACCACCACACGACAAGTCGTATATATATGCAGATATTTTTATGGAAGAAAGTGACACGACGAGCGAACCGTTCACCTGATTGTAAGTGCAACGTCTGCCCATAACAAATACTGTATGGACGTATCACCCAAAACATTTCTGTATGCCACCGCACTGCGCTTTTCACGCAAAGACCAGATCAGTTCTTCAGTCTCATATGCCCTTCAAATTGAAACACCGTATTGGTTCCGTACTAATTTGACGGCAGAATAACTGGCACTGCGACGGTACATACGAGTACCTAAACGGGCAAAATAACTGGCCCTGCTATCGTACCTACCTAAACGAATTCCTGCATAGGAATCCTACCACCAACAGAAACTTTTACATAAAAAATACTTTTATTTTCCGATTTCATTAGTATTATGTCACACTAGTCGACGCCCGCCGTGACGTAGCGGCCTAAGAGAATCAACCACTCCCATCCCATCCCGTGGGTGTCGTAAAAGTCGACAGAGGAAAATTTAAACCAGGAGATGGACAGCAGCATCTTCCTGTACAATTGAATAAATAAACTGCGGTTTCCAACCCGCCTGCCAGCGTGGCAACTATGGCAAAATCCCTCCAATGTGAGTGCTACAAACTTTCGTGGCTATCAATGGGGGGGCCTGTGTTCAGCGGAGGACTAGTTATTATTGCTTATTGGCTGAAATGATGATGATGAACTCGAAAGAATCAACACTTTTTTTTGGTAGAATTTTGTGATATATTAATTTTTATCACTGTTTGCTTAGATTCATTATGGTGTTAATATCTGACGTGGAAATGACTGAGCACATCATTAAAATTGCAATCGATTCATAGCCTGGCTTCGTTCCATCCCCAAACGAGTTACTAATTAGTAATTACCGAAACGTAATTGCTCTTGTATTCTTTTTGCAACACATCTACATGCGGCGTTTTTCATTGCAAGTGTAAAGGACCATATATTATGTTTGAATATAAACCTACTTGCTGTTACTCGTGTCTCTCATCGTCATCATCACTTCAGCCTATCACTAGTCCATTGCTGAGCATCGGCCTCCCGCATAGATTGCCCCAAAAGTTTGTAGGTCTCAATTTGGAGAGAGCCAGAACCCGCCTGGGTGGCAACCGCAGTTTATTTATTCAGATGGTTCCGGAAATGATGCTGCTGCCCATCTACTGGTTTTTATTTTCCCTCTGTTGACTTTTACGACACTCACGGGATGAGATGTGGTGGTAGATTCGCCGCTACCACACGGAATCTTAGCAAATTAAATGTATGTGACTTTCATTTTTGTAATGGATGATCCCGTAATAAATTTAGTCTGTACAAAAAGTTGATGTATGAGTCTTTACAGATGATAAAGGAAAGAAAGTTAATTTGCTAAGATCCGCATGCAAAATATAAAATGGTGTGTATTACCTAGTTTTGAAGAGCACCGCCCGCCCTCCCTCTACAACGTGCACAAGCAAACCAACACCGCCACCGGGAGCCGCCACCACACCCTCCACTACTACGACACTACCACTAGGCAATACACATCACAAGTCGAGTACACGACACGTGTTTCACCTAAAAACGAGGCATTATCAAGTGATATTTACTGTACGACAGATTACGATAGATTATCTTAAGCCGCCACCACACGGTCGCTAAATATGTCTATGTATATTTCTATTACTCATTAGCGCTAAATTTATTAAATCAATAGTTTCGTCTCACGCTGACTAAAGACAGTCGTACTACGTTGTAGTCGTTGAAATAGTCATAACTGATTTATAGAGTGCGATGTGAAATGCTTGGTTAGTGTAGTAATTTTAATGTTTCTGAGCGAGCCAAGGCGGGTAGCGCTTCACGAATTCTGCGGAGTACGTGTTAATACAGATCTTATGAATATTAAAATATGTACGGGCAATACTGCAAATATATTTATTTTTGTAATGACACGGTCTCTTCATTTTTGGACTAAATAACCGAAATAAAAAAACGAATGCAATGAAATCATGACGGTCTATTGCTTTTTGTTCAGGCATCAATTTTAGTATTTCTTCTGCAGACATATTACATGCTATACCATTTGCCGATAGGTAGAATAAACCTAATGGAGTAAGAATTTTATGCCTCGTACCAAAATGGCAGCGACGTGGTTCGCCACCCGAATCATCTCATTTACCGCGGCGGTGAAAAGTGGTATACGGGTGTGATCTCTGCCTACCTCTTCTATGGGAAGAAGGCGTGACTGTATCTATGCATATACATATTTCATGCAGACAGATGAGAGAAAGATAAATGTGCATAAATGAAGCTCAAAAATTTTTTTTTAATTTTGTCTGTCTGTCTGTCTGTCTATTTGTTCCGGCTAATATCCTAAACAGCTGGACCGATTTTGACGAGACTCACTAACAGATTGTTGATATTATAGCGAGTAAATTAGGCTACTTAATTTTAGTGAAATAATTAAGATTCCGCGAAAAAAAAATGAAAACGCTAAAATCCGATCCAAATGGGGAAGGTTATAAGTATATCATCGATCTGGATCGGCTTTTCTACGCAAGTGAAACCTCGGAGCACAGCTAGCCACTAACTAAAGGCTTATACGCAATGCAAGATTTTTCCCCAAACTGAGCAACTTTGCAAACATTACTGTGTTTCGGTCTGAAGGGCACTGAGATATTGTGTAATCACTGGGCAAGTAAAACTTGAGAACTGATGTCTCAGGGTGACGGACGCATTGTGGTGCCAGACAGAAATATTCTGGATGACACAACATTTGTAATGGACAGACGTTGCACTTACCATCAGGTGAACGTTTTTCTCGTCTCGTCACACCATCCAATAAAAAAAAACCGCATGCTTCGTCCGTCTGCCCGTCACCAGTCTGTGTATATTCGACCTGACTTTTCAGCCATGAGAATTCCCAGCCATGATATCTGCATCCCCTGTGGGATTTTTTTACGCTGACGCTTCTTTCTCACGAGCTGTAGAGAGTACGCTGACAGCATTGCGTATTATGGTATTAATCTGCACAAATAAACGCTGTCTTCTTACGTCAGTACCTCTTACGTCACCTCAGTAGGAATGAGGTAGGTGCTACTCTTCTCTGCCGGACACCTATCAGCTCAGCCAAATTGTTATAGGCATGAAAATAAAGATTTAAAATTGAATTTGCTGTTTAAAATTCAACAACAATGAAGCTGACCAACTCTTAGCTACAGATATATTGTAGCTCCTTACGTTACAGAGTACAGTTTCAAATAACAAACATTAAGCCGCTTAAAAGTGAGCCCAGTGGAAACAATTACATAAAATATTCCATGAATTTGGAATAAAAACAGACAGTTGGAAACAGTCCAGCTTTGGTTAAGTTTTAGAAATTTGATCGCTTTGAAAAATAATTCAAATACCGACCGACATATTATACGAAAGAAAAATAAAACAAGTTTACCTTTACTGCTAAGGTCTTAAGAATGGAACCGATGATAACTTGTAAGACATATTTAAAACACCTAAACTTACGCATACCAAGTCGTGGGCTAGTGTCATATAACTAGAAAAAAGATACTTACCTCTTTAACATATTACTATTAGCTATTAGCAGGAGATTATATATGTCAAAAATTTAATTGATTTTAAAAAAAATGTTTTTGCATTACATTGCCCGTTTATTCATAAAGGTTCTAAGTTGGGCTTCCAATACTTCATGCTACGAACTTGCCGAACGACCCGCATGCTGAGAACCCGAACCGAGAAAGATCAGCGAAGTACCATGGCGTACAGCGCAAACATGTGGACGATTTATTTTACGCAGGTGAAACCGCAGGGCACAGCCAGTTATGTTTTGAGAGGATTTCATGGTCATAACAAGTCCGCTCAGAAAATACGAGTCGCGTATTTATCAATTCAATTATTCATCACATTCTAAAGATCTGTAAAGACCCGTGTAAAAGAACACATAGCTGACGTGAAGCATCGACGCTCTATGAAGTCTGCAGTATGTGACCATGTTCTGGATCTCCGCAACCATTACATCAGATTTGATAGACCACAAATCCTTGCAATAGAACACCGATTCCTACCAAGGATGGTTTTCGAAATTTTAAATTAAAAAACATCCTAATTTAAATAGAGAACATACTACCACCGGCTTGGGTTCCTATAATTAATAAAATTAAACTAAAACCAGGCACACCTCTGCAAGACTTCATGACAATGTAAGCTCATTTTGCGTAGACTGGACTAAAAAAATAATAATTGGAAGCTGAACGAACTCCGGATTAACTATGACATTGGGACAACTGTCACCTCAGTCTTCCCGTGACCATGTGTTCTGTAAAGCACCCGAACCGTCGGGTTATAAATAGTTTTAAAATAAAACTCGATAAAATCCGTAAAATTAGTTTTATTAAATCTCTTATAACCATCTTCTTTCTGTACAGTAGTCAGGCCGTCAGATTTATGTGCAATGGAACATTCTAAACTACGTTATCTAGTATTAATTTTATTGGAGATTATGACAAGACGTTCGACTTAAGGTAAATGCAACGTCTGTCCATAACAAAGTTTTTGTTACCCAGAACATTTCTGTGTGGCACGACACGTGCGTGATGAAGTGACGAGGGTTCTTAAGTCTCATATGCCCAGTAATTAAACCGCCTATCGGTACCCTTCAAACCGAAACACAGTAATGTTCGCAAACTACTACCTTCACGGCAGAATAACTGCCCCTGGAATGGTTCCTACCTAGACTGATTCCTGCATAGAAATCCTACCACCCGGTAATATTATAAATGCGAAAGTAACTCTGTATATCCCTTTGTCTGTCGGTTACCTTTTCACGGTTCAACCGTTGAACCGATCGTGATAAAATTGAGAGAGATAGCTTGCATCCTGGATATGTTCGTGGCATAGGATACCGTCGCCGTAGTCGAGGGCTCCAGGTTGCTTATAAATTAGTCATATTTGAAGAATTAGTAATTTTATAATAGAATTTTTTATCGTCAATCAAATATCAAGTTAAAGCTATGAAGTGGATGTAATTTGCTCTTAGATTTGTCAATTATTTAAAGGAATATCGATGAAATGTTTGACTGGTAATGATTACTTCGAATTGTTGTTGGTATTTAAATTAATGTCTTTTAATCAAATAGAAGTGACATGACGATGAAGTTTACGAAGCTCGTAATATTATATTACTAACTTATTACTAACTGAAAATACATTAGAAAAAAAAGTAAAAGAAAAACTAATTTTATTGCTGCTTAAACAACTAATTTAAGATATTTAGAATAGAATAGAAAAAAAAAACATTTGTTCGGCACAAGAACATAATACAGTTGAATATGAAAAAAAATAAAAAAAAACAAAACAAAATCACGCAATACAAAATATTTCTATGTCGAAAAGGAGCATGTACTGTGTAAGAATGGTCACACACAGCGCTGATTTTCAGCCAAAAAACCTTTGAATTGGCAAACGAACGAGACTCGACTGAAAAATATTTTTATTATATTATTTTTAAAAGTCGTCGTCGTCGTCGTCGTCGTTTCAGCCTATCAATAGTCCACTGCTGAACATAGGCCTCCCCCATAGATTGCCACAAAAGTTTGTAGCTCTCGTTTTGGGGGGATTTTGCCATAGTTGCCACGCTTGGCAGACGGGTTGGCAACCGCAGTTTAAAAGTAATACAATGTAATTTGAAACATACAATTTTTTTTATTGTATCGTGAAACGTCTGCCCATAACAAATGCTGTGTCACCCAGAAATTTCTGTGTGACACCACACTGTGCCCATCACCCTGAGACATGAGTTCTTAAGTCTCATATGCCCAGTGATTAAGCTAGCTCACAGTGCCCCTCAAACTGAAACACAGTAATGTGTGCACACTACTGCTTCACGGCAGAATAACTTCAACTATGTTTCAACTTTACATAATTTGTAGGTGTGAATGTAGAGGCTTATACATGTCTTAGAACAGGTCTCGTGATGTCCACACTAGACAAAGCCTGTATCCGGAGAACCATCACGATGTATATATTATGAAATAAAAATCACCAATGATTTAAACTACAACTACATAAAAATGTGATGGTGGCCGCTTAAGAGAATCTACCACCCCGTTTCATCCCGTGGGTGTCGTAAAAGTCGACAGAGGGAAAATGAAAACCAGGAGATTGGCAGTAGCATCTTCCTGGAACATCTGAATAAATAAACTACGGTTGCCAACCCGCCTGCCAAGCGCGGCAATTATACGTGGCGAATTCCCCCCAAAATGAGAGCCACACTTGTGGCAATCTATGAGGGAGGCTTATGTTCAGCAGTGGACTATTGATAGGCTGAAATGATGATGATGATGACATAAAAATTACTTTATTACTCTATACACATTATTTGACTATGATAATCGTGAGATGGATCTATTTCTTGATAGCAGCAGGGATATACGGATTTTTTTACATCTAAGTTTTATAAACAATAGCTAATAAAGTAAATAACTCTAGCGGCACTGACACTGTAAACTGTTCGCAACAACTAGACTAGCTTTAAATATGTTGGAACAATAAGTAGCCTCCGTATCTATAAGCGAACCCATTTAGATATTATATAAGGTTCAAGTTCTCCGAAAAATTGTAAAATAAAATAAAATTATTTTTAATATTCATACATACATGCACATACAAACATATGTGTATATTTATATGTATAATGTTACGAGTATCATTAATGCATTATCTTATTGTAGTTCGTTATTATACAATGACAGACAAAAATTTTTAAATATGTTACGATTTAATCTTTCTAATGTCTTCCGTACCATTATAGCTGTTTGTAGTCAATTACTTGAGTATTTTTTTTTTGATACAGTGACGAAACGAGCAAATGTTCACCTGATGGTAAGTGCAACGTCTACCCATAACAAATGCTGTCACCCAGAATATTACTGTTTGATACCACACTGCGCCCGTCTCCCTGAGATTTTCACTACGGAATTATAGACATCCTCTCTCACAAATTGACCAAAGAAACTGTTGCAAGATTTCTTTAAGATTGCGGGAAGCAAGCTGTACAAACTGTAGGTGTTTCTCAAAGAATAAAATCATAAAATAGTTGATTCTTGCTATTGATGTCATATTGTATTTAATTGCTTTAATTGATTATGAATTGATGGACCCCACCCCATCTCATCTCGTGGGTGTCGTAAAAGTCGACAGAGGGAAAATGTAAACCGGGAGATTGGCAGCAGCATCTTTCTGGGACATCTGAATAAATAAACTATGGTAAAATCCCCAAAGAACGAGAGCTTCAAACTTTTTGTGGCAATCTATGATGGATGCCTATGTTCAGAGGTGGACTTGTGATGGGCTGAAATGATGATGATGATAACACGCGGTATATTTCCTGGCCCACGTGAACTGATTTGTAATTACTGGTGGTAGTAGTCCAAACGTATATATATAGTTATTATTTGGAATTACAAGGGTATTTTCGTATAAAAAGAACTAAGAACTCACCGGTTCCACATTTGTTATATTTTCTTCTTTAACATTTCGCTTTCTAAGTTTCTCGGATCTAGATCGTTTCAAACTATTTGCCTGGAGACAAATTGTTAAGATAATATAATGTTACGAGAAAACAACTATCATTGTTCTTGTAACGAAAGTATTGTGAATCAATAAAAGTTGTTTTCGAACCTAAATTTTATACCGGCTACCCACTGAACTGAATATGGGTAGAAATGAAGGATCATGTTTGAAAAACAAAAAATGCAGAATTAGATCGGTGAATATGGTTTACTGGTGATAGAATTTCTATGCAGGAATCCGTATAGGTAGGCCCCACCACCAGGGCCAGTTATTCTGCCGTGAAGGAGGAGTGTGCAAACATTACTGTATTTCGGTTTGTAAGGGCACTGAGAGCTAGCGTACTCACTGGGCATATGAGACTAAATAACTGATGTCTCAGCGTGACGGTCGTATTGTGGTGTCACACAGAACTTTTGTAGGTGACACAGCATTGTTATGGGTAGACATTGCACTTACCATCAGGTGAACGTATTGCTCGTTTCGCCACCTTATACAATAAAAAAAAATATGATCGTATCGATAGTTAAAGACTGATACCTTTTTTTTTCTTCATTAAATATCTATATTTTCATATTAAAAAATTAAGAAGACATTGTACTGGTAGGTAGCATCGCTATGCTATATATTTGTCTAGATAGGTAACACCCCAGACCTTATTCTGCCGTAAAACAGTTGTGTGCAAACAATACTGTGTATTGTGTAATGACTAGCCAACTGATGTCTCTGGATAACGGGCGCGGTGTTGTGCTACACAGGTTTTTTTTTTGGATAAAACTACATTTTGTTAATAGAATCAGGCGTTACTTTGCGGAAATCCACTATAATGAAGGAAAGTAAGTTAATTTACTAAGATTCGCATGCAAAATATAAAAATGGTGTATATTACCTAGTTTTTTGAAGAGCACCGCCCGCCCTTCCTCAGTAGCGTGCAGAAGCAAACTAACAGACGGCCGCCGTCTGTCGTAGTATTTTTAGATTTTGCATGCGGATCTTAGCATATTATTTTACTGTCATTCAAAACTGCATTTGTTACGGGGCAGTCGTTGTATTTACCATCAGGCGAACAGTTTTGCTCGCCCGTCACTTTCATCATAAAAGAAATATATTAGTACTATATATACCGCCGTGGCAGCTCAGGGGCTAGGCGCTCGCTTTAAATTTCATAGTACGCGAGTGACCTGGGTTCGATTCCCGGTGCCGGCACCACTAAAATTGTTGATTGCAATTTTAAGTGCCGATTTACCACGTGCTCGGCGGTGAAGGAAAACATCGTGAGGAAACCTGCATGTCCGCCAACCTGCATTGGAGCAGCGTGGCGAATTCTTCCTAGGCTCCAAAACCCTCTCAAAAATGAGAGGAGGCCTGTGCTCAGCAGTGGCAACATTTCTAAGCTGAAACTTTACTTTTTTTTTACTATATATACTTTCATATACATTAAGTTATTTTGACATTACAAACAGACTTCAATTTTATTTATTTGTATACAGATTGCCGCAACCGAGCGTCCACTATTGTCGGTCACAGCGTCGCGGCTTAAAATCGCAGCAAAATAACAGTTTAATTTGTACTATCGTACAACGAAGCTTGTGATAGCTCCCAGGCAATGTAACTCGAATGTGGCTCTATTTACGAACATATATCCGCTGTGCAGCTAAAGAAATAAACTTTTTATTTAATCAAACACAGTAAATTGATTATAACAAGTTTTACTAAAACAGGTCGAGCCTAGATCGATTGCATACTATACATAAGATCACGACTGTATCCCATAAGGGGTAGTCAGAGAATGGGCACTCACTGCAAAAACAGATGACTGCCACAATCCACGTTTCACCAAAACAATATAATGCACTTGGTGTGATAGGTTGTGAGCCCACAGTGGTGGTGCACAGTGCAGTTTAATTCCTTACTCGCCTCTTACGAGATCCATTGGATGAGATGGAGTGGTAGTATTCTTTTAAAGAGCCGTCACCACACCGATTGCATGCTGTCGCATATTTATGAATTACAGTCAATTATTGTGTAAAGGTGAAAATGACTCACTTGTCCCAACCTACACGCGTCCGATGTAACGCTGATGCGATAAGATCGGAGGTAGGCTAGGATGCTGTGTCCGAAACACGGGGACAATTACAACACAACCAGACCCGAAAACCAACAATTTATGTTTTAGCACAAATGTTGGCTCCGGCTGGGATTCGAACCCAGGACCCGCGGCTTAGAAGTCAGGTACTCTGACCACTAGGCCACGTAACTCATACTCTGTACTTAAAAACCCCCAGGCAATTTTTTGTAGAAATCTATGGGGGAGGCCTAAGTTCAGCAGTGGACTAGGGATAGGCTGAAACGATTATGTACTCGTAATATCGCATTGAAAAAAAGAAAAATTGGAGAGATTCTTATTTCTCGAACCGGTGTAGTAAGAAGTAATTGAATAAAGATATTTTGACTGAGACTGGCTTATGACAAGACGAGCAAAACTTTCACCTGATGATAAGTGCAATGTCTGCTCATAACAAGTGCTGTGCATCCCAGAAGATGTCTGTGTGGTGCCAGTGCTTCTAACATCCTCTGACATCAGTCCTTAAGTCTCATATGCCCAGCAATTCCACTAGCTCTCAGTGCCCGTCATACCGAAACACAGTAATGATTGCACACTACTGCTTGATGGCAGAATAACTGGCCTTGTGGTGGTATTTACCTACGAGTAGATGACTTCCTGCATAGAAATTCTACCACCTGTGTTGAACAGCTGATAGGACAGGATAGTATGATGATAATAGGATAGAATTCTGTAAACACGATGGTTCCTCGATATCGCTCATAGAACATCATGCAATGCTGTCACTATACTGCTCGTGGGAACGCACTGGGGTAAGAATTTTAGACTCGCACCAAAATGGAGGCGACTTGGTTCGCCACCCACGTCTCGTTTCGAGCGATAAGTGCGCTACGGATATGGTCACTGCGTATCCTTTATATGACAAAAAGGTGTGAATGTATATAATGTAAGATTGTATATAATATGTATTCAATAAAACTAGGACAATAAAATATTAAGGAGCAGATTTGTACAGAAATAATCGTTAATTAGTATATGGGGCAAAAAGTTTACGAACCTGTACGTTCCTTACTTATATAGGAAACTTGCGCAATATCGTGTAGGATAATAAATATTGTGCGTGTTTATTTTAAGCTCATACTTAAGTATGATGATGTTCTCCTGGCCGATTTCGACCACGGCGACAACTGCCGACTACTGTCGGGAGCCATCAACTGCGCACGAGATATTATAGTGCCACAAGTGTACGCGCAAACACAGAGGCACTCACTCGTCCCAACCTACCCGCGTCCGATGTAACGCTGATGCGATAAGATCGGAGGTAGGCTAGGATGCTGTGTCCGAAACACGGGGACAATTACAACACAACCAGACCCGAAAACCAACAATTTATGTTTTAGCACAAATGTTGGCTCCGGCTGGGATTCGAACCCAGGACCCGCGGCTTAGAAGTCAGGTACTCTGACCACTAGGCCACGCGGTCGTCAAATACTTAAGAGTATGTGTATAAGAACCATATGTTCGTGCTTTTATTCATTCCACGCACTCTTGCTTTAAAGAAGTGGCCTTTACCTTCCCCAAGTCTGAACTTCAAAAACCCGCCGTACACTCTGTCACGCTTGTTTCTATTTGTAAACGCCAACAGTGTTCTTATCGCCTTGTAAATAAGTCTCATAATCAATCAAAATGTTGTTTGGAAGCGCTAATATTGGCAGCTTCTCCGCGCATGCGCGATATCCTGAGCGGCCATTTTCAGGATAACTCACACAGCGAAACAATGGTTTCACACATGCGCAATTGTATCACACTTCACGAAGGATGCTAGAGTGGTTGGGTGTATACGTGTGTATTCTTAGGCCTGTGTTAGTGGGATGCTGAGTAAGGGCTCCTTCATACTGTTGTTGATATTCGGACCAAGTTTATTGGGCATTTAGTAAACAGGAAAGTTTTGTAATCTTTATTTACACTTTTCATATTTTAATTTTTTTAACGTAGATTTACTTTAATTTCTAGATAGAGCTTCAAACATTTGTTCATTTTTTTTACTAAATCATATAATTGTGTTATATACTTCAAGAAACAAGTCTAAGTCTTCGTCAACTGTAAAAAGCATTGTTAAATAGATAACTAATAAAGGAAACCTGCACTTCATATGTATATATACAAAAATACTAATTATAACGTGCTATATATCAAGGTGTCGTAGGAGGCGACTAAGGTATTTTTGCGGACAGCCTTTGTTCGTGAAGATTAACACCATAATGTGCAATGCTGTCACTATACTGCTCATGGAAACGCAACGAAGAGTTAGATTTTTTTGACACGTAGCAAAACTACGGCGATGTGGTTCGTCACCTGTCACGTCTCGTTCCCCGCGGGGGAAGTGGAAGAAGAAAGTGGACTACACGAGTAGCCTCTGCCTACCCTTTTATGGTAGAAAGGAGTTACTGCAGGTTTGTAGAACAAAAATAACAGTAAAGCTAAACTTTTCTCGACACGCTCCAGCAAGGTTTCATACAGATTTCTCTTGTTCGTTCAATTTATTTACAAAACCGAACGCGTTACAGCGTCTCTATCAATAAAAGAACAACGGAGAAATTTACGCCGAACGCACCGCCCAAATTGCCGCTGAAAACAGGGGCGTGTTACTAAAACATTTACTTAATTTATTATTCGGAGTATTCGGCTCTCTGAACGTGCCCCAACGTCTGACCTGACCTGGCTTGAGAGCGGCACAGATTTAGTCAGCCCCGCGACACCAACGCCGGCGGTCGCTCCGCACGGCCCGCGGTAAGTCCATCCCTTTCCCGCAAACCGGCGTTAGACTCGGTGCGAAAGAAACAGTGCAGTGGAAAAACGTAGGTACGTAGTAATTAAGGGTTGACTTGCGTGTCGTAGGTTAAAGTTCCTTAGAGTGGCCATTAATTATTATTCCGTTGTGGCGACGTCGCGAACGGGTAACAAGATGCTATTTAGATCCTGTACGGACGTGGAAAAAGTAAGGTTATATCAAGGTGCCTCCTATCAGCTGACATTGAGTAGTTTTCACTTGTGTTTATGTTGATCAGTATGTTCCTTCAAGAATACAGTAGCGTAAGGTTTTTGAAAAATATGTTCGGTTCACATCAGGTATAGTTGGGATATTTTGTGAAAGATCCTTATCTGGTGGTCGACTTAGGAAGGCTGATATTAATGATAAATTACTTTTCTTTTTCCTTTTACTGTTGACTCGCTTGATTAATTGCATATTCTGCTATTAATATACAGACCGATTATTTATTCATATAAGATTTTACTTCCGACGCCACGTAACGTACCTAAAAAAACTATTGACTAGATATTATTTTTAAGACACAAGACGAAACAGAAACGAAACAATGATAGATATACACGAAATAGAAGTATCAGTCTGAAATATTATAAGATTTTACACAGTTTTTACTGTTGTTTGTTTTTACTGTTGTATGCTGTTTACTTTATTGTAAATATCTGAATTTACTAAAAATACTGAAGCTATTTTCGTGATTTTTTTACACATCAATTTATAACAACGGTGTAATTTTAATTGGTCATTATCTTCCATGAAATAATTATCAAACAATGTTCTACAGATCTAATAAACGAAGTCGATGACTAATCGTTGTGACATAACAACTATAAATTTTATGCATGTACTCTATTTCTTTTTTTTTTTAAATAACGTAGACAAATAAATATTTACGGCGTTAGGATTTCTTCTTTATCGACAGTTTCTTTTATGCACACAAACGTCACATGTACAACACAACCAAAGCCGAAAACCAAGCGTTGACTCCGGGCGGCATTCGAACCCAGAACATGCAATAGAATTCAGGTACTGCATCCAAAAGGCTACGCGATCCTTTAGCAGAGAAAGAGACGAGAAAAACGTTCACCTAATGGTAAGTGCAACGTCTGCGCCCGTCCAAAGACATCTTACATACGTTCTTAAGCCTCATATGAATTATTACACTAGCGATCAGTACCTTTCAGTCCGAAACACAGTAACGTTTCACGTCGTATTCCTTCACGGCAGAACAACTGGTACTGCGAGGGGCCATGCGGATGGACGTGTTACGCGGTTTTAATAAGTGTTTTATATAAAAAATATGTTATTGTTGTTTAAGAATTTGAGATGTTTGAATGTGGGTTCACTTTTTCATTTTGTATTTTTTTTATTGTATAATGTGACGAAACGAGCAAAACGTTCACCTGATGGTAAGTGCAACGTCCGCCCACAACACATGCTGTGTCACTCAGAATATTTCTGTGTGATAACACACTGCGCACGTCACCCTGAGACATCAGTTCTTAAGTCTCAAATGCCCAGTGATTACGCTAGCTCGCAGTGCCCTTCAAACCGAAACACAGTAATGCTTGCACACTAGCTGCTTCACGGCAGAATAACTGGCCCTGGGGTGGTACCTACCTAGATGGATTCCTGCAGAGGAATCATACCACCAGTATTTTATATTTTTTTTGTTTTCATTATTATTATTTTTTAATAACAGTAAAGATTTTTATTTTTTTTCAATTTCGCCCGTTTATGTCCGGTTGTTCGTGGGTCAATAATGGATCCGACTGCAAACCACTGCTGTGGGGTACCACAGATTATCATGGCGATGATAATTACGATATGTTGATTAAGAATTTATTAAAGAGTATCCGTTCAAACTTACTCAAACCTATTACACCAGTTCTTACGAATTATTAAATTCCTTTTCGTTCTTAACTGGTGGTAGGATTCCTTTGCAGAAATCCGTCTAGGTAGGTACCACCCCAGGGCCGATTATTCTGCCGTGTAGCAGTAGTGTGCAAACATTACTTTGTTTTGGTCTGAAGGGCACTGAGATCTTATTTAATTACTGGGCATACGAGACAGAGAATTTTTGTCTCAGGGTGTCCGGTGCAGTGTGGTGTCCATCAGAAATATTCTGGATGACACAGAATTTGTTATGGGAAGACTTTGCACTTACCATCAGGTAATGTTTTGCTCGTCTCGTCATTTCATGATAAAAAGTATAACCAATTGTTTTATGACATATTACTTTAATTCTTCAACCGTATGGTCTAGTGGTCTTAGTTCCCACTCCTACGCCGCAGGTCCTGAATACCAGCAGGTTCAAATACCAGCTGGAGGAAACATTTATGCAAAATCACAAACATGGTCTTAGGGTCACACTGTACAGTTATTGTTCCCGTATCTCTGACACTGCGCTCTAGGCTACCTCTAATTTTATCGCATAAGGTTATGAACACGGGTGTTTCTGTGTCCATAGTGCTACAAGTGTACACTTGACACTGTAATTTTTACTATTATTTTCAGCTGCGCCATTTTGTGTGGCACTTAGCGCTTTAAGCAGCTTCGGTTCCTGTCTCTAGACGTACGTATCCAGCGCTGAGGCGATGATTTTGAATTTTATTCGGGAACGGTAAAGTGGCGTAGTTAATGAAATGCTTATTTCATTTTATTTTATTACCCTGAAGTATCCGTTGAATTCTAGTATTTGGAATAAAGGGCAAAAATAAATTACAAAAAAATCATCATCATCAAAATGCGTTATAAATAAATTTACAAAGAATAATCTCAAAGATAACCAAAGCACGCTCCATTGTCAATTTTAGACAAGATTCAATTAATATAGATATAAGTATATTGCAAACCCGAGCAGACCATCCTCCACCAACGGCATCTGTGGCAGCCATCGCTCTCGTGCAAATGTCGTTACGGCTATAGTACTTATCAAAGCGGCTTAAGAGAATCTACCACCCCATCTCATTCCGTGGGTGTCGTAAAAGTCGACAAAGGGAAAATTAAAACCTAAAGATGGGCAGCATCTTCCTGGAACATCAGAAAAAATAAACTGCGGTTGCCAACCGGCCTGCCAAGCGTGGCAACTATGGCAAAATTCCACTCAAAATTAGAGCTACAAATTTTTTTGTTGTAATTTATGTTCAGCAGTGGACTAGTGATAGGCTGAAATGATTATGATAATGTTGACGAAACAAATCAAACGAGCCAAAACACGATGGAGCTATCTTGCTTAGTTGAAGAGTTCCTATGGCCAACGCTTGTTAATCATCAGACCAGCTCCATTGACGACATTATTGCCTTTTTACTGACACTAGCTTTAGGTCAAGTGGAACGGGTTTATAACTCAGTTGTAAAATGTCAGCTTTACATACGCACAAACATACATGAGAAGTTAGTATAAATGTCCCACTGCTGAGCACAGGCCTCTCATATCATCTCACGAAAGAGTTTTCGAGTCTCGAAGAGTCCGCCACGCTGCTCCAATGCGGGTTGACGGACTTCACATGTCGTTCAATTACTTTATTATCTCAAGTATGTAGGCTTGCTCACGATGTTGTCCACCGCTGAGCTCGTGGTAAATCAGCACTCAAAATTGTAGAACAATTTTAAAAGTACTGAGCTCTGGGGATCGAACTCTGGTCACTCGCGTACTATGAAATTTAAGCGAGCAGAAATAAAAGCTTGCAAAAAGCACAAAGTTCAGTGATCGTATTTCAAATCGATTTAAAGCATATCAGCAAGGCCAAAGTTAAAAATAAGCAACGCCGGCGTAATGTTTCATTAGCATCGTTACTTATTCCATATGTAATTAGATAAGTTAACTTTGCTCTGAGACTATTATGTGATATTAAGTGATAACATTCCGTCATGTGGTAGCGGCACAAGAGAATCTACCACCCCATCTCATCCCGTGGGTGTCGTAGAAGTCGACAGAGGGAAAATTAAAACCAGAAGATGGGCAGCAGCATATACCTGGAACATCTGAATAAATAAACTGCAATTGCCTATCAAGCGTGGCAACTGAGGCAAAATCCCTTCAAAACGAGAGCTACAAACTTTTGTGGCACTCTGTGGGGGATAGGCTGAAATTATGATGACGATGAAGTGATTACACATAAAAATAATTGAACCTAGCAATTTTTACAATATTCCTCAGACTCTGACCCAAACCCGTGCCACAGAAAGGTAGGATTCCTATGCAGGAGTTCGTCTAGGTAGGTACCACCCCAGGGCCAGTTATTCTACCGTGAAGCAGTAGTGCGCAAACATTACTGTGTTTCGGTTTGAAGGGCACTGTGAGCTAGCGTAATCACTGGGCATATGAGACTTAAGAACCTATGTCTCAGGGTGATGGGCACAGTGTAGTGTCGCACAGAAATTTTCTGGGTGGCACAGCATTTGTCTCGTTTCATCACTTTATGCAATAAAATAAACATTTCCTTAGTCCGGATCAGGCTAGATCACATTATTATTATTTTATTTGTGTTACGACTTCTATCACATATACTACACATCTATACATATAATCACTACGAGACGTGACGAATGGCGAACCAAGTCGCCGCCATTTTGGTACTAGTTAAAAAATTTCTTCCCATTCCACTAGTAGCTAGCCATCGGCATGGCAACCACTGGCGGAGAGGAAGGAAAAGGATAAGGTAGGAAATAGACTTGGGGTAGGGAATAGAAAGTTGGGAAAGGAAATATTAGGTGTAGGATATTACTATCTCGGAATGAGTAGGTGGAAGACAGTTGTTCAGGAGGCCGGGGCTGCTTACCTGATACTCTAACGTATTTACCGGACAAGGCAGCTAGGTCAAGAATCCCTGGTACTTAATTTAAACCAAGAGCCAATTATTCTGCCTTGAAGCATAAGTGTGCAAACATTACTGTGTATCGGTTAGAAGGGCACTGTGAGCTAGCCATGAGACTTAAGCACTTACTCGTATTAAAGTATAACTTATTAGGGCACCGTGTGTCACACAGTAATTTTATGGGTGCCACAGCATTTGTTATGTGCAGACGTTGCACTTACCATCAGGTGAACATATCGCTCGTTTCATTATTTTGTCCAATAAAAAAACTACAACAAGTGGTTTGCATGGCATTGGATTTCACTTTATTAATTATAAGACCTCAAGCCGATTCGGTCTAATGGTTAGATTACTCGACTTCTACGCCGCGGGTTTTGGGTTCGAATCCCAGTTGGAGCCAACATTTGTACAAAAATATAAATTATTGGTATTCGGGTCTGGTTGCGTTGTTCATGAAATCTATGTCTTCAAAACGCACCACGAGAAATGCTAGTGTGAATATCGTTGTTTTTAACAAAAAGAAAAAAACATCCTTGCCCTGCCATCTGTGTTCTTCTTCAAAGCTATTTGCGATCTATGAATTCTTATATTTATACAAATACTACACATTTAAATGAAACTAGATTTTACGGATTTTGTTGCGTTTAATTTACTATTTATAATCCACATTTCGAGCGCTTTACAGCACCCATGGTCACGAGAGGACTGAGGTGACAGATGTCCTGATGTCATAATTAACCCGGGGTACATTTAACTGTTAATCATTACTTTTATTACGATCTACAGAGAATGAACTGACTGTGTTTTGAAGTCTTTCATAAATATTTATTTATTTGTTTATTTCTTACAACAAATTATAACACCATAACAGTTAAAAAAACCAATAGTAAATTACACGCGATAAAATACAGTTTTTTTTAAATTTTGTGGTTTACCAAATATGATATAACTTATAGTATTCACGTAGAAATTATTCATACATACAGACACGCGTTTTTCCCATATAAGGGGTAGGCAGGGGCCACTTAAGTAGACCACTTTTCGACCCCGTGGAAAACTTGACGTCGAAATCACTACGGCATTTAAAACTTTGTTTCAACTTCTTAATTATTACTGTAAGTTGAGATGTATTAATGCTTACTCTCAATTTATTTTTATCACACAAAAATATTTAACGGAGAATCTTTGTTTATATCAAAGAAACCAACGTTCAATAAGAATGTCACTAGGGGTTGGAAGATGACGATATCTTTTAAATGACATTAGCTATGACGACGAGATTTATTTATGTTGTTCCTGTAGAATTGGTTAGCATATACCGAATTAAAAAAATAAATAAAGAGGAACTGTCTTCCTGGCAATGCATACCATATATTCCAAAGCAAAACATTTTGTATCAGTTCATAATACGTCAAATATGATGGGCGGAGTCCATTCGTGCTGCCAGTCATTTATTGTTTGGTTCTCATTTTTAGTAACTGAATCCGCAGTAACATACATACATGCATACATAAGATCACGACTGTATCCCATAAGATGTTGTCAGAGACTGGGCACTCACTGCAAAAGCGGATGACTGCCACAATCCACGTTTCACCAAAACAATATAATGCACTTGGTGTGATAGGTGGTGAGCCCATCGCCACCATGCGCTGTTGGGTGCACAGTGCAATTTTATTCCTTACGGAGATGGAGTGGTAGTATTCTTTTAATGAGCCGCCACCACACGGCACGCAGTAACATAAAATACGAATAGGTCTGCACAAGGCCGAGGAAGTTCATAAAGCTGCAACCTTTTATACGAATTATCAGTTATAATTCCTTCACAAAAGGTTATGTATTTTTACCACACAAATCGATGAATTTTAATGGATAACTACAAAATTGTGTTGTGTATACTTCAAAGATAAAAATATCTTTTGCTTCGTTGGAACTCTCCTAATTAGATATTTCACTACTCAAGCAATTTGAATGTAAGTGAATCAGTAAAATAGATTCGAAAAAAGAATTGAGATCAAATTTATTTCATCCCATACTTACAGTCAAGCGAAAAAATGACAAGTGAAGACTGATAGAAGAGAACACAATAATATTTCATCATCATCATCATCATTTCAGCCTACCATAGTCCACTGTTGAACATAGGCCTCCCCCATAGATTGCCACAAAACACGGTCCTGAGCCACATGCATCCATCGTCTTCTGCAAAACCGTGTCGGTCGTCGCTCCATCTAGTGGGGGGGTCGCCCTACACTGCGTTTTCCGGTACGAGGTTGCCACTCGAAACCCTTTCTTCCCCAACGGTTATCGGTTCTCCGAGCTATATGGCTGGCCCATTGCCACTTCAGCTTGCTAATCCTTAGGGCTATGTCGGTTACTCTAGTTCTGCTGCGGATAACATCGTTACGGATTTTATCTCGCAGAGAAACTCCGAGCATAGCCCTTTCCATAGCTCGCTGAGCGATTCTGAGCTTCCTCATGCGGCCTGCAGTGGAGGACCACGTCTCGGTTCCATATGTCATCGCTGGCAACACGCACTGATTGTACACTTTTGCTTTGAGGGATTGAGGTATACTCGACGAGAAGATGTGACGCAGTTTCCCGAACGCTGCCCAGCCGAGTTGGATCCGTCGATTGACCTCTTGGTCGAAGTTGGACCTACCTAGTCGGACAATCTGTCCTAGGTATACATATTCGTCGACAACTTCGATAGTAGTGTTCCCAACAATAACCGGTATAGGTGTGACATGGACATTAGACATGATCTTCGTCTTGACCATGTTCATCTTAAGACCTACGCGTTGGGAGACACTGTTGAGGTCATTGAGCATACCCCTAAGGTCCTCCAGCTATTCCGCCATTATGACTATGTCGTCGGCAAATCGAAGGTGAGTAATGTATTTACCATTGATGTTGATACCGTATCCTTTCCAGTCCAGTAGCTTGAAAACATTTTCCAATGCAGCGGTGAAGAGTTTCGGGGATAATACATCACCCTGTCTTACACCTTTCTGCAATTGGATCGGTTTCGTACTCTGGGTCTGTACTCGGATAGCCATCGTAGCATTGGTATATAAGCACTGCAACACATCAATATACCGACAGTCAATTCACACCGCACCGCTGAAGCGACTCTAGCACCGCCCAAATTTTGACGGAATCGAAGGCTTTCTCATAGTCCAAATACGCCAGACCTAGCAGGAAGATTGTACTCTTCGGCCTTTTGTACAATCTGGCGAAGGGTATGTATGTGGTCTATGGTACTAAAGCCTTTTCGGAATCCGGCTTATTCGAGAGGCTGGAAGTCATCAAGTCTGCTTGCGAGATGATTCGTTATGACTCTCGAAAACAGCATGTAGAGGGGGCTTAGAAGCGATAAGGGTCTATAGTTCTTCAAGAGGGCGTTATCGCCCTTCTTGAAGAACAGGACAACCACGCTTCTACTCCACTCTTCCGGCGTAGCGCCGCCCCGGATGACGGAATTAAGGAGCTTCTAAAGGACTACTAGTATCGGTTTTTCACCCGCTTTCAGAAGCTCTGCTGTGATTCCATCCTCACCCGGCGCTTTGCCATTCTTAAGCTGTTTGAGAGCTATACTAATCTCGCTCAGACTGACGTCCGGGATATCATCGGAATAGTGTCGGACGAGATTTGCTCTTGGGTCGTTACTCACACTAGTGTGTGGCTCCAACGACGACGTGTACAGCTGTCAGTGTCCATAAAATCTCTCGATCGCACTCAAAATCTCTGCTCTAGCGGAAATGACGCCACCGCATTCGGTCCTCAACTTAGTCAGTTGGCTCTTTCCGGCAGACAGATCCCTGGCAAAAACCTTTGAGCCTTGGTTTCGCTCTATCGCTTCCTCAATACGAGCTGTATTGAAGTTGCGAAGGTATCGCCGTATACATTTGGAGATCTGTCTATTCAGTTGTCGATATGCTGACGCATCAGTTGAGGACTGCAGCCTCATTTCTCGCCTAGCCTCCATGAAATTGAGAGTGTGGTTGGAGAGTTTCTGGATCTTTTTTGTGCGGTGGGTCTTGCAAAACTTTGCCCCCACCGCATGACAGTTTCCACGAGCCTCTCGTTCATATCGTCCAGAGTAATGCAATCTTCCAGGCACTGAAAACGATTTTGCAATTCGAGCTGGAAGCTTTCGGGGTTTTGGATAAGGGCACGAGATGGACGGGGCGTGGACTTCACCAGACGCGACCTCTCCAGCTTTACGTTCAGGTTCAATGTGCCTCTTACCATTCGGTGATCACTGCCGGTTTTCACCCTAGATATCACAGAGACATCCTT
Source organism: Luehdorfia chinensis (assembly GCA_019845155.1). Taxonomy (NCBI): domain Eukaryota; kingdom Metazoa; phylum Arthropoda; class Insecta; order Lepidoptera; family Papilionidae; genus Luehdorfia; species Luehdorfia chinensis. Next base: position 1,116,724 of record JAHVAK010000420.1, read on the forward strand.
GAACAGTTGTCGTTCGGTCGTCATGATGAAGTCGATCTCATTTTTGGTGGATCCGTCCGGGCTCATCCAGGTCCACTTTCTGTGGGGCCGCTTTTGAAAGAAGGAGTTCATCATAAAGAGTCCCTCCTTCTCCATAAAGTTGGCCAGCTGTTGGCCCCTTTGGTTCCGTTGCCCTATTCCAAATTACCACCCACTACCAGCTCATCGTCTCCCATCAACACCGTGTAGTGAGTTTAGGAGGAATGTATGGCTCTTGATATGTCCTCATACAGTAGATAGGACCAAAAATAATAATTAAAAGCTGAAGGTACCCCAGGGTTAACTATAACATCAGGACATCTTTCACCGTCAGTCCTCCCGTGACCATGGGTGCTGTAAAGCACTCGAAACGTCGGGTTATAAATAGTAAACAATTAAACGCGATAAAATCCGTAAAATTTGTTTCATTTAAATGAGTAGTGTTCGCGTAAATATAAGAAATCACTTCATATAAACTTAAAAGCGGTAGCGGCCGCAGGTGGTTCACAAGAATAGTCAGGTGGCGGGTTCGATTCTGCGATTTCATGTTTCGCGGATCGTACCCTAAACCAATCGACTATTGACGCACTTTTTTCTCATCTTCACAATTTACAATTTTTTAGTAAGAAGCAACAGTCAATTAAATATTTCTAGTTATAAATGTATTGTTATGAACTTTGTACGTATCACAATCAGATCGGTGAACTTTTGAGGAAAGGTCACGTTAAAAGTATCCGCTTTTACTGGTGGTAGGATTCCTATGCAGGATTCCGTTTAGGTAGGTACCACCCCAGGGCCAGTTATTCTGCCGTGAAACATTACTGTGCAAACATTACTGTGTTTCGGTTTGAAGGGCACTGAGATATTGTGTAATCACTTGGCATGTAAAACTTAAGAACTGATATCTCAGGGTGACGGACGCATTGTGGTGTCAGACAGAAATATTCTGGATGACACAAGCATTTGTTATGGGACAGACGTTGCACTTACCATCAGGTGAACGTTTTGCTCGTTCCGTCACTCTAGTGAAAAAAAAAAATCCGCAACCGACGAGCGTGTCTGAAAACGCTAATGAAAGTAGGAGAAACTAAAGATGTGTGTCAGGATCGTAGCAAGTGGAAAGATGTGGTCTCTGCCTACCCCAATGGGAAACAGGCGTGACTGTGTGTATGTGTGTTATGAATTACTTCGTTTATGTATTTTCTAACCGACTTTTACTTGGAGTTGGTGAAATAATAATTTACGTATGTTTTAGTAAGTTTTTGTGATTGATAGTTCCAAACGTTTTCCTTCTTAAAAACCGTTTTCCTGGTAAAACTATTGTTACGGATTTTAACGCGTTTAATTTAAACTATTTATAACCCGAGACCATGGGTGCTGTAAAGCGTTAAAGTTTTATATTGCGAAAGAAAACAGAATTTAGTAAAAACATGAAGATATTCAGACTCGCAACCCGGAAAACGTCTTATGGTTACATCATTATCACATCCAAAATCACAGGTCATGTTTGTAATAAAAGAAGGTGACAGGTCGTTTTTTTTCTTTCTCCCTGTCCTTACTCGTGCTTTTAACGTCGACAGACAAACATGCCCACATCGCGGGGATGTCAGGCGTGAAACGTTTGCGATCCTATCGCGAATAATGCGTCTGCGGAGCGCTCGCTTTCACCGTATCAGATCGTCCGCGTAACCAGCGACAATAGGGTTGTAAATATAGAATAAATAAAATTAAAGAGAATTACGTTTCTTCAAGCCCGTTCCTTTCTAATTCTAGAAAACAAAACAATTAATATTTCCTTTCCGTTTACTTTTACACAAAAATGTTATGTTAGTCAAACCTAATTTTTTATGATTGCAATCTTGAATTTATTTACCCATCATCAACATCATCACGAGTAGTCTGATGTTACAACAACCCCACTAATTTTGGAGGACTACCCGATATTACTACGCTTGACTCATGCATTAACACAAGAATTTGTCATTAAGTTATGTCTGAATCTATAACCTGATCTTTATACATGTCAAAACCGCACTTAATAATAGGTTACATAAATTAGCGTCATTCTTCGTTCAGGATGAATGGAATCATTAATTGACCGCATTTTAAATATGCCGCTTGTGACGAAACGCACAAGACATTCACCTGTTGGGAAGTGCAACGTCTGCCCATAACCAATGCTGTGTCACCCATAACATTACTGTGTGACACCACGCTACGCTTGTCACCCTGAGATATCGGTTCTTAAGTCTCATATGCCCAGTAATTACGCTAGCTCACAGCGCCTTTCAAACCGAGACACATTACTGTGTTTTGTGTGTTTGCACACTACTGCTTGACGGCAGAATAACTAGCCCTGGGTGGTACCTACCTAGACGGATTCCTGCATAGGAGTCCTACCACCAGCTTTACTACTACTGTAGTTTAAGCTGTTGATAAAATTACTAACATTAGTTAGTAATTCAATCAAAAAAAATCTAATTAATTATAACTAAGTCGAATTTTATCACTTTCTTCTGCATTCAAATTCTTAAAAGAATCAACTTTCCGGAAACCCATAACATGTAATGTTGTTTGCATGTGAATCTTGGAAAATTAAGTTAATACTGTGCTAATACAACACTGTTACATAATAAATAATTTCGAAACGATAACATACTTCTTGATAGAATTTTAGAAACGGAGAAAAGCATGTAGAATAAAAGTATGTTTTACGTTTTTGTTTTGGATATTATAGAAAATAAGTAACGAATCTTGTACAATTCTTTTATTTGTATAAACATAGTTACTATTTGGATTTACAAGAGTATTTTCGTATAAAAGGACTAAGAACTCACCGGTTCCACATTTGTTATATTTTCTTTAACATTTCGCTTTCTAAGTTTCTCGGATCTAGGTCGTTTCCAAACTATTTGCCTGGAGACAAATTGTTAAGATAATATATTGTTACGAGGAATACAAGTATCATTGTTCTTGAAAAGAAGTATTGTGAATCAATAAAAGTTGTTTTCGAGCCTAAATTTTATGCCGGCTACCCACTGAACTGAATGGTGGTCAGGGTTATTCTGCCGTGAAGCAGTAGTGTGCAAACATTACTGTGTTTCGGTTTGAAGGGCACTGTGAGCTAGCGTAATCACTGGACATATGAGACTTAAGAACTTTGTCTCAGGGTGACGGGCGCAGTGTGGTGCTACACAGAAATATTCTGAGTAACACAACATCTGTTATGGGTAAACGTTGCACTTACCATCAGGTGAACGTTTTGCTCGTTCCGACACTTTTTATCAAATAAATAAAAAAAGAATATGGGTAGGAGGAATTAAGTCTCGTTTGTGACAAAATAAAAATATTTTCAGAATTTGTTTTTATTAATTTATTTATTCAAACTTCTTTGCCACTGAAATTGTACATATGGCGGACTTAATGCCTGAAGGCATATCTCCCAGTCAACCATAAGGCTAAGCAGAAATAAACATATGATAGGCGGTGCAGCAAACATTAAAAAGAAAAAAAAACAACGTAAGAAAAAATATATCTACATATACATAAGTACTTATAACTACTATATAATAACTAATGTATATTAGATTAATAGTGACATCGTATCGATCTTTAGAAATTAACACCTTACCTTGTTTTTCTTCATTAAATATCTATATTTTAATACTAAAAAAATAGGTAGATATTTTTTAATCTACATATAATGAGACGACCGCGTGGTCAGAAGACTTTTACGCCGTGGATCCCGGGTTCGAAAACCAGCCGGAGTTTACAATTGTGTAAAAATAGAAAACGTTAGTTTTCGAATGTTGTCGTGTTGAGCATGTGGAACACACGATGTGCACCAACGATATATGTCGTGTGATGTCGACCACGTGGCCTAGTGGTTAGCGAACCTGACTTCTATGTCGCGGGTCCAAGGTTCGAATCCCAGCCAGAGACAACATTTGTGATAACCACAAATAGTGGGTTTTCGGATATGGTTGTGTTGTGCATGTGAAATGTTTGTCTGTAAAACATACCCACGATACAGGAGAAATCCGTCTGTGGTGCATCGTTTTTTTCAATAAAGAAGATAGAAGAAGAATAAGGATAAATCCTAGGGTAGCGCATCATGAAAAAAATCATTTGAAGTCGATAAAAATTTTGGGTCGAACGCATGTGACGGTGTCAAAGTGCTGCACTGTCATACACTTTTTTATAGGAGAAAGTGACGAGACGAGCGAAACGTTTACTTGATGTTAAGTGCAACGTTTACCCATAACAAATGCTGTGTCACCCAGAACATTTCTGTGTGACACTACACTGCGCCTGTCACCCTGAAACATCAGTTCTGATGTCTCAGGTCAAAACAAATGCCAAGTCACTCAAGACATATATGAGTGGCACACTGCGCCCGTTACCCCTGCATCACCATCACACTGCGCCCGTTGCGCCATGAGACATCAGTTCTTAAGTCTCAAATGGCCCGTATTTACGCTACCTTTCAGTGCCTTTCAGACCGAAACACAGCTATGTTAGCATACTAATTATTCATGGTAGAAAGTAATGGTAGTACTATACTAGACGGATTTCTGCTTAGAAATTCCAGCAATTCTATTGTCGAAGTGAGTGCCTTTGAATTTTAGTTGTTCCTACGAAGCTATATTACTTGCACTGCTGACAACTCTTGTTTGCCGAAAGTCGTCGACGGTTATCGGCCTGAAAACCGTCATTCTGGAACGGTATTTAATTTACCATTGCCATCATGTGAACTTTCTACCATCGACACAGCATTTGTTATGGGCAGACGTTGAATTTAACATCAGGTGAGCCTTTAGCTCGCCTCGTCACTTAATCCAATAAAAAAAAATATCGATAACTATTCATAACTTTGGGATCGACGAGACGAATAGTCTCCGCCACAAAAAAACATGACATGAATTAAATGAATAAAATATATGTCTGGGTAGGGATCACAGAAAACCAACAATTTGTGTTTTCAACGCGTGAGCGTTACATAGGGCACGGGCAGGTTTGGACGAGTGAGTGCTCCTGTATTTGCGCGTACACCTGTGGCACTATGATAGTCGCCGTGATCCAAAATCAGTCAGGAGGACATCGTCATCATTTATAATGGTCAAACCGCGCATTTACCAATAGACGAACGATTTGCTCGTCTCGACGCTTTCTTTAAATATACGTCCTTCATTTTAACCATAGAGTTGAGATCAATGATAAAATAAAATATATAAAATAAAATGTTCACTACCCGTGAAACGTACACAATAATTTCATCAAAGGCTGTTAGGAAGTCATAATGTTATTTGGCTACACGAGAGTAGAAATTGAAGTAATAGGGTATCTTAGTATAATTAGATTTATCAATGCCGCTTCACAAATAGCTTCCCTTTATTGCGTCTCGTTAGGGCACTGCATAATTGATTCAGATGGTTTGCGTAGCGATGTATTTTAATAATACTGCACGGGCGAAAATAGCTGTTAGGGCAGTACAAATTAAAGTCGCATATTTCCTGGTAGCAATGCATTGAGATGAAAAAGAGTTTTCAGACAGACTAGACTTTTAAGAGGCGGGGTATATTGTGGTAATTTTGTCGCAGAGTTCAAACGCTAAAATGAATGACGTCGTTCAAAGCGTATCCATTTTAAACATGCTCTTTGTAGAAATAATTGCAACGGTTTCGCATAATGAAACACGGCATTAGGCAGATTTGAATTAAATCAAACTGTAACGCTTTGTGGTGAACGTGAATTCCGTGTGAACTAAGTGAGTTAAGTGTTAGCCGTGTGGATGCGGCGTAAGAGAACCTACAACCCTTTTTCTTTCTGGGAGTGCAGTAGAAGTCGACAGAGGTAAAATAAAAACCAGGAGATGGGCCGCAGCATCTTCTTAGAACATCTCAATATACAAACTGCGGTTGCCAAACCGCCTGCTAAACGTGGCAACCAAAGCAAAATCCTCAATAATAATAGCTTAGAATTGCGAGAAGTCGATGGATTCAGGTGGCTCAGGATCGCGTTTTTGTGGCAATCGGTGGGGGGCTTTAGCACTGGATTAGTGATACGCTGTAATGATGATGATGTAGGTGGTAGAGCTTCTACGTCCTGCGTATAGATACCACCGTATAGATACCACGATTGGTAGGCCGGATTAGAGATTGTAGCACTACGCCCCTTACAAATTCGATGCAGCTGTCACTGTCTCGTCACTGGTATGGATAATGAAACTCGGGCATATTTGGGTGAGGACCTTGTGATCTGTACTACAGGTCTTCGGTCTACCATAGACACCAGCTCCTCACATTACTTACTGGAAATACCTTATTTTTTTTTGTAATTTTGTGAGGAGAAACAAACGAATTCATTATTATTATTATTTGAGATGGAACAACATTCAATTCACACCGTCCGGTCTACCCTGAGCGATTGCGAAAAAAATCTTTAATACTTGGGAGAAGCCTATTCCCGGCAGCGGAATATTTATATGCTGACTGCGAATACTTGAATTACATATTGCTAACTGCAGAGTATATTTTTGGGCCGTTACCGTCCGCAAAACTTAGACGGTCTCATTTAGCTTTACCGTTCAGAGTGCAATGTAACGCTTTACGAATAAGGCTCAAGAAAGGTTCAGTTAAAGCCTCAGAGTTATAACATTAACAGAATCATCAAGGTATCCAGACCCGATCTATTCTAATAATTCTAATTTTCTAAATTCAGATTAATAAAAAATCAAACTATTTTAGTTTGGCAGATGTTGTTAACGAAGAGGGAAGACAGCAGCCAGATCCGGTGGTTTGATCGGGGGAGGACGTCTCTTTCTACCTACAACATATAAAGATTACTAGATGTTGTATATACAGTTCGTATCTCAGAAAGTTTAATTGCGCGATGACGAATATTCGTTAAGCTTCTCATGTGGCGATATAGATGTCGCTACTCTAGTAATTGACGAATAAAGTTCTGAGTGGTGAATGCATGATGTTATAATTCATCATATCATTCTGAGTTCCTTTTTAGCATGACTCGTGATGTATAATCAATAGATACATCTTTATAAGGATTAGCAATAAGCGACTACTTTTTTTTTTTGTTTTATTCTTATCTGCACGTCAGCGGTTTTTTTTCGTTCATCCTTTCTTTCTTTATAATATTTTTCCTGTATCGTGGGTGCATTTTAGATTCATAAATTGCACACGTACTAAAATCCACACTGAAGAACTATCTCTAGGCTATACAAATATTTATTTCGTATGGGAATCGAAAGCGTTTTTTTTATTTACTGGTGGTAGGATTTCTATGAAGGAATCTGGTCAGGGAAGGTACCACCTCAGGGCCAGTTATTCTGACGTGAAGCAGTAATGTGTTTCGGTCTGAAGGGCACTGTGAGCTAGCGTAATCACTGGGCATTTGAGACTTAAGAACTGATGTCTCAGGGTGACGGACGCAGTGTAGTGTCACACAGAAATATTCTGGGGGATACCGTATTTGCTATGGGCAGACGTTCCATTTACCATCAGGTGAGCGTTTTGCTCGTTTCATCAAGTTATCCAATAAAAAAAGATCTCGCTTTCATTGTTCGCAGTTTATAACAAACTCTTTTTAGAATTAAATATAGCCCATGTTATTGTCATTCATAGTGAGCCGGGTTCGCATTTGATATGATCCTTGCTGACATTGTTAATACAGAAGTCATACAGAGGAGTCATACAGATCTACAATATTCTGGGTGACACAGCATTTGTTATGGGTAAACGTTGCACTTTCCATCAGGTGAACGTTTTGCTCGTTTCGTCACTCTATCCAATAAAAAATATCGACTCGATTAGCAGGAGCTTGCTGCAAAACATGAGCGCACATTGAAATCGTTGCCAGTACTAGTGATTCGGTGAAGACTAATGAGATTAACATTCCTAATGTGCTTTGTTACCTAGTCTTTGTTATTTACGATGTTTGCTTTAAGCCGTTGAAGTCAAACTAAATAAAAGAAAATTACCGAAAAACAACCTAAGAGAACAAACAAGTTACAAATAAATACAATTATTTCTTAGCTGCTTATGACAGTACTTATAGCTACATAAAGCTCTCAGTCGTGTTTTGTAAACACAGTGTAAAATACATTTCTGCGAATTAATTTACGTTGTTGTTATTTTGTGTTTACTTAAAAACTGTTTTTTCCACTGGTTCTAAATAATGTATTAGTTTATCCTGTATCTTTGATCCTTTGTGTATTTTACCCGAAACGATAAGAATTGAATCCATATTAAAATATAATTAAGAACACAATTTGTTTTATAACAGATGTTCAAAAAAAAGTAATAATGAATATTTCATTTAATGTAGGTAAAGTAAAGTAAAGTAAAGTTTCAGCCTATAAATGTCCCACTACTGAGCACAGACCTCTCATTTCTGAGAGGGTTTTGGAGCTAGGAAGAATCCGCCACGCTGTTCCAATGCGGGTTGCCGGACTTCACATGTCTTCGAAATATTTTTTATTCCTCAGACATGCAGGTTTCCTCATGATGTTTTCCTTCACCGCCGAGCACGTGGTAAATCAGCACTTACAATTGCAATTAACAATTTTAGTGGTGCCGGCACCGGGGTCGAACCCAGGTCACTCGCGTACTATGAAATTTAAAGCGAGCGCCTAGCCCCTGAGCTACCACTGGCTCTTACTAACTGAAAGCTCTAACTGAACACTTGTGATGTAACGTAATATTTGTAGAGTAAAAAGTGAAATAATAAATAAACTTGGTAACAATATTATAATAAACTAGCTTTGTCCCACCGTTTCATCCGCGTAAAAGAGCCAACCCCGATCGATGATATACATACATACTTCCCTACTTAAATCGGATTTTGGGGTTTTAAGTGCTTTGCACGCAATCCTAATAATTTTCTAAAATGAAAGTTACCCGCTACAATATCAGCGATCTGTCCTGATCTGATCAGTGAAAGTCCCGTCATAATCGGTCCAGCCGTTTCGGTGATTAGCCGGAACAAACAGACAAAAACTTTAAAAATGGTTTTCTCTTATAAGTACCGTATGCTTGTCGTGTGGTGGCGGGCGGCTCTATAAAAGAATACTACCACTCCATCTCATCCAATGAATCTCGTAAAAGGCGAGTAAGGAATTAAACTGCACTGTGCACCCAACAGCGAATGGTGGCGATGAGCTCACCACCTATCACACCAAGTGCATTATATTGTTTTGGTGAAACGTGGATTGTGGCAGTCATCTGCTTTTGCAGTGAGTGCCCGGTCTCTGACTACCCCTTATGGGATACAGTCGTGATCTTATGTATGTATGTATGTAAAAAAGTATAAAGGATTCTTATTTGTAATAAGGAGCTATAGGTCGGCATATAGTGGCTCCGTTTAGAAAATAAACCTATTCTTGATTACTTTGTAATATAATATTTGATTAATTTCACTTTTTTTGTAAAAACAAATTGGTTATATATATTTGTTAAATGTTAACTTCCCTATAGGATTTCTTTATTGGATAAAGTGACGAAACGAGAAAAACGTTCACCTGATGTTAATTGGAACGTCTGACCCAAAACAGTACTTCGTGACACCACACTGCGCTCGTAACCGTGAGACATCAGTTCTTAAGTCGTTATAAACTACGACGTGATTACGCTAGCCCTTCAAACCGCAACACAAAAATGTTCCCCTTACTGCTTCACGGTACGATAACTGGCCTGGGGAAGTACCTACCTAGGTTGATTCCTGCATAGGAATGGTACCACCAGTAAATTATTATTTGTATTCAAAAGCAGTGCTACTTAAGTCATTATCATCGTCATCAGTCTCATACTGGAGACTGGCTAAACAAATGTCAGTCCAAAGCTGGAAGTATTTGTCATAATTGCCACGCCTGGAAGGCGGACTGGCAACACCAGACACGTTCGAATAGTCCTTTTGACAATGCTGTACGGGACTTGCCTCAATGATTTAGGTCTACCATATATATTCAGATTTTATTCAAGTATCTGATGCTGTAAAAATCACAAAAAGGCTAACAGCAATGAAGTCAACGAAATTCAGATTTTATTGAGCTGAACACTGTCTTAATTCGTACTTTTGACGTCTTGGATAAGTGGGCAAGGCTACTAAAATGCGCACGAATAATATAAAAATTATTAGTCCTCCAGGATATATCTAAACATGAGGAAAATTGCAGTTTCAGTCAGTCAGATTGCCTTCTCAAGCTCCAATATGAAAGAAATTTTGAGAAATGAAGAAAGCAAAGAAACGCAGAAATAAATAAAGAATGAACATACATATTCAAAAAGCACAAAGAGACAACACATACGCAAACACACGCAAACATATTTGCAGTACGCCGCTTAAGTACCAATGTATCACTCATGAAGTTTATAGTACCGACAACTGAAATAAGAAAGAAAAAATATTTATTGGAACAGCACAAAGAGACACATAACGTTACAAACATAATAATAAAAAAATACAAAGTGAGATAAAAGCGGCTTAGAACTTTACGTAACAATAACAGAAACAAAATGCGTGTCTTCTGGATCGACCAATGAGACTCCAGATCAGCTTAATGTCAGTCTCTAGAGACTGACGCTGATTTTCATCAGCAACCTTTGTGCACCACGTATATCAAGCTACACTACGTGACGTTGTAAATAAAACAATAAAGTTCAAGTGTTGTAAGTAAATAAATATTAAACACACATAATACGAAACAAAACATTTTAATGTAATACGGTATCCTATTTGGCGGCTCGTTAAAAGAATACTACCACTCCATCTCATCCAATGGATCTCGTAAAAGGCGAGTAAGGAATTAAACTGCACTATGCACCCGACAGCGCATGGTGGCGATGGGCTCACCACCTATCACACCAAGTGCATTATATTGTTTTGGTGAAACGTGGATTGTGGCAGTCATCTGTTTTTGCAGTGAGTGCCCAGTCTCTGACTACCCCTTATGGGATACAGTCGTGATCATATGTATGTATGTATGTATTTGAACTAATGCGACAAAAAAGAAAATAAGTGCAGCCTTGTACCTACAACCAACTGGAAGTTGATGAATACACTTGCGATTAGACTTTGTGGCAGTCTAGGCGGGAGGTCTATATTCAGCAGTCCATTTATGATAGGCTGCAATGATAATGGTGATTTGGCGATGGCAGATTCTCAAAATAAAATAAATATAAATTGGTGAAAGCAACAACAACAACTAACACAACAATATCTCAATGATTTAATAAGTCTTAGTAATTTACAGTTAGCATCAGGGAAAAGACATTTAAGGCCTGCGTAATTGTGTAGGCTCTTCTAAAATAGTGAATTCTCTAAGGTTAATTAGCGAGCGGAATATTCTACTGCGATCGAGTCATTTGTGCAAGGATTAATTGGGATTTGTCTTATTGACCATGACACGGACACTGTTACTTGACAGTCGGACTTGTGGTTAATGTTGGATGAAATTAAGTAGATGGACTGTGAGTCCTTTTCTGTTCCTAAAATATAATAAAAATGCCATTATTTTTCAATTGCAACCAAAAAAAAAATTAGTTAATTGTTCTTAAGAACCTTTCATAAAATTAACGAGAACTGTAACTTTAGTCACTGGAGTCGTCGTCGTTTCAGCCTATCACAAGTCCACTGCTGAACATAAACCTCCCCCATAGATAGCCACAAAAGTTAGTAACTCTCTTATTGGAGGGATTTTGCCATAGTTGCCACGCTTGGCAGGCGGATTGGCAACCGCAGTTTATTTATTATGATGTTCCAGGAAGATGCTGCTGCCCATCTCCTGGTTTTTTAATTTCCCTCTGTCGACTTTTACGACACCCACGGCATGGGATGGGGTGGTAGATTCTCTTTTAGGCCGCTACCGCAGTATTTAGTCCTTTTTCTTCCACTTTAATACCCGCTTTATTGTTCTATCCCACCAAAGGCATTAGGTTTTAAATTTTTAGTTTTAAGGCTTTTACAACTTGACAAATTAATGATGACTTGTTATCCCACTATTGGTGTTTTTTTTTTTTACATGAATTTCTATTACTATATTATATGAACTTCTATTAGTCTGACCAGTTAGAAAATATTTTTAATTTTTTTAGAAAATTTCAAAACTGCTTTACAAATATATCTAAAGACATTTTGTATTTAGATAATTTTTACTTTCGAAGTTTATCTTGATAGGTTCCTTATTAACACAAGTGATAACATTTTTTTCTTTAATATATAAACTAAATGTTTAAATTTGTATTGGTTATTTAACAACAGACGGTACTACTCCACGTCGTTAGCGTTGTTATAATAGTAGGCTGACATGTTCATGCATTAATACAAGCAACTCGACAACAGATAGCACACTAAATGACATTGTTAATCGCGATAAGCATGGTAGCGTCACTTGAAAGGTATAAACAGCTAATATAATATTAAACGAGCAAATCTTGATTCTTCACAAATGCTATGTAGTATATTATTACATACGAGTACATAAGATCACGACTGTATCCCATAAGGGGTAGTCAGAGACTGGGCACTCACTGCAAAAGCAGATGACTGCCACAATCCACGTTTCACCAAAACAATATAGTGCACTTTGTGTGATAGGTGGTGAGCCCATCACCACCATGCGCTATTAGGTGCACAGTGCAGTTTTATTCCTTACTCGCCTTTTACGAGATCCACTGGATGAGATGGAGTGGTAGTATTCTTATCTTAGTATATTATTATGTTTCTAAATATCTGTTGTTGGAAATTAATATACACAAACGCCAAAAATGCCTATAATATATAATTAATCATAACAGCCGATAGGTGTCCGGCAGAGTAGAATAGCACCAACCTCTTTCCTACCGAGGTGTCGTGAAAGGCGACTAAGGTATTGTACGAACAGCCGTTATTCGGGCAGAGTAACACCATAACATGCAATACTGTTACTATACTGCTCGTGGGAAAAGCAATGAGGAGTAAGATTTTTTTTACTCGTACTGAAAATGGCGGTGACGTGGTTCGCCTCCTGTCACGTCTCGTTATGCCTCGAGTGCGAAAAGTGGGCTTCTTGTGTGGCCTCTGCCTACCCTTTCCACCACCACCACCACCATCACCATTTCAGCCTACCATTAGTCCACTGCTGAACATAGGCCTCCCCCATAGAGTGCCACAAAAGTTTGTAGCTCTCATTTTGGAGGGATTTTGCCATAGTTGCCGCGCTTTACAGGCGGGTTGGCAACCGCAGTTTATTTATTATGATGTTCCAGGAAGATGCTGCTGCCCATCTTCTGGTTTTAATTTTCCCTCTGTCGACTTTTACGACACCCACGGTCACAATCACTAGCAAGCCTCAAGGTTTATTAAAAGATTCAGTCAATAGACACTCTAAAACACTAAGAGGTTTATAATATTATCTAATTACTTATAGAAACAAGAGTTTCCATCCTCTTATGATTTCACTTTTCCATTTATCTAATTTTTCTTTGCTTAACATCTTGTTATCCATCAGGATTATTCAAAAGAATTTTGTATAATTGGGAGAGATTAATAGATGTAAAGATATTTTTCTATCGTTCGCGAAAAAATATTGCTCGGTCGCCGTTGCATCGTCATCTGATCGCATAAGAGCTCGCTGTGCCCTCGAATATACGAACGTAAAGACGGCCATATATGTAACTGCATGTCGTTACGATTACATTTGGTATAAAATACAATACAATTGCATATGGTTCGATATACAGGACAGTTCTTTTAGTTTCAATAAAGGAGACAATTGACGATGACCTTTTGGCACTGATAGCCTCGGACTTATTATATAAAAGCGGGCACAAATAAAAGACAAGTAAAATTATGGTGCAAACATTGGCTACTGAAAAGAAGAAACTCCCATTAGCGCACTTTTCTGGCTATCTTTCTCAAATTATTTATCTTATTAATTACAACGTTTTATTCGCCTTTGGTTCAACTTCTTGCCAATTTTATGCCGATAGGTCTCCGGCTGAGTACAATAGCACAATAGTAGTCTTTCCTACCGAGGTGTCGTAACGCGACTCAGGTATTGCAGGTGTAGCGCCATGTGGTGGCGGCTTAAGAGAATCTACCACCACATCTCATCCTGTGCGTGTCGTAAAAGTCGACAGAGGGAAAATGCAAACCAGGAGATGTACAACAGCATCTTCCTGTAACATCTCAATAAATAAACTGCGGTCGCCAATACGCCTGCCAAGCGTGGCTATTTAGCATCAAATAGATGCTTCAAATATATGCATATATGCATATATATATATATGCATCAAATATATGCAACGATCATCTGATCACCCAAAATATCTGTCAATTTTTTCCACACACACCGCCCGATTTATCGTTCAGTCTTATTTGAAACGATAGATCGTATCGACATGCAGTTACGTGTATGACGGCCCTTATTACGTTTCCTTGTGTTAAGAACGTGAACAAAGGTATGCTCGAAATTTTAAATTCAGTCAGATTTTTAAAAATATTTGCGCTTAATTTAAAAAAATATTTAGATGTATTTTAATGAGTTAATAGAATCAGGCGTTACTTTGCGTTAATCCATTATAATGAAGGAAAGTAAGTTACTTTGCTAAGATCCGCATGCAAAATATAAAAAAAAGTATATAAAAAAGGTATATTACCTAGTTTTTTGAAGAGCAGCGCCCGCCCTCCCTCAGTAGCGTGCACAAGCAAACTAACACCGCCACCAGGTACCCTCCACCAACCACTACAATACTATCACTAGATAATATACACCACTGAAGTCGAGAACACGACACGTGTTTCGCCCCAAAACGAGGAATTATCAAGCGTCATATACTCTACGACAGACAGACAGACAGACTGTAACTAGGTAATATACACCTTTTTTATATTTTGCATGCGGATCTTAGCAAAGTAACTTACTTTCCTTCAGTATTTTAATGAATTGTTAAACATACACTTCTAATGTAATAATCTGTTTTACTGGTGGCAGGATTCCTATACAGGAATCCGTCTAGTTAGGTACCACTCCTAGACCAGTTATTCTGCCGTGAAGTAGTTGTGTGCAAACATTACTGTGTTTCAGTTTGAAGGGCACAGAGAGCTAACGTAATCACTGGGCATATGAGACTTAATAACTAATGTCTCAGTGACGGGTGGAATGTGGTTTCGCACAGAAAATTTCTGACTGACACAGCATTTGTTAGTTGCACGTTGCACTTACCATCAGGCAAACTTTTTGCTCGTTTCATCAATTCATGCAGTTCGAACTTTATGAACACACTCTTTCCACATTCATGTTTAGTTTTTAAAGCGTAAGATATTGGCTTAAGAGAATCTACCACCCCATCTCATCCCGTGGGTGTCGTAAAAGTCGACAGAGGGAAAATAAAAACCAGAAGATGGGCAGCAGCATCTTCCTGTAACATCTGAACGCCTGCCAAGCGTGGCAACTACGGCAAAACTCCCTAAAATGAGAGCTACAAGCTTGTGGCAATCTATAGGGGAGGCCTATGTTCTGCGGTGGACTAGTGATAGGCTGAAATGAAGTAAAATTTATGGATACACTCTTTCCACATTTATCTCTAGTCTGAAGCGAAAGATAAGAGTTTTACTGGTGGTAGGATTCATATGCAGGAATCCATCTAGGCAGGTACCATCCCAGGGCCAGTTATTCTGCCGTGAAGCAGTAGTGTGCAAACATTGTGTTTCGCACAAGTGTTTCGGTTTGAAGGGCACTGTGAGCTAGCGTAATCACTGGGCATTAGAGACTTAAGAACTGATGTCTCAGGGTGACGGGCGCAGTGTGGTCTCACACAGTGAACGTTTTGCTCGTTCCGTCACTTATATGAAATAAAAACAAAAAAAAGACATTTTAGTTGGCAAGCTTACGAAACTACCATTTTAAAACTCTGGAAGTGCTTCAATTTCATAAAGTCATCAAAGTCGATAATTATAACTTTCAATTTCATTAAAACTTCGTTGAACGGAAACCTCGTTGAATACTATAGCTTCGATAGAAGTAGGTTAACGCAACAGCATAATTTTATTTCACGAAAAGCAATTAAAATCGACACTAAGATGTGAATCTCGCGGAGCATAAAACTCGCAAGACGAGTACTTCAACTGGCGCCGAGCGTTGATAAATGGCAGTCTGTGAACTCGCTGCTCCGGATAAGGGCGCGCCTTAATTTTCCTTCTTGGTTGTTTTACGACTTGGGAATTTATATGACGGAGTTGAGGCTGCGGTCCGAGTCGCGCCGAATGACGAGCGCATACGACTGTTAAGTTTGGGCGTGGTCCGTTTTTACGCGATTTGATTTGAAATGCAAAAAAAAAATGTTTTCATAATTTTAATAATGACCACTTGTTGAGTGAATTATGAATGTCAAAATCTACACCATCGATACGAAGTCTCGGGCATCAGCTAGTAAAACGTAATAGACAGTTTACAATATTTAAAAAAAATACTTTAATAAAAATAGGCGGTAGGATTCTTATGCAGGAATCCATCTAGGTGGGTACCACCCCAGGGTCAGTGCTTCTGCCGTGAAGCAGTAGTATGCAAAGATTACTGTGTTTCGGTCTGATAGCTAGCGTAATCACTGGGCATATGAGACTTAAGAACTGATGTCTCAAGGTGACGGGCGCAGTGTGGTGCTACACAGAAATATTCTGAGTATCACAGCATTTGTTATGGGCAGACGTTGCACTTACCATCAGGGGAGCGTTTTGCTCGTCTTGTTACTTTATCAAATAAAAAAAATAAAAAGAAAATTTATTAATTGGAGCAAACCCAACACACACAAAATAATAAGCTTTATGAAACCTTAACTTAAAATCTAAATCTATTTTAGGGAAATCCAAATTTTAAGGAGCTTTCAAAAGGCTTTTTATAAACTAATTAAAAATACGTGCTGCCGATTTGGAGGCTTTGTTAATAATGAAATATAAAAGTGAACCGAATATAATCTTACTGCTAACTTACGTCTTAAACTCTTACAAAGCATAACATAGCAGTTCACATGATCCTTCCTCGTAAGCTCTAGTCTCTAGTCGAGGGGTGAAGGGCAAGGGGGATGCATAACTACCTACTAAGTTAGTTATACAAACATAGCTATATAAACAATTACAAAACAACACAATACAGCACGAATATAAATTGTGTGCGCGTTTGACATAAAAGGACGCACTCAGCATAATGTTGTGGTGTTATCCACGACGCTGGTTTTCAGTCATCATGGTTCAAAATAAAAAGGGTATTCCAAAAAATATAATAACTATAGATATATATAGAAAAGTATAAGAATTAATAGTGTAAATATGAATTACGACGAGGGTATGGTCTTGGGTGGGGGGAACTTTATTTAAAATCGTGCAGTTATATACAAGTTAGGGTGTATATACATTTTTGTAAATTAGGAATGTGGTTTTTTTACATTGATATATTATAAAACTGCGCTACACATTTGAAATTAGGCATAATCTTCCATCTTTAAACAAACGGTTGTTAAGCCATGTGAAGTAGAAGTAAAGTAAAAGAGTCTCAGTGCCTAACCTCCACGCCGCGGGTTTTTATTTCGAATCCCACGAAACTTACATTTGTATGAAAACACAAATCGTTAATTTTGGGATCAAAGGGTCTATTTATATTTGATCCCATTAACCAATAAATGAGCTTCATTCGCGAAAATCTAGCTCATTCATTGGTTAATGGGATCAAATGAAACCGATCATGAAACCTGTGTCACCCAGAAAATTACTGTGTGACATCACTCTGCGCCCGTCACCCTGAGACATCAGTTCTTAAGTCTCATATGCCCAGTGATTACGCTAGCTCACAGTGACCTTCAAACCGAAACACAGTAATGTTTGCACACTACCTAGACGGATCCCTGCACAGGAATCCTACCACCTCTGACACTGCATACTAGCCTATCTCCGAGCTTGTCGCATGAGCGTTACATCGGGTTGGGTGGATTCGGATAAGTGAGTGCTCCTGTGTTTGTGTGTACACTTGTGGCACTATAATATCTGCTGCGCAGTTGATATCTTCTCGAAAATCTGTAAGGAGAACATAAATTCTTATACAGATTTTTTTTTATTATTATTACATCGTAATCATCACCACGCTTATACTTTGTTAAAAAGATCTGCTGTCATCGTGGTAGCAGGATTTCTATACATAAATCTTTCTAGGTAGGTACCACCGCAGTACCAGTTATTCTGCCTAAAAAAACGCTGTGTTTCGGTCTGAGTACTGTATGGACAGCCTTTACTAGTGTAGAATAACACCAAAGTATGCAATGCTGTTACTATACTGCTCGTGGGAACGCTATGGGGAGTAAGAACTTTTAGTCTCGTACCAAAATGGCGGTGAAGTAGACCATTCGTCACGTCTCGTTTCCTGCGAGGGCTACATGAGGGGCCTCTATATGGGAAAAAGGCGTGACTGTATGTATGTATGAACCAAGAAGTTATACCCGAACACAAACAGGGGAATTAATAACGTTGATTAATTTTATTTTTCTATTCGTTAACGTTTCTTTGCTCTAAGTTAACCATACTCAGTTTATCACGATGTTCTGCAGCGTAGCAACGCATTTGCGAAATTAAGATTTTTTAACTGCATTTAAAACACACGTCTTTCACGTAATGGAGCTTGCTTAAACTGAAAGTTTAAAAATGTGAAAGAGACTGTAAAAGAGTGATATGAGAGATCTTTAATATAAACGAAGCCTGAATTTTACCTCATTTGCGAGCATTTTTATTTCACCTACGTAAGCTTAGTAAAAATGGAAAATATTAAGACTGTAAAATAAGATACGATAAAAGCTCGTCGCGACTCTTAGATCTAAATGTACGCCTTTGCTGCACTTGCAATATGCCATGAATTTTCTTCCGATCCATCACTTAATATTGAAAGTGTATTGTTTTTTATTTGAAATTACATAGACGATTACGATACCGAGACTAGGAACTCATCATCGTCATTTCAACCTATCACTAGTCCACTGCTGAACATAGGCCTCCGCTATAGACTGCTACAAAAGTTTGTAGCAGTCTATCCTCACTAAGAGAGGATTTTGCCATAGTTGCCACGCTTGGCAGGCGAGTCAGCAACCGCAGATTATTTCTTCAGTTGCTCCAGGAAGCTGCTGCTGCCCATTTCCTGGGTTTTATTTTCCCACTGTCGACTTTTACGACAGCCACGGGATGAGACGGGGTGGTAGATTCTCTTAAGCCGCCACCACACGGCAACTCACCTCATTAAATCCATATGGACCCATGTGGTCGTCAACTAACCGATATATAAAAAAATATTATAGAGTTTAGCGCGATCTAACGATTTTCACAAGTGTTACGTTAAAAGTATGCTACTTTTACTGCGGGTCCCTAATATTTTTACCCCTGGACCTTTGGCGGATGATATTGCCAAGGAAAAGGGTACCTTTTCCTTGGCAATATCATATTTTTTTTTTAGACAACAAAAAATTGTCAATAAAACATACACTAGTGTGTAATGACAATTTAAATCTCAATATATTATTTTACTTCAGTTTCATTTCAGAAAGTATACATTATTTTAATAGAGAATATTGTATGTGAGGCGTGTGGTAGCGGCTCGTTAAAAGAATACTACCACTCCATCTCATCCAATGGATCTCGTAAAAGGCGAGTAATGAATTAAACTGCACTGTGCACCCAACAGCGCATGGTGGCGATGGGCTCAACACCTATCACACCAAGTGCATTATATTGTTTTGGTGAAACGTGCATTGTGGCAGTCATGTTTTTGCAGTGAGTGCCCAGTCTCTGACTACCCCTTATGGGATACAGTCGTGATCTTATGTATGTAAAAGGGTACCTACCCGCCAGATAGAACGGTCTGATCCGGGGAGGACGTCTCCTCTTACTAGTATTATTTAGATGTTGTGTATAAAGTTCGCATGAAAACTTTCATAGTGCGATTATGGACGAATGGGAATATTTCTTGAGTTTCTCATGTGGAGACATAAATGTCGCTACAGACCCTTCATTATCATCCTTTCAGCCTATCACTAGTCCACTGCTCAACAAAGGCCTCCCCCATACATTATTGGGGGAAATTTGCAATAGTTGCCACGTGCGGCAGACGGGTTAGTAACCGCAGTTTGTTTGTTTGGCTGTTCCAGGAATATGCCGCTGCCCATCTCCTGGTTTTGATATTCCCTCAGTCGACTTGTACGACAACCACGGGCTGAGATGGGATGGTTTTTCTATCCCACCACAAGCCCTTACCGGCACATTTAACCGTCCACCCTGTAATTCTTGTAGTTTACTTAAACTGTGAAATTTACATAAATTTGATGGATGTTATATTGATAGTAGTGTGACAAATACAAACAAATGAAAATATAAAAAAAAATTGTTAAGGTTTTATTACACAAAATAATTTTTTTCAAGTTTTTGCTCACTGATTATTTTTGATTAATTAAAGAATAAGGACATTTTCTGTCACTTAATTCAAATTTAATAATGGGTTTTACAACCTCGGGCTCTTGACTTCTTGAAGCATGTTTGGAAGACCATCCATGATTTCCTGAACGTCCGACTATGGGATATCCTGCCACTCCTCTACCGCAGCGATCTTGAGCTCTCTTGGGGTTACAAGCAGTGGTACTCTCGCCCGAACACGTCGTTTTAAAGTGATCCCAAATGCGTTCAATAGGATTAAGAAGAGATCAAGACTACGCATTGGCCATGGCAAAGTTTAAATACCGAGGTGACAACGTGCATTATCATGCATTAGCATACAATTTTCTCGATTATAAAGTGCAAACGGTACGAAATAGTTTTGGATAACTCTGCTTTACTTGTGGTAGGATTCCTGTGCAGAAATCCGTCTAGGTAGGCCAGTTATTCTACCGTGAAGCAGTAGTATGCAAACATTACTGTATTTCGGTTTAAAGGGCACTAAGAGCTAGTGTAATCACTGGGCATATGAGACTTAACAACTGATGTCTCAGGGTGACGGGCGCAGTGTTGTGTCACACAGAATTGTTCTGGATGACACAGCATTTGTTACAGGCAGACGTTGCAATTACAATCAGGAGAACAGTTTGCTCGATTCGTCACTTTCTACAGGATGGGCGGTTTAATGTACCAGTGAGTGTATTTATACTATTATATGTTACATATACAAAATTCACGAAAAATTACACCAAAAAAATATACTTGTATGGGTATCATTTAGTACTTAGAAGTAGAAGTTAGATGAAAAGTTCTGCGGATCACCGGACTGCGGTAATCGCCATGAGTAGTCGGTTAGTAAGTCTCATATGCCATGTTCTTCATGTTCACGAGCATTAGTGATCCTCAAACCGAAGCACAGATGTGTCTGCATACCGTTGCTTGACAGCAGAATAACCGATACAACAGTGGTATGAAGGCGGATTTATGCATACTACAAACAGTAAAGTGTGCAATATATGCTATTGATTATCTTACTTCTCTGTATTATTGTTAGTACTAAATCATAGGTAGTATTTTGTTCGTTTTTACGAACACATCTATATGTTAATACGTAAAGAGAAAACTTTTTACCTCTTTTTAAGCATTTTGCACGCAAGAAGGAGTGTGAGAATTAGCAATTAGCATAGTTAAAGTTTGTATGGACAAGCAAGAAAGCTAAAAATTATACATAATATGCGTTTTAAATACATTGCATTAAATACAATATAACATTCATTATTAATGTTTTTTTCTATTGTATAAAGTGATCAAACGAGAAAAACGTTCACCTGCTGGTAAGTGCAACATCTGCCCATAACAAATGTCACCCAGAACATTTCTGTGTGACACCTCACTGTGCCCATCACCCTGAGACATCAGTTCTCAAGTCTCATATGCCCTGTGATTACGCAAGCTCACAGTGACCTTCAAACTGAAACACAGTAATGTTTGTACGCTACTGATTCACGGCAGAATAACTGGCCCTAGTGTGGTACCTACCTAGACTGATTCTTGCATAGGAATCCTACCACCATACATACTGACAATGTCAAACACAATAGTCTGTGGTCAAACCGTCGAGGGGAGATTGTCGCCATAGAATTGTATAATGTTGCCAACAAATACTTACTCAAACCACAATAAAGTTCAAATTCAAAAAAAAATATGAATTATGGTGGAATGTCGACCACAGGGCGATCACTAGTACTATTGTATAGTGTACGTAATATATACATTTAGACATACAAGGATTGTGCCGCAGTAGGGACGCTGAGTGCTACGTTAAGTCTTCTTTTAATGAAAATTAGGTAATATTGTGTAATCAGTAGTATTATTGAATTAATGGTCAAACTCTGACATACATACATACATACATAATATCACGACTGTATCCCGTAAGGGGTAGTCAGAGACTGGGCACTCACTGCAAAAGTAGATGACTGCCACAATCCACGTTTCACCAAAACAATATAATGCACTTGGTGTGATAGGTAAAGGCCCATTGCCACCATGCGCTGTTGGGTGCACAGTGCAGTCTTATTCCTCACTCGCCTTTTACGAGATCCATTGGATGAGATGGAGTGGTAGTATTCTTTTAACGAGCCGCCACCACACGGCACTAAAACTTTGACATAGTTTTTAAGCAAACGGATTCATTAAATAGTAACTGAAGAACTCCTAAAATATACTGAAATCAATCTTAGCAAATTAACTTCGTTTCTCTTGCAACCATTGCAATAAAAAGCCGCGGTAGCTCATGTGCTGGGCAATTTCATTATGTACCAGTGACCTGAGTTCTTCTGGTGGCGGCACATCTGAAATTGTTCTGCCATTTTTAGTGCTCATTACCGCGTTATTTTGTTGATTTACTGATGGTAGGATTCTCATGCAGGAATCCGTTTAGGTAGGCACGACCCCAGGGTGTATATGAGATTTTTAGGGGGACGACGGGCAGTGTGGTGCCACATAGAAATATTTTATTATGAGAAGAAGTTGCAGTTGTTTTTTGAGACTTAAGAACTGTTTTTGAGACTTAAGAACTAATGTCTCAGGGTGATGGGCACAGTGAGGTGTCACACAGAAATGTTCTGGGTGACACAGCATAAAAAAAACTGATCATCAGGTGAACGTTTTGCTCGTTTCGTTCCAAAGAGGAGGCCTGTGCTCAGCAATAGGAAATTTATAAGCTGATATTTTTTTTACTTTTTACATACATACATACAGTGATGCCTCTTTCCCATTGGGGTAGGCAGAGACCACATCTTTGAAAGAAAGAAAGAAAGAAAGAAACACATTTATTCACGGTCTAATTACAATAGATACAAAAACAAAACAAGAAAAAAAATGGAATTACACATAACATAAAATAGTATTGCCCAAAATAAACAAAAGTTAAAAAATTATATAAAATGAGTCTGTGTAGCAGCATAATACCGTGAAATGGACAGGACTCAGTAAAAATCGAGATACAGAGACTTAAATTTCTCTGATCCCGACACTGGTTTCCACTTGCTAAGATCCTGACAGATATCTTTAGCTTCTTCTACTTTCATTAGCGTTTTCCTACACGCTCGTCGGTTGCTTCGGTCTTTTAGTCGGTACTTTTAACGTGACGTTTCCCATTCACACTCGACTTATAAATCTGTTACATCAATCGCCTTTCATTCATCCTCTCTACGTGTCCAAACCATCTAAGCATCCCTTTCTCTATCTTTTTCACTACATCTTCAACCACACCGCAACGTTCCTTTATCACGCTGTTTCTCACTTTGTCGATCTGAGTTACTCCAGCTATACCTCTCAAACTTCCCATTTACACATTTATTTTACTTTCATGCTTCTTCTGCCAGACTTAGCATTCACTACCATACTTAAGTGTATTATTAGGCTGAATGGACCTCCCCCAAAACTTCTCCTTCAAAAACCATTACTTTCTGCTTACGTACATCAAATTTCATCCCTTCGCTTTTTACCATTGCAAGAAAATTAAAACGGGACTAAGAAACTCACTTACAACGATGAAAGTTAAGCTTATTCAGCTATTACCCAACTAAGCTTATTTTCTAATCGAAATGTAACACGCAAAGTATGTCCCTAGTAATAAATTATTCGTATAGATAATTGCAATATACTGCATTATTTGTAAAACATAAAAATTGAGACAAACTGGATGTCTGTTTTAAAATCTGATTTTTTTCATAGCACTCCAAAATTTTATTATTTTGTTCCAGGGAGCGTCCCTGTACAAATGTGATATATGAGAAAGCGGAAGGGATGTAATCCTACAAGCCTCGTAGTGTAGACAAGATGTGCTCCTGGGTGGTTTCCGCCCTGATCATCCTTTTCGCCATGGGTGAGTATTTTCCTGTATTATTCTACGTAGTTCTAAGTCTTTCTTTGCAGCACTAGATATCGAAATCCGTTTATAATTCGTTGTTTCATTTAAAAAAAAAGTTCTACAAATACAAGGTATTTTTTCACGCGTTAATATTCTATGAAAGCAATCAAGGCTGAAAAACTATTTGAAAATCTGTTAACGTACAGAATTTTCCACCCAAAGAAAAGATGCAATAATATCTAATACTAGCGTTCCGCCCCGGCTTCGCACGGGTAGATAGATATTAGAAAGGTTAGTTCTTTATTTGGACAAATACACAGCGACAATTTCTTCTCTAACATTTTATGTAGCGGCTATTCTCATCGACGGCTCTGCAGCTGGTCAGGTGAGATTAAGTTACCAGAATAATGTTTTATTTATGGGAACATAAGCTATGAAAGTTTAGTGGCTCAGAGCTTCCTTGTAAACAATATTTGATGTCGTGTTAGCAAAATAAAACGTAAGCTCTCGACCGCTGCGCAAAATTGTTTCTAGATTACAAAAAATAAAATGAGTAGGTTGTTAATTAATAGATCTTAGTCTATTCGGGCGTAGCGCGGGCGAACGTAGGGCTGTTCGCTCATACCGCGGCATTTTTCTTACTTTTAGCATTTATAAACCCGTCGTAACTTCTAAACGATAGGTCCGATTCGGATAATTTAACTATGAAACTATTTTGTAGGATAGGGATTAATATCGTGATACGAATGTCATCATCTCACGATTCTACGCGAGTTTTGATTGACTTATTTGAACAAAAAGCGGTAAATAAGAAAAGCTACAATAGTTAGACATATAACCTCGCGGAATTTTTTGTGAGTAAGGATAAGTACTATGAAAATGTAGTACATTATTATACTTATCATCAATAGTTTTTGCAGCGCACGCCAAATAATGACTTTTATTGGAAAATTTTTGATACCTTGAATTACATCATTGCAATTTTCGTAGGGATTTCAGTTTTTTTTTAATAATATATAACTCATGTTAAACTACCGGAATCAAATACCGGATCGAGAATATTTCTGTGTAGCACCACACTGCGCCCGTCACCGTGAGACATAAGTTCTTAAGTCTCATATGCCCAGTGATTACGCTAGCTCTCAGTGGCCTTCGAACCGAAATACAGTGATGTTTACACACCACTGCTTCACGGGAGAATAACTGGCACTGCGGTGGTACCTTATACGTATTCCTGCATATAAATCCTACCACCAGTAATGTTATCGCATTTCTTCTCATTACATTTGTTTTTATTTTGTTATTATTTATGTTTTATTTTAGTTATTTTTTTAACAATTAAATTAAAGTATTGGTAATCAATACGTTAAATATACCAAGAAGCAACAAAATATTTTTCAAACTGTAAAGTAAATAAATTACCTTCATAAATAAATATAATTTACATAAAGAAAAGCTTATAGTTCATTACTTCTGATTTATTTTTTTCACTTTCAATGTCTTTCAGATTTTACGCCGAATCTGAGTAAAATTATGGAATATATTACGACAAAAAGTTGTCCGACCGAGTCGATTATAGTTTTCGCTGGAACAAAATCTCCTACTTCTTCATCACACGTCCGGCGAAACTGTGAAACCCTTCGGACTAACAGTGAACATCAGTCAAAAAAAAACACGCAGGGGGTTCCTATGTTTACGTTGGTGACCTCTGCCTACTCCTTTTATGGGAAAAAGGCGTGACTAACGTAATGTATGCATGTATGTAAGTATTAGCGTAAACACAGGCACTGAATCTTTCCATATTCGATGTAACTGGTGTATTAGATTGGAGAAGGGACAAAGTACAAGAAAGGTGCAGGTATCCGTCTAGGTAGGTACCACGCCAGGGCCAGATATTCTGCTGTGAAGCAGTAGTGTGCAATCATTTCCGTGTTTCGGTTTGAAGGGCACTGATAGCTAGCGTAATCACTGGGCATATGAAGAACTGATGTCTCAGGGGTGACGGGCGCAGTATGGTTTCACTCAGAAATGTTCTGGGTGACACAGCATTTTTTATGGGCAGACATTGCACTTACCAACAGGTGAACGTTTTGCTCGTTTTGACACTTTTTCAAATAAAAAAAACATGCTAATCATTTTATTACGAAATTAAAAATTAAAATCCAAGACCATCCAAAACAAACATTGAACTGAACGCTTATAGCTGTTTCAAACGGTCGTTCGAAATTTTATACAGATCAATTAAATGTAATTCGACGGAGTTTATGTCAAAATGCCTTAAATTCATACATTATTTTCTTTCTTAGTTTTTATTTTGTATTCAAATAGTTGCGCTTTCGAGACGCTACAAAGTTTTAATGCACAATAAAACTTTAGAGTACATCTAAAGAAATCTGCTTTACAGAAACTTAACTTTACACATTTACAAGATATACGAATAAATTGCGATAAAACATCTAAAGAAATTCACTTTAATGGAGAAAAAGTACAAATGAACAACAAAAACTTTGGCACTGCTGTTAATGCAGAAACTCGTCTAAAATTTTAACTTTCTTTTAGTTAGTATAGTAGAGCTGGGAAAATCTAGTGCTAATATTTTATAAAGAATATAATTTGCAAATGAAAGAAAGTTAATTTGTTAAGCACGCAAAATTAAAAATGTTGTGTATTTCCTAGTTTTTGAAGAGCATACAATAGCTTGCTGTATGACCGCTAATGGGCGTCTCTCTGTAGTAGGTTCAATATTACTTATTAATGCCTCGTTTTGAAAATAAGACAAGTGACGTATTCTCGTCTTCTGTGTATTGCGTAGTGATAGTGATGTAGTCGTCTATACCTTATATTACGCTTCTTCACGGCAGTATTAATGGCCCTGCGGTGGTACCTACATAGACGGATTCCTACATAGGAATCCTATCACCAGCAAAATTAAAGGCTGTATTAACTACAACACCAAGACGTCTAAGATGTCCAATTTAGTCACCTTGTGGAATACCACGGTTGCTGTAAAGCATTTAAAGTGGTAATACCCAACCATTCAATAGAGGGGATATTGCTTTTTTTTAAATTTAAATGGTCTCGTGAACCATTGTTGGCAGAAATCTACAGACTTCCAACTTATGGCAGTCGATGCTCAGCTATATGTACTTATTTCGTTCTAATAGATCTTTTTCTTTACCCTATGCAAGAAAGACTATATTCACAATTTCGATTGTATACTGCATATTGTTATGTTCCTCACATAAGACGGATAATCCACACTTGACAGATGATAAAAACTAATTAATATTCTTCGGCGGCTTAAAAAATACTCTTGTGGCTACCTGCTTCGAGATTTAGACAATCTTGTGCGTGATTCCA
This sequence comes from Luehdorfia chinensis, assembly GCA_019845155.1. Taxonomy (NCBI): domain Eukaryota; kingdom Metazoa; phylum Arthropoda; class Insecta; order Lepidoptera; family Papilionidae; genus Luehdorfia; species Luehdorfia chinensis. Next base: position 1,144,427 of record JAHVAK010000420.1, read on the forward strand.
CTGACGTATAGTCGTTATAGTATAACGTAATATAATGACTATAGCCGATTTCACTAGATCACTGCGACGTGAACATTGCTGTCGTGCAATACTTGTTTGTCCATGCCACTTATTTCTTGTGGTCTCTGAAAAGAAGATTTTCCCACGGTAGTTAACTGTGATGGATGGTGGTGAGATCAACCGTTTTCTTTTTTCTGTACAAAGTGGAGAAAAGCATTACATCTAGCACCGATAAAATCTGTAAGTATAAAAATCATTATCCGTAAATCTTGATTAATTTGAATTTGAAATGATAATATCATATTTATTGAAGTTAAAATTCTTTGGGTGCGATTAGTGTGACATTTTAAGTGAAATTCGAAATTCGTTGCGCTTAAGGCAACGTTACTAATTCCTATTTATCGATTAATAATTGTTGTTTATGCAATAAACAGTGAGTAATAATTTTGGTTAATTCATGTTTATTTCTTCTACTTTTTTATTAAATTCTAATATGATAAGATTCCTATGCAGGAATCCGTCTAGATAGTTACCACCCCAGGGCCAGTTATTCTGCCGTGAAGCAGTAGTATGCAAACATTACTGTTTCGGTTTGAAGGGCACTGAGAGCTAGCGTGATCACTGGGCATATGAGACTTAGGAATTGATGTCTCAGAGTGACGGGCGCATTGTGGTGTCACACTGTTCTGGGTGACACAGCATTTGTTATGGGCAGACTTTGCACTTACCATCTGTTGAACGTTTATGCTCGTTCCGTCACTTGTATCAAATAAAAAAAAATATATAGGCTTCACTTCTGTCACGTGTACGGAATTGCACACGCTCTTTTCTATTTTAGTACATAGTCTATACGCTTTCCATATTCAAAAAAATCGCCGAGATACAACCTTGGTGAAAATATATTGAAGCGAATATGTTTGCATGAAAAAGGCCTCTGCGGTTGTTCGTCGACAGTCCCGTCAATTAAAATGTAAATTGGAGACACCTGTCAAGGCGAGTTGACGAGAATGACGAACATATGGTTGTAATTTTCAAATTCATACATACATACATAGAGTCACGCCTCTTTCTCATATGGGTAGGCAGAGACCACATCCTTTTTTTTGTTTTTATTTTATTTCATAAAAGTGATGGAACGAGCAAAAGTTCACCTGATGGTAAGTGCAACGTCCGCCCATAACAAACGCCGTGCCACCCAGAGAACTACTGTGCGACACCACACTGCGCCCGGCACCCTGAGACATCAGTTCTTAAGTCTCAAATGCCCAGTGATTACGCTAGCTCTCAGTGCCCTTCAAACCGAAATAATGTTTGCACAGTACTGCTTCACGGCAGAATAACTGGCCCTGCGGTGGTACCTACCTAGACGGACATCTTTCCACTTGCTACGATCCTGACACACATCTTTAGCTTCCTCTACTTTCATTAGTGTTTTCATACAAGCTCGTCGGTTGCGGGTACTTTTGACGTGGCCTTTCCTCAAAACGATTTCGATCTGATCGTAATACGTTCGCCTACGTTGACCCTTACCGGCTTGCCCATTCACACTCGCCTCATAAATCTGTTTCGTCAATCTTCTTTCATCCATCCTCTCTACGTGTCCAATGCATCTAAGCATCCCTTGCTCTATCTTTGTCACTACATCTTCAAATACAGTTATTCTTTTATAAACATAGAAATATTTGGAGTAAGCAAATAATAAATAAATAAAATAAATAAATAGAAAGATTTGTGAAATACGTACGGTAACGTTAACTTGAAGTACTGACTTGGAATAACTTTTTCTATCAACATTAGATTCTAAAAGCTTTAAAAAAGTCGTTTTTTAAAAAAAATAGATTTTACCCTTAACGTAACCTCCGACCGCGTGGCGTAGTGGTTATCGTACCTGACTTCTGCGCCACCGGTCCTGGGTTCGATTCCCAGCCGGAGGCAACATTTGTGCAAAAACATAAACTGTTGCTTTTCGGGTCTGGCTGTGTTGTGCATGTGAAATGTATGTTTGTAAAACGCACCCACGATACAGGAGATAATCCTACTGTGGGGCTTCGTTTTTTAAAAAAAAAAAAACCTTAACGATGAAAATGTTTTCATCCTTCACAATAAGTCTCACTGCAGGGCATTACAACTAATAAGTTAAAAAACTTTACTTTTGATACTTAAAGGGAGATATTTCATACCGGCCGAGAAACACCTTTGAGAAATTAATACTTATCCTTATCCATTCAACCGCTCAATTCAACCGCTGAACCGATCTCGAATAATTTGACACAGCGACAGCTTGCATCCTGGAGACGGACATAGGATACTTTTTATCACGCAAAATCAAACAGTTCCCACGGGATATTTAAAATTGAATTAAAAATTTGATACAGAGCTTCATTTTAACTTGCATCTTGGAGACGGACATATGATTCAAAGTCAAAGTTAACATTTCTTTATTTAGTTTACTCTTATGAATGTCAAAATCTACACCATCGATACGAAATCTCGGGCATCAGCTAGTGAAACATAACAGACAGATTATTATATTTAAAAAAAAAATAATAATAAAAATAGGCGTCAGGATTCTTATGCAGGAATCCGTCTAGGTAGGTACCACCCCAGGGCCAGTTATCCTGCCGTAAAGAAGTAGTGTGCAAACATTACTGTGTTTCGGTTTGAACGGCACTGTGAGCAAGCGTAATCACAGCGTAATCACTATGCATATGAGACTTAAGAACTGATGTCTCAGGGTGACGGGCACAGTGTGGTATCACACAGAAATGTTCTGGGTGACACAGCATTTGTTATGGGCTGGCCACGACCGCGTGGCCTAGTGGTCAGAGTACCTGACTTCTAAGCCGCGGGTCCTGAGTTCGAATCTCAGCCGGAGCCAACATTTGTGCTAAAACATAATTGGTGGTTTTCGGGTCTGGTTGTGTTGTGATTGTCCCCGTGTTTCTGACACTGCATCCTAGCCTACCTCCGATCTTATCGCATCAGCGTTACATCGGGCGCGGGTAGGTTGGGACGAGTGAGTGCCTCTGTGTTTGCGCGTACACTTGTGGCACTATAATATCTCCTGCGCAGTTGATGGCTCTCGACAGTAGACGCAAGTTGTCCCCGTGGTCGATCGGCTAGGAGAACATCATCATCATGGGTTGGCGTTGCACTTGCCATCAGGTGAACGTTTTGCTCGTTTTATTACGTTCTCATAAAAAAATTGTTGAACGAACGGTTGTATTGACGTCATTACATCTTAAATATTGTCATGAATAATACAAATATTAAATTAAACATCGTTACTTACAGAATTAATGTACTGACTTTCTGTTTAAAACACTGAAACAAATATCGCCTTTGACGAAATTCCCTTACACCGTTATCCTTCACCTATTACTTTAAAATATCTTAATTAATTCGTTGGGCGAGATCAAAGGTCGGTACAAAAAGTGGAGGGCAACGTCGCTAAAGCTTCTTTTCAATTTCATGTCAAAACACGACGGATGCTTTCATCCATTCCAGCTTTTGTGAATATTTCTTAATGGAAATATCAACAAAAGCTCGAATTCAACACTTCTCGTATTTATCGTTTTTGTTTTCAACTTTAAACCCCAACGACTCAGAGGGAACAGTAAAACAATTATTGTTGACGGTGGTCAGGAGTTTTATTGGATTTAAACTGTGTAACGTTGACTATAAGACTACAATACGTACCTGTTTGCTAACAAACTTGTATTATGTAGTATCGTTCGCCAGAATAAATGCTTTAAATGATAGAAAGTAGGTTTGCTTAAGACAGTAGGTATCCGCCTAGGATACGTGTTTTTTTTATCGGATTAAGCGACGAAACGATCAAAACGTTCACCTGATGATAAATGCAACCTTTGCCTGTAACAAACGCTGTCATCCAGAACATTTCCTTGTGACACCACACCCTCTCCCACCACGCCCTCTCAGGGTCCCTTGCGCCAGTCATCCATAAAGGTTTGGGCTAACCGTGCTACCCACCTTTTGATCCGGCGAAGCTATGAACGCCTTCTGGCTAACTGTAATCGGTCCTAACAAGGCGGTAAAAGACTGTTATTGAGAAAAATTAAATTTTGAAGTCTAGACCAATTAAACATTAAGTTAACTATGTAAACCTCTATTTAGATTTCTATGAAGGAATCCGTCTAGGTGGGTATCACCCCAGGAACACACAACTATGTCCCGACAGAAATATTTGCCCGGTCTGTAAGGCAATAATAGTAATAAATTACTGGGCATATAAGACTGGAGAACTGATGTCAGGGAATCGCACCACCAGTGAAATATTTATCGATAAAAAATATAAGAATTTAATTCAGCCTATCACTAGTCCACTGCTGAATATTGCCCTCCCTCATAGATAGGCAAAAAAGTTTGTAGCTCTTATTTTAGGGGATTTTGTCCATAAGTTGCCAAGCTTGGCAAGTGGGTTGGCAACCGCAGTTCATTTATTGAGATGTTCCACTAAGATGCTACTGTCCATCCACAGGTTTTAATTTTCCCTCTGTCGACTTTTAACACCCACGTGATGAGATGGGGTGGTAGGTTCTGTTAAGCCACCACCACTCGACGCCTAGTGGAACTTACTTTAGGTATTTTATTTGAAGCGCTTATTAGATTGACCAATTTAAGCCACTATACGGCTTTAATTGCGGCTTAAAACGGCGGCTCGTCAAAAGAATACTACCACTCCATCTCATCCAATGGATCTCGTAAAAGGCGAGTAAGGAATTAAACTGCACTGTGCACCCAACAGCGCATGGTGGCGATGGGCTCACCACCTATCACACCAAGTGCATTATATTGTTTTGGTGAAACGTGGATTGTGGCAGTCATCTGTTTTTGGAGTGAGTGCCCAGCTCTCTGACTACCACTTATGGGATACAGTCGTGATCTTATGTATGTATGTATGTATTAGATTGACAAAATAATACAGATACCTATTCAGTCAGGGCTTCATCTAGGTAGGTTGAAGCACGCCCAATTATTCTGCCATGAATCAGTGGTATGCAAACATTACTGCGTTTCAGCCTGAAGTGTAATGAGAGCAAGTGTAGACACTGGGCATATGAGACTTAAGAACTGATGTCTCAGGACGACGTCCGCAGTGCGGTGCAACAAAGAAGATTTTCTGGGTGACACAGCATTTATTATAGGCGGACTTTGCACTTACCATCAGGTCAGCGTTTTGCTCGTCTCATCATTTTCTTATATAAAATAGATAGCAAAACCCTGGACAATCTTTCATATACATTGCTTGAGTCTGAATAATAAAGGTATTTCTCGTCGTAAACCACACGTGCGAACAAATCAGGTTACGAGAAATCTCTTACCTTCAAAACAAACCCACTTTATAATTGAAGCGAACAAATGTTGATCGAGGACTGTCTGCACGGTTCGCTACACTTATTGTGAAAGCTTCAATACTTTACCATTACAAATAATGTGTCTGAACAGTCAACATATCTACATTCATACAGTTATATATTTTTACCATAGAAGGGGTAGGCAGACACCTCACTTTTCGCATCGCGAACCACATCGCCGCCGTTTTGGTACGAGTCAAAAAGTTCCTAAGCAGTATAGCGACAGCATTGCATATTTAATATTTTTCTTCACGAATAAAGGCTCTCCTTACATTATCTTGTCGCCTCTTACAACACCTCGGTAGGAAAGAGGTAGGTGCTTTTCTACGCCGCCGGACGCCTATCGGCTGAACGGTTTTACAGGGCAATAAAGTCCCGCGGTGAAGGTAGATAGATATATTTGGATAAACATTTATGTATTTTTTTTATTGCACAAAGTGATGAAACGAGCAAAACGTTCACCTGATGGTAAGTGCAACGTCTGCCTATAACAAATGCTGTGCCACCCAGAAATATTCTGTGTGACACTACACTGTGCCCATCACCCTGAGACATAGGTTCTTAAGTCTCATATGCCCAGTGATTACGCTAGCTCTCAGTGCCCTTCAAACCGAAACACAGTAATGTTTGCACACTACTGCCTCACGGTAGAATAACTGGCCCTGGGGTGGTACCTACCTAGACGGACTCCTGCATAGGAATCCTACCACCAGTATATGTATGTATAATGGGTACCAATATATTTATAATGGGTTTTAATTATTCATCATCATCATTTCAGCCTGTCACAAGTCCATTGCTGTACTTAGGTCGCCTCCATAGATTGCCCCAAAAAATTTTAAGTATCATTTTGGAGGGATTTTGCCAACACGCCTGGCAGGCGGTTGGAAACCCCAGTTTATTTATTCAGATGTTCCGGGAAGTTGCTGCTGCCCATCTTCTGGCTTTCATTTTCCCTCTGTCGACTTTTACTACACCCACGGGGTGAGATGGGGCGGTAGATTGTTAAGCTACCACAAGGTGAATTTAATTTACGTAAATTAATTTCTAGTGTTCCGATGTTATTTCTTTCTTGCTTGGGATCCTATGCTGGTGGAAGTACTCAATTATGTTTTATAAAAAAACACTAAAAGAAATTGGGATGTTTTTTATTTTTAATTCAGTAGCCTCACAAATCATCGTTGGTAGTAATCTGTTTGTTTGCGTAAGGATTTGTGGTGTAACAAATCTGATACAGCGGATGGTCTCAACTCTGAGCATTGTCAATTAAAATACAGACTGCATTTACTTCGTGTAAATTTAAAAAAAAAAGAGAAATTTATAGAAGTCAAAAGATTGTTTTAATATATTCGAACCATGAAAATGCATTATGAATTGGAATTTGTTTTAAGTTAAAAGGCTGGTCTTTATTTTCATTACATCTTCTATCAATTAAAATGCAAATTTGAGTCACCCGGCGCGTCGTGTTTATGAGTATAAACATACGTGTTAGTATCTTGTATTCATATTTTAAATATTCCATGATATTTAATATTATATATTATTTTCTTGTGGCCGTGTATTGGCGGCTTAAGAGAATCTACCACCCCATCTCATCCCATATCTTAGAAATCGACGGAGAATGCAGAGATGGGCTGCAGTATCTTCCTGGAACATCTGAATTAATAATCTGCAGTTGCCAACCAGCCTGTGAAGCGTGGCAACCGTGGAAAAATCCCCCAATGATAGCTACAAAGTGCAAACTTCTGTGCCAACCACGGGGGAGGCCTAATTTCAGCAGTGGACTAGTGATACGCTGAAATCATGATGATGTACAATAAGATTTATTTTATAAAAATTATTTCTTACCCTAGTATGATGCAGTTATCTTCCTAGTTGATAGAATCGGGCGTGACTTTGCGGAAATCCATTACAGTAAAAGAGATAATGTATGCTAAGATGGTAGTATAACTGGTGGTAGGATTCCTATGTAGGAATCCGTCTAGGTAGGTACCACCCCAGGGCCAGTTGTTCTGCCGTGAAGCAGTAGTGTGCAAGCATTGCTGTGTTTCGGTTTGAAGGGCTCTGTGAGCTAGCGTAATCACTGGGCATTTGAGACTTAAGAACTCCTTAAAAGAAGATCCTTCATTCAAAATTAATAATGGAGTGTATCATGTTTTGGTGGTTTGACTGGTGATAGAGTTCTAACGCGGGAATTCGCCTAGGTAGTTACCACCATGGTGCCATAATTAATTATACTAGCTCTCATTGCCATTCAAACTGATCAACAGTAATGCTTGCACACTACTGCTTCACGGCAGACTAACTGACCCTGCGGTTGTACCTACCTAGACGAATTCCTGCATTTTTTGCAGGAATTCGTCTGGTAAATCTCTTCTTCAAATACGAGTAAGCTGTTGAGAATCAATTTTCAATGAGCAACAATAATCAACAAGTGTCTAACGGGCGCGTGTAAAATCAAACAGTTTAGTTTTGAGGGTAATTAGTTTGCGCTTTTTGTTCCTGCCCTCACTTTAAGTTTTCACGAACCGTAAAAGATCAAATGATTAGATACAATTAAGTATTGATCTTCCAATTACTTTCGAAATCTGATAGTGATTTCCGATTGCAGCCAATTGCTTTTTTTGAAAAGGGAAATAAAACTGTATTTATGTTATAACAAACACATGCTTGCTGAAATAATAACTAGGAAATTTACTAATTTTACATTCTTTAATTCAAGTCCAATATCTTAAATTCAGCAAATAAACTTTCTGGTGGTGGTAGGATTTCTTTTGCAGGATTTCTTTTGCCGTATAGGTACACACTACACAGGCATTTTGCAGCTTCGCCGCAGAATAACTGGTACTACGCTCTATTGCAGTTAAACCAATTCTGGTGTGAAGCAGTAGTATGCAAACATTACTGTCGGTTTGAAGGGCACTGATTGCTAGCGAAAGAACTGATATTTGACTGTACTGTATTGTACTGGGTGACACAGCATTTGTTATGGGTAGACGTGGCACTTACCATCTGGTGAACGTTTTGCAAGTCTCATCAGTTTCCTCCATAAGTAAAGAAAACTTCGTAATTGTTTAATGGATTACCGCAAGTTATGTAAAAAAACAAATATTTCCGTGCAGCAAGGATTCCTTACAAAAGATATTCTAAAAGCACTTTATACGTTGCCACTTTTTCGAAACCACGCAACGTTGTTTTGCTCTACAGCGTAAAACATAAAAGCACTTACAGAGATCGCTTTTAAAAATAAATCGGCTTCTAGCTACAAAGACAAACGTTGAATATTCTAAGCGACCATATTTTCAGCATTATTATAAAATTTTAAAATATATATATTGGAGGTCTTTGTAAAGGAAAAGTATAATCTCCATTCACATGTTCGATAAATAATTAAGGAGTTCCAATGCAGAAATCCACTATAACGAAAGCAAGAAAGTTAATTTGCTAAGATCCGCACGTAAAATTTAAAATATTTTGTATTACCTTTTTTTTTGAAGAGCAACGCCCGCCCGCCCACTATAGCTTGCACAAGCTAACTTACACGGCGGTCTGTCGTAGAGTCAAAATCACTTGATAATGCTTCGTTTTGAGGTGAAAAAAGTGTCGTGTTCTGGACTTCAGTGTTGTGTATTGCGTAGTGGTAGTTTTGTAATGATGGAAGGTATCTAATTGCGGTTTCCGATGGCGGTATTAGTTTACTTGTGTACGCTGCTGTGGGAGGGCGGGCGGTGCTCTTCAAAAACTATATCACACACATTTTAAATTTTGTAGCCGGGTATTAGCAAATTAACTTTCTTTGCTTCACATCAATATGATGCAGGCTCCAGTCAAGATTTTCGGCTGCGTTCGCAACGTGTAAAATTGTGTGCTATATTTTGAAGTTGATGACATTCAACATTTTATAAAAGAGAGAGAGAAATTTCTTAGATATTTTTTTAATAGAAAATTCTATTAGTTTTGCTCAAAGAAGAGAAATACAAATATATATATTCTAAACTCAAAATTGATTCTCCAAAGATTTTTCCAAAAATTTCTATTTATGTCATTTGCATAATGAGTGTTCGCAGCGTCATTACGGATGACAAATACGAAATATGAACTTTTATGTCGTAGCAAGTGGAAAGATGTGGTCTCTGCCTACCCCTATGGGAAAGAGGCGTGACTGTATGTATGTATGTATGTCATCAGTTGCGGCGCTAGCCCGCTCCAATTTGCATTTTAATTGACAGGGTTCGATAAAAACCGCGACAGCTCTTTTGATTGAAAAATTTTAATTGAAGCAAAAACAATTTAAGTTTCAATACTTGATGTCTGTTATATATTTATTATGTCATCATCATCATCATCATAATTTCAGCCTATCACTAGTCCACTACTAAACATAACCATGACGACCGCGTGGCCTAGTTGTCAGAGTACCTGACTTCTAAGCCGCCGGTCCCGGGTTCGAATCCCAGCCGGAGCCAACATTTGTGCACATAAATTGTTGGTTTTCGGGTCTGGTTGTGTTGTGATTGTCCACGTGTTTCTGACACTGCATCCTAGCCTACCTCCGATCTTATCGCATCAGCGTTACATCGGGCGCGGGTAGGTTGGGACGAGTGAGTGCCTCTGTGTTTGCGCGTGTACTTGTGGCACTATAAAACCTCTTGCGCAGTTGATGGCCCTCGACAGTAGTCGGCAGTTGTCGCCATGGTCGAAATCGGCTAGGAGAACATCACTAAACATAAGCCTGCCCCACAGATTGCCACAAAAGTTTGTAGCTCTCATTTTGGGGGGATTTTGCCATAGTTGCCACGCTTAGCAGGCGGGTTGGCAACCGCAGTTTATTTATTCAGATGTTCCAGGAAGATACTGCTGCTCATCTACTGGTTAGAATTTTCCTTCTGTCGATTTTTACGCCGTGTGGTAGCGGCCTAAGAGAATCTACCACCCCATCCCATCCCGTGGGTGTCGTAAAAGTCGACAGAGGGATATTAAAACCAGGAGATGGGCAGCAGCATCTTTCTGGAACATCTGAATAAATAAACTGCGGTTGCCAACACGCCTGCCAAGCGTGGCAACTATGGCAAAATCCCTCCAATATGAGAGCTACAAACTTTTGTGGCTGTCTATCGGGGAGGCCTATGTTCAGCAGTGGACTTGTGATAGGCTGAAACGACGACGACGACGACGATTTTTACGACACCCACGAGATGAGATACCACATAGATTACACGGTAGATTCTGATAAAGCGAAACATAAAACGAAATTAATCTTCATCAAATGGTTTTCTAATGATTATCATAATATGAAAAACATCTGTTTCATTGGTCTGAAATTTAATGAAAGTAAATATTTAATTTACCGCAAAATAAAAGTAAGCCGTGTGGTAGCGGCTTAAGAGAATCTACCACCCCATCTCATCCCGTGGGTGTCGTAAAAGTCGACAGAGGGAAAATGAAAACCAGGAGATGGGCAGCAGCATCTTGCTGGATCATCTAAAAAATTAAACTGCGGTTGCCAACCCGTCTGCCAAGCGTGGCAACTATGGCAAAATCCCCCCAAAACGATAGCTACAAACTTTTGTGGTAATCTATGGGGGAGGCCTATGTTCAGCAGTGGACCTATTGATAGGCTGAAACGACGACGACGAAAATAAAGGTAACGTGAATTCACATTTATGTAACAACCTAAAATCCATAGGCTCACTATGATAAAGAACACCGCACCGCTACTCCAGTGCGGATTAGCCGACTTCACTTGCATCCGAATAATATTTTAGTTTCCTTTTTTTATTGGATAAAATGATTAAATGAGAAAAACTTTCACCTAATTATAAGTGCAACGTCTGCCCATAACAAATGCTGTGTCACCCAGAACATTTCCGTGTGACAGCACAAGCGCCCATCACCCTTAGACATCAGTTTTTATGTATCATATACCCAGTGATTACACTAGCACGGAAATACGGTAACGTTTGCACACTACTGCTTCACTACAGAATACTAGGCGCTAGGGTGGTACCCACCTAGACGGATTCTTGCATAGGAATCCTACCACCAGTAATAATGATATGTCGCTTTCGTAATTTATCGTCATTCACCGCCGAGCACGTAACAACGTCACGTATCACCACTTAAAATGGGTATTTTTAATAATTGTAGTCGTGTCGGCAGCGGGGATAGACTTTTATTTTTTTATTTTAACAAGTGATGAAACGAACAAAACGTTCACCTGATCGTAATTGCAATGTCTGCCCATAGCAAATACTGTGTCATCCCAGAACATTGTACATCTGTGTGACACTACAATGCGCCCATCACCCTGAGACATCAGTTCTTAAGTCTCATATGCCCTGTAATTACACTAGCTCACAGTGCCTTTTAAACGGAAACACAGTAACGTTTGCACACTACTGCTTCACAGCAGAATAACTGGCCCTGGGATGGTACCTACCTAGACGGATTCCTGCATAGGAATCCTACCACCAGTAATACAGCCTAGCATTTAGAGAGTGTGCGAAGGAATTACACGAATTAATTCCACCTTCCTCTTTTCTTCGTCCTTTTTTGTGGAAATACATTGAATTCGGACGAAGCGTTTTGATCCGTCGTTTATAATGCGTACAGCAATGGACTGGAATAATTTGCCTGCATCAGTCTTCCCATCCGATTACAATTGGTCGTCTTTGGGTGTCTTCAAGAGAAGAGTGAATATGCTTTTTCTTAGCTAGAGTGTTCACCATCAAAAACGACATCGCCACTTACCATCAAGCGGGATCGTAGTTAAACGCTAGCTTATAATAAAAAAAACTGATAAATTTTCAATGTTAAATATGTTTAATATATTTTAAATTTTAAATGTTAGTTTATCTGACTTTCAAATTTGTTGAGCTGTAAATTGTAGTTAATCCTAGGAAATACTAGTTGTAAAAAAAGCGTTCATAAAAAAATGTTTTAACCGACTTCAAAAAAGAAGGCGGTTCTATATATTTTTATGTTTGTTCACCGCTATATTCGTCAACTGTAAACCAATTATTTTTTTCTTTGAAACGGGATACTGTTATGGTGGTCCCGTATCGTCCAACTTATCAAGTTCTGATGATGAGATCCATAAGAAAATTATAAATATTCTGAGTAACACGGCATCTGTTATGGACAGACGTTGCACTTACCATCAGGTGAATGTTTTGCTCGTCTCGTCACTTTAACAATTTAAAATAAAATTTAAAAAGCATGATTATAAGCGGTTGAGTTGAAGAAAGTTTTTTTATAACTATTATATATATGTTTATAACTATTTTACTTACTTCACATAAAAAGGTTTCCGCGTATATTGAAATAGTTTTTTTTTATATTATTAACGTATTTCAGAAGCGAAACTTATATTAAAATGTAACGAGATCAGAAATATCGTTTTATTAACCAAAAGACTCTGATGATATGATATACAAAGTTGTTACCCTCACTTCTTGTTTATATGCAAATGCGATCTACTTGCAAGTTTGCGTTCTATTATCCGGAAAGAAAATGAACCGTAAATTTACTGTTATAGCAGCTATTTTGTAATGTACAATACAAATGAAAAATATTTTTTTCGAAAGTTGATTTTGCTTATAGTCTTTTGTTTTGTTATTGTTACCAAATCAACTAAGAAGAATTAAAGAAGTTAAGGCCGTAGAAGTTTCTTAATATTAAAGCCTGTAAATGGGTGTTATAATATAGCGGGTGATTATTATTGGATATTAGCCGATAGGCGTCCAGACAATAGCATCTACCTATTTCCTACCGACGTAGGTGTCAAAAGAGGCAACTAAGGTATTGTCTGCCAGACATATGCGTCGACGCTAAGACGCCGAGCAGGTGCGGGCCTCGAGGCGAGCCTCTTTGCCCGAGAAATCATCGCGGGGGGGCGCTGGATTTGTAGGGAAGGGTGAATGCTGCAGTGAAGATTAATAAATAAATAATAAATACTATACTTAAACATAATGGTTGCTCCAGCATTCACGGACACAAGAGAAAAAAGATAGGCAGACACCAAAGACTCGACAACCACCAGCAAGACGCCCACTCGAGCGAGCGAGACGCCGCGCCGAATACGGCGAGCGACTCTCGCAAGAGCGAGCAAAACAAGCAATGGCCGGACCCTGGTGTAAGCGTACGAGTGTTACGTCGATCCACTAATATAGCAGACCGACGCAACATAATCGCATGTGCGAGGAAAATTGCCCTGAAAAGTACATAAATAATATATAAATGTATGTAAGGTATTGTACGCGCAGCCTATTCGTGCAGAATAACGCTGTACTGCAAACTGAAATAGTGGCGATGTGGTTCGCGAGTGAGGCCTCTGCCTACCTCTTATATTGGAAATAGCCGTCGACTGTATGTTTATCTATGTGTGTTTGTGATCATATGTATATATGTGTATGTATGTGTATAGTTTATAAATATGTGTCTATGTATATAATTATAATGTAAGTATATAAAGAATTATATAGGACGCCACTGAAAATCAGGGCGAGGTTGTATTGGGTTAATACATCCTATCATATCCTGAGTGGCATTCCTTTTTTAAGCATTTCAACATGTACAGGTGGATGGATATATAATTTTTCAACTTCTTTTTGATTTTTTATTATATAATTTTTATTTTCCTTAAATTTATGTTTTTTGGCATTTGCCAAATTGTTGTTGCATTTTTTAATTACTAATGTTGTTTTGTATGTTCATTAATTGGAAGATTGCGACCTGTATTTTTTTTTGTGATTGCTTCAAAAGAATATCTCTTTCTTTCTTTCTATATATATGGATATTAATGCCAGTTACCCGACTTCACAGAGTCAGTAACTCTTTTATGGGGCAATGTATACGTTTTTACAACAAAATCCCAGAAAGTGCTAAAAGTCTTTCAATCAAAAAGTTTAAATTTTATATTAAACAAAGACTTCATAAAAAGGGTTATTATAATATTAAAGAATACATAGATGATGATAACCCCTGGGAATGAGGTGATCGCCGCCAAGCCATTTCTACATCTTTATAATACAGCTATTGTAATACAGTTATTGTACATAATTTTAAAAATGACTAAAAAAAAGCCGCTGGGTTTCTTACTGGTTCTTCCCAGGACAGAGGCATTTTTGCGAACCAGTGTAGTTTAAAAAAAGAAAAAAATGACTTTAAATAAGTATTATGTAAATAATCTATATTGAATAAAAATTTATTCTATTCTATTCTATTCTATTCAATGTGTAAGGAAGTCCAAAAACCTGCAGCAATAAAGAGTGGTATGCTCGAAATTTATCCGAGTGATAGAATTTGTAACTAGTATTTTCACAGTAGGAATCCGTCTAGGTACCACCCCAGGGCCAGTTCTTCTGCCGTGAAGCAGTAGTTTGCAAAAATTACTGTGTTTCGGTCTGAAGGGCACTGTGAGCACTGTGAGCTGACTGAGTGTGATGGGCGTAGTGTAGTGTCACACAGAAATGTTCTGGGTGAAAGAGCATTCGCTATGGGCAGACGTTTGCACTTACCACCAGGTGAACGTTTTGCTCGTTTCATCACTTTATCCTATATAAAAAAAGAACAAGAAATAAACGAATAGATCAAGAAACTTGTAAAATGAAAGGCACTGTATCGCGAGTGCGTTGTATCATGTATTTCATATTCTTATCTATATTTGTGTAGTCATGCATTTCAAACACATTATATCCAGACCAGAATATCAAAAATTTGTGAACATAAATATTGGTTCCGGCTGCGAGTAGAATACTGTACCAAGCTGTAGTAAGATAGTCTGGCTACTAGATCCATGCGGTCATGAATGGCTCAAATATATAACGACCTTAATACTGGTGGTAAGATTCTGCAGGAATCACTCTAGGTAGGTACCGCCGTAGCCCAGTTATTCTGCCGGGAAGCAGTAGTGTGCAAACGTTACTGTGTTTAAGTCTGAAGGGCATTGAGATCTATGTAATCACATATGAGACTAAGGAACTGATTTCTCAGGAGAACGGGCGCAGTGTGATGCATCACACAGATATTCTGGGTGATAACACAGCATTTGTTATGGGCAGATTTTGCTCGTTTCGTCACTTTGTACAATAAAAAAAAATAACTTATTTGCAATATAAAACAAAATGTGAAAAATACGTTAAATAACCAGTCGAAGTTAATAAATAAAACATAAAAAATAAAAAAAAATATATAATAATATAGTATACATAAACATACAAATACTTTACTACATACTGGAATTTATCCTTAAGATATGACGGAGTGAATGGATTGTTTAAAATAGTGAAGAGAACAAAAATTCTAGAGTTATGCCTTTTTTGAGAACGATATTCAGAGATATGGTCATACTTTCGAAGGCCGAAAATATACCTGATACAATTATTTAGAAGGCGCTCTAGCTTATAAAGAAGATCTTTCAATGTCACACTGCTGAGCACAGACCTCCTTTCATTTCGGAGAGGGTTTTGGAACTTGGAAGAATCCGCCACGCTGCTCCAATGCGGGTTGCCGGACTGCACGTCTTTGAAATATTTTCTATTTAAATAAGCACTACTACACTTCTAGGTAAAACATCACTTACAATTTTAGTGGTGCCGGCACCGGGAATCAAACTCAAGTCACTCGAATACTATGAAATTTAAAATTAAGACTCTTTTTTATTAGTTTATTAACGGTAGTATCACAAAAATTCTAATTTAGTTTAATTTTAATGATTTTGGCAGTGATGCAGTGCGTTCCTACATCTAAATTCCCAGCGGAAATTGGATGACACCGCACTGTTATATGCGTCCGTGGCAGTACCACCACGTGACCGATTTGCCATTCGTCAATTATTTCCAAAAAAAAAAAAATATACTAGAGAAACTTAGCTTCAAGCTATCTTCGTCGTTTCAGCCAATCACATGTCCACTTCTGAGCATAGGCCTCCCTCATAGATGGCCACAAAAGTTCGTGGCTCTCATTTTGGGGGTATTTTGCCATAAATGCCACGCTTGGCAGGCTGGTTGGCAACCGTAGTTTATATATTCAGATGTTCCAGGAAGATGCCGCTGCCCATCTCCTGGTTTTCATTTTCCCTCTGTCGACTTTTACGACACCCACGGGATGAGATGCGGTGGTAGATTCTCTTTGTTATCTCTTAGATATCTTATTAAATCTGTTCCAGAAGTCCACACAACCATCAGGGTTGTCACTCAAACTATAGTCCTCGTATTAGTATAGCATGTTTAAATGTTCGCACAACAAGAAGCAAAACCACAATGCATCGTCGGTTACAGTAGAAAGTGGTCCAAATTCACATACGAATGAACACAAATGCAAGGCGAACTTGTACCGTGTTAACGCGTGTTCTAAGGAAATAATAAGAAGAAAGTCTTAATAGAAAATTAAAATTATTCTTAGGTATTTATTAATAAAACATAATACAGACAGTGAAGCTTTTGAAACTCGCGTAGAATATTCTAGATATTAAACAAAGATTAAATTTTTCGCTAGCATTTTAATTATTAATTCCTAATCAACTTTTACGGCTCTTACATTGTCTCAAAAATAAAAGGATATCTTAGCCCAGCGTTGTCTTACCATTAACTGGCAACTTTCCTTTTTTGTTAAAATGTAATAACTTAATAAATTTTTACTGGTGGTAGGATTCCAATGCAGGAAGCCGTCTAGGTAGGTACCACCCCAGGGCCAGTTATTTTGCCGTGAAGCAGTAGTGAGCAAACATTACCGTGTTTTGGTTTGAAGGGCACTGTGATCTAGCGTAATCATTGGGCATATGAGACTTATAAACTGATGTCTCAGGGTGATGGGCACAGTGAGGTGTCACACAGAAATGTTCTGGGTGACACTGCATTTGTTATGGGTAGACGTTGCACTTATCATCGGGTGAACGTTTTACTCGTTTCATCACTTTAAACAATTAAAAAAAAACTATTATAAATTTTTCCTTTTCATCTAATTTTCTCATCTGCATCAGAAGTTAGTTTTTGGTTTCGCTACCAAGAGGTACTCGTGTGGTGGCGGCTTTAGAGAATCTACCACCACATCTAATCCCATGGGTGTCATAAAAGTGGACAGAGGGCAAATAGAAACCATTAGATGGGCAGCAGCGTCTTCCTGGAACTTCTGAATAAATAAACTGCGGTTGGCAACCCGCCTGTTAAGCGTGGCAACTATGTCAAAATCCCCCAAAACAAGAGCTATTAAGTGCAGCAATTTATGGGTTGGCCTATGCTCAACAGTGGACTAGTAATAGGCTGCTATGATTATGATGATGATGACCAAGAGGTACCGCTCTTGCCCATTTTGGCGTACCTCCCGCCGATTTATTATTTTGCTGGTAAACATAAACATTTTTTATATAATTACTGTAATTAAGCAACTCTCAAATGTATATTTACTGGTGGGAGGATTTTATACAGAACTTCGCCGAGTGATTTCTGAACACTTCTGAGTTTCGATTTCAAGAGTATTGTATCTAGTGTAAACACTGGGCATGACAAGCATACTGTGACGTACATAATAAACTACACATAAGTTTCTAATACATATTTATAGAAGTCTCCCATCTGTTATAGGCACACGAGGGAGTTATCATCAGGTTTACAATTACTGGTAGGATTTCTATGCAAGTATCAATCAATCAATCAATCAATATATTCTTTATTGTACACCAAAAACAAAGCACAAAAATAACAAAAGTGTAACAATATGTACAATAGGCGGTCTTATCGCTCAGAAAGCGATTTCTTCCAGACAACCATTGTAAATAGAATTGTTGTAATTAAGAAGGGAGCAGAGGGGGGTGTACATTAATTAATGTAAAGCACATGATGAAGGCATTCGAAGATAAAAGCAATAGACAGTTCGGGAAAAAGGAAGCATAAAATCATAGTTCCAAGAAATGAGCTTTTACGAGTTGTTTAAAGGAACAAAGGGACTTAGCTTGTCGAATGTGTAGGGGTAAGGAATTCCATAATCGCACAGCTGTGACCGTAAAAGATTTCTTGAAGAAAGAGGAGGAATGCATAGGAGTTTGGAGGGAGAGATTGACAGAAGAACGAAGGAACCGTTCATGGGAGAGGGAAATATACTGAAAGCGGTCTTTCAAGTATTTAGGAGTGCAGGGATTGAACAGCACGCAGTACAAAGCAGAAAGAATATGAGTATTCCTGCGAAGTCGGATTGGCAGCCACTTGAGCTGTTTACGAAAATCGGAAACATGATCATATTTGCGAAGCCCAAATATGAATCGTAGGCACGAATTTTGAATTCGCTCAAGTTTATCAAGCTGCACTTCGGTAATGTCAAGATAGCAAATATCAGCATAGTCAAGGATGGGCAGAAGTAATGAATGAGCGAGCGCAACTTTAGTAGCAGTGGGGAGGAAATTACGTAGTCGTCGTAGAGAGCCTAGAGCAGAGAACATTTTCCTACTAGTCTCATTTATCTGTGGAGTCCATGTCAGACAGGCATCAACATATATTCCCAGATTCTTCACCTTATTACTGTATGGGATAACAGTATCGTTGAGAATAATTGGTGGTAGACTAGACCAGTCGATTTTAGCAGCTAATCTAGAACTCCCAATGATAATGGCTTGAGTTTTCGTCGGATTAATAGTTAAGCCATATGCTTTACTCCAATTCGAAATACAAGTCAAATCTGCATTAGTGCTTTCAATTGCTATGGACAGGTTTTCCAGAGAAGATTGGAAATAAATCTGGAGGTCGTCAGCGTACAAGTGGTAAGAAGAAGACAAGTGATGACTAATAGTATTAATGAAAATTGCAAACAATAGAGGAGACAACACGCCACCTTGTGGAACGCCGGCAACAGTAGTAGTCCAGGAAGAGAAAACATCCTGTACCTGAATACGTTGTCGGCGACCAAATAAGTAACTACGAAACCAATCAACTACAATCGGAGATATGTTGAGAGAACGCAAAATACTCAACAATACGTCAAAATCCACAGTATTAAATGCATTGCTGAAGTCAAGCAAAGTCAGTATAGTAAGCTTTTGGTTTTCCATGCCATAACGAATGTCGTCGGTAACTTGTAGGAGTGCTGTAGTCGTGCTATGGCCAGGACGAAATCCGGATTGCAAAGGATTGAGGAGATTGTGTTGCACAAGGTAGGAACTTAGTTGCTTGTGGACGAGGCGTTCGAGAACTTTAGATAGGAATGGAAGTAGAGAAATAGGCCGGTAATCGGAGAAACTGGAGGGATTTGTCTTTTTCGGGAGAGGGATCACGTTAGCATCTTTCCAAGCCGAAGGAAAAGAAGCGGTTTTCACTGAGTTGTTAAGAATGGAAGTAATTACAGGGGTAAGGAGATCCAGGAGTGGAATAACCATTTTACGACTAATGCAATCGCCACCAACAGAGTTCGAATGGATGGACAGTATGGTTCTCTTAACATCACGATTGTCAAATTGACTAAAATTAAAAGCGGGAGTATTAGGAGTGGAAGTGTTTGAAAGGGAATTCAGAGTGTTAGCTTTTGCTGCGTTATCAATGCAAGACGAAGAAGAAAAATGCTGATTAAGCTGATTGAGATCGGTGTCATGAACAGAAAAGTTTTGGCGTGATTTCCCAACTCCTAAGGATTTAAGAAATTTCCAAACCCTGGCAGGGTCAGGATCTTGGACTGACTCGTAAATATGGCGTCGTTGAGCTTTCCTACACACATTGTTGCAACGATTCCGTACTAACCTATATTTTTCTTTATTTATGTCGCTAGGATTTGACTTATATTTTGACTTGGCATTGTTTTTTTTCTCCATAATTTTCTTGATGTCTTCAGTTAACCACGGAGAAGGAGGATGCCTCACGCGCACTGGACGAACAGGAGCATGAATGTCATACAGTTGGATTATGAGAGAATTAAACAGAGCTACCTGTTCGTCAACTGTAGGTGCATCTACGACCACATTCCAATCAATGTTTGCTGCGTCCTGAAGAAGCTGCTTTTCGTCCATACCACTAAAGTTGCGCTGAAGTAAGATTCTTGACTTAGCTTTAGGAGGTCTGATTTTGTAAGATAAATACAGAAGATCGTGATAGGAAAATGCATCAGCGGCACATTGACCATGTTTTTCAACATGATCAAGCGAAGAAACAAACATTACATCAAGAAGAGAAGGCGCACAATTTGGAAAATAATGTGTAGCAGATAAGGGGAGTAGGTTTAAATTTGCCGCCTCAATAATAGATTTAAGTTGGGTGGATCTGGAATTATTTTTCAACAAGCAAGTATTAAAGTCACCCATAATTACAGAATGGCAATAAATAGGAGTAAGATGTTCAAGGAGATTTTCCAAGGAGGAGAAGTAATCAATTGTGAGAGAAGGGCTATAAAAGACTCCAAGAAGTAACTTCGTGTGGGAAAGAAGAACCTCAATAAAAAGAAATTCTGCTTCACTTCCAGACTGCGATGCCGATGATGCCTGAATTACTGAAAAAGGTATATGAGATTTAAGGTAAATAGCAACACCACCACCGCCCCGTTCGGTTCGGTCATTTCGGATTAGATGGAAGCCTGGAAGCGAGTAAGAAGTAGATGGAATACATGGCTTTAGCCATGATTCTGAAACAAGAATGGCATGAATGTTTTTGCTATCAAAACTTGACAACATGTCGGGGTAATGAGCTGGAATACTTTGGGCATTTATGTGTATGGATACAAATTGCATACTTTACCTTCACTTTATCACTT
Source organism: Luehdorfia chinensis (assembly GCA_019845155.1). Lineage (NCBI taxonomy): Eukaryota > Metazoa > Arthropoda > Insecta > Lepidoptera > Papilionidae > Luehdorfia > Luehdorfia chinensis. Next base: position 1,165,528 of record JAHVAK010000420.1, read on the forward strand.
TTTCATTGGATAAAATGATGAAACGAGCAAAACGTTCAAGTGATGGTAAGTGCAACGTCTGCTCATCAAAAATGCTGTATCACCCTGAACATTTCTGTGCGACACCATATTGCGCCCGTCACCCTGAGACAGTGATTACTAGCACTCTGTGCCCTTCAGACGGAAACGTTAATGTTTGGACACTACTGCTTCACGGCAGAATAACTGGCCCTGGGTTGGCACCTACCACCACTAAATATTACACTACATTTAGTCCATATGTATGCACTGTTTATACGATAGTAGTTAGTAAAAAATAACATAATTCATAAATTACTTTTGATAGATGTACGCACTAGACTAAACATACAATATTATTTTGTCATTTTTTAATGTGAATATTTTGTGGGGACGGTCGCGGTTTTAACTGCCAGCGGAACGATACAATTTCGTTTTTATTGCCTCGCAAAGTGTGGACGCACAATGGCCGCGAAAGCTACGGAAACATTAATGTACATTAGCTAGGGATCATAAATTTTGGTTAAAAGAGGTAAAGCGAACAAAATAACTGGTAAACAGATTTACAAAAATAAACAATGTAATATTACTCAATATTTTTAGGCAAATACAAAGGTAAGAAAACAATCTTTTACGAAGTGCAACACCACACTAAAGCCAAATCGCCAAATCATCATGAAAAATTAATGAATGAATGAGTTTACTCTATATTTTACTAGTAGGAGGATAGGATTCCTATGCAGGAAATCTGTCTAGGTAGGTACCACTGCAAGGTCAGTAATTCTGCTGTAAAGCGGTAGTGCAAACATTACTGTGATTCGGTTTGAAGGGCATTGAGAGACTTAAGAACTGACGTCTCAGGGTTACGGGAGCAATGTTCTGGGTGGCACAGCATTTGTTATGGGTAGACGTCACAGGTGAATGTTTTGCTCGTTTGCTCACTATCTTATAAAAAAAATAGAAATAAATATCTACCTTCCAGGTTAATTTAGTCACCGTACAGGCAAAATTATTGCTACAGGTTAGGTAAAATTATAATCAAAGTTTATACCATTAAAAAGTCATAACAGAAAAAGATGACAACAAATACTAAACCTACCAAGCTTACAAAATGTTGAAAACCTAATATTGTTGTCGTACTAATACAAACGAAATGTTGTAAACGAATATTTTATTATTAATGTCCCGATGCTATCTATAAGTGTCGCAACAGTTTGACATCATTTCATCAGAAAATAAATACGGGGGTAGAAAATGCCACAGGGTTGGCGGAGACAAGCAATCTTGTTTCTCATTTATATTAATGAAGTTCATTCTTGATTTTAAGAGAAACAATACCGATTTTTATGAGAGTTATGAACATAAAGCCGCATTAATAAAATTGAAAATAAGCGTTGTCGTCTCGGTAAAGGTCGTCTCTGTTTTATTTACTAAATTAAATAGTTCGTGCATCAATATCTGGTCCCATGAACTTTCACTTGACGTTGTGCAATCATACACAGTTGCAATTCGCGTTACGTAAACTTGTTGGCAGATCTTTGCTTTTCTTTATTGGATAAGGTGTCGAAACGAGCAAAACGTTCACCTGGTGAAGCGAAACCTCTGCCCATAAAAAATGCTGCGTCACCCTGAGACATCAGTTCTTAAGTCTCATATGCCCAGTGATTACACTAGCTCACAGTGCCCTTCAGACCGAAATACAGTAGCGTTTCCACACTATTGCTTCACGGCCGAATTACTAGCCCTGGGGTGGTTGTTACCTAGACGGATTCCTGCATAGGAATCCTACCACCAGTCAAGCAATTATTGCCTCAATAAAATCAAGGTAATAATCATACAAAAAAACATGTACATTTATTTATTTACCATGAGTGTTTTTAAAAAAGATTTGATGATGATGATAGTTCCACGCAATAATTTAAATAAAATTACATCATTTAAAATGTATTAATATTTTGACTTCATTGAATCCATAATGTACGATATCTACGTTAAAATATTTAACTATTTACGAAATTTGTATTCTAATTTGAATATTTGTTATGAAGGTATGTATTACTATAAACCGTGTGGTGGCGGCTCGATAAAAGAATACTACCACTCCATCTCATCCAATGGATCTCGTAAAAGGCGAGTAAGGAATTAAACTGCACTGCGCACCCAACCATGGTGCATTATATTGTTTTGGTGAAACGTGGATTGTCGGCAGTCATCTGTTTTTGCAGTGAGTGCCCAGTCTCTGACTACCCCTTATGGGATACAGTCGTGATCTCATGTATGTATGTATTACTATATAAATAAATCAATATACATGTACAATGGCTTTGTTCCTATTGACTCTATGGTACGGTAAATAATTTCATCATTAATTGAGGATAATATAAGTTTGTACTACATATCTATCTCGCTAACTTAAGCACTTCAATAATTTATTAGTTCATGGTGTAATGTAAACTTTTTCATCATCATGATCATGTCAGTCACTAGTCCACTGCTGACCATAGGCCTCCCCCTTGAATTGCCACAACAGTTAGTAGCTCTCATTTTGGGGGGGATTTCGCCATAGTTGCCACGCTTGACAGGCGGGTTGGCAATCGCAAGTATATTTATTCAGGTGTTCTAGGATGATGCTACTGAACTTTACATGTATTTATTTTTTTAGAGTTCCTTGCCGGCTACATTCTAATATACTGTCATAATGGAGGAATATTCTAATAGTAGACTACTAATTCATGGTTCGACTGTAACCGACTATTATAATGTTCTAGGACCCACGGTCTTCTTTAATTTAAACTGCCGTTGGAACGTCGCCTTATGCTGCGCTCAACAATTTATTTTTCCGTTTCTTAGTCTTATTGGTCAAGCTGCGTCTAGACAACTACCACATTGCCAGTTATCCTGATGACAGACAGTACATACAGACATATAATCACTCATTTTTCCCATATAAAGGGTATGCAGAGACCAAATACGTCGCTTTTTTGAACATGGGTCGAAATTCCTCCCCCCATTGCGCTCCCATGAGAAGCTGGCCACGGTAACTACTGGCTTGGCGGAGAGGAAAGAGAAAAGTATTTGGTAGGAAATGGACTTGAGGTAGGAAATGGACTTGAGGTAGGCAATGGGAAGTTGGGAACTATGAGGTGTAGGGAACTCCTATCACGGAAGGAGCAGAAGTAGCTCGAGATGCCAAGTTTGGGGTACAATGCAAAGTAACCTGTTTTATATATACCTATGTATTATATGTATATCTGTATTTTTCTTGTTCGGCAATACGATACAATACTACTAGGCCAAATATCCCTAGCCCGTTACATCACACAACAAACATTAGTGTGCAAATATTACTGTGTTTCGATCTAAAGACCACTTAAAGCTAGTGTAATTACTGGGCACATGAGACTTGATGAGAACTGATGTCTCAGAATGGGCGCAGTGTGGTGCCACACGAAAATGTTCAGGCAAACGCTGAACTTACCATCTGGTGAACGTTTTGCACGTCTCGTCACTTTCGTGTATAAAACAACCATTCGAATAATTACAGAGCATATGAGATCGATAAATTAATGTCTCAGGTTGACGAGTGCAATGCATTACCACAGGGATATGTTGCGGTTGGTAAAATAGTTGTTGTGGGCAGACGTTGCAATTATCATCACGTTACTATCTAGTGGATTATTTAAGCTGTGGTAGATCAGGGGCTAGGCGCTCGCTTTAAATTTCATAGTACGCGAGTGACCTGATTTTGATTCCCGGTGCCGGCACCACTGGAATTGTTAATTGCAATTTTAAGTGTTGATTTACCACATCCTCAGCGGCGAAGGAAATTTAGTGAGGAAACGTGTGAAAATATTTCGAAGACACGTGCAGTCCGCCAACCCGCATCGGAATAACGTGGCGGATTCTTCCTAGCTCCAAAACCCTATCAGAAAGGCAAGGCAAAGGCATTTATAGGCTGAAACTTTTCACATTTTTTATGTCAAATATTTTGAAATATTAAACATACATATAGTCACGCTTTTTTCCCATATAAGTGGTAGGCAGAGGCTACACATGTAGCCCACTTTTGCGCCCCCACGGGAATCAAGACGTTACGGGCGGTTACGTCGCAGCCATTTTGGTGCAAGTCGACATTAAAACAAAATATTTAAATTCATACTAATATTATAAATGCGGAAGTAGCTGTCTCTCTGTCCTTCCGTCTGCTTGTTATCTTTTCGCGGTTTAACCGCTGAGCCGATCTTCGAAATGGCGCTGAGATAGCTTGCATCCTGGAGAATAACGTAGGATTATTTTATCCCCGAAAAACAAATAGTTCCCACAGGATATTTAAAAAAAATATATACCCGTGATATATAATTTCGGTGATGTAATTGCTGTTAGCCTTTTTTGCTTTTACAGCTTCATCGGATCCTGTTGCTCACGGGCCAGGGGCCCGGGCCCGCGTGCCAGGTTTGGTTTGACCCAAACTTAAATAAATAAATAAACTCCTACAAAAACCTCGACATTCGGACTGTATCGCGTTCGCTGCGTGCTTGCGCGATTTAGAATATCTCAATACGATTTTAAGTCTTCTAATGACCGTTCGAGGGAGGCTGCGGGCCTCCATTCGGACTGTCGACTTGTGTGTCGGTAACTCTGGGCGGTGAGAACCGCCCTTATACCCGTGAAGACGGCTTCGCTAGCCATATGTTGATTATAAAACATTGTAAATAAAACTAACTTTATATTTTACTAATTTAGTGACCATAATGTCTTTAATTAGGGTATTGTAACGTAAAAGGAAATCGTGAAGTTATTGCTACAACTTCACAATTTCCTGTTAATTTATACGTTCAATAAGAATATGGATACAATTCTTAAACTATTAAACAAAAGACTTACCACTGCAAGACTTCAAGACACAGTTAGCTCTATCTGCGTAGATCAGACCAAAGATAATAATTAAAAGATGAAGGTACTCCGGGTTAACTATGACATCAGGACATCTTTCACCTCAGTCCTCCCGTGACCATGTGTGCGGTAAAGGACTCGAAACGTCGGGTTATAAATAGTAAAATTAAACGCTATAAAATCCTTAAAGTTAGTTTCCTTTAAAACTTCCTTATTATTTTTATGTTACCCATTTTAAATAATTATAAAGCTGTGACAAATCTTTATAAAAACTTCGTTCAACACTAGCTCAAATAATGTGTATGAAGATTTTTAACTAAGCAGAACCAAGACCGCTCCAATCTTTCAAAAGTAATTACACTAAAAGCTGCTGTGAACTAAGCAGACTTCACAGAAAAACTCTCACAATTTTTCTACCGAGTTTGATTTAGTTCAAAATATTATGCAATCTGCCTTTAGTTGCATGTCGCACCGGTGTTCAACCAATATCTTCGAATACTGCAGAATAAATGACGTCAAAACGTGATATAACTTCCCACAGAAGTCAAAGCTGATTATTTTGTTAGTCAGAAACTACACAGACATAGTGTATAAATACATAGTGTATAAATATAAAGTGTATAAATACATAGTATAACAATGGTGACGCTGTCATTATAATTAATTCCTGCTTTTTGGATGACGTGGGAATGATTGTGATAGTGGAAAAGATTATTATACTTAAAACCTCGTGGTAGCCGCTTTACAAAATCTGCAACCACATCTCCTCCCGTGGGTGCCGTAAAAGTCAACATAGGGAAAATTAAAACCAGAAGATGGGCAGCATCTTCCTGCAACGTCGGAATAAAAAAAACTGCAGTTGCTAACACACCTGCCAAGCGTGGCAAATGTACCGAAATCCCCCAAAATGGCAGCTATGGGGGAGGCGTATATTCAGTTGTAAACTAGTGATAGGCTGAAATGATGCTGAAGATGAAACTTAACTTTAATCTGTGTTTCAAATTTACTTTAAGGCGCACGCGTCTCAAGAAATGTGTAGACCTTGGACGGTAACTAAAGGCGAAGTTGAGTTGAGATATTCACACCCCGTTCACGTTTTGGCCATGTAGTTTCCTATCCAGTGCAGCCCCGTTTCACACGCCATGCTGAAATTCAAACGGTGTCACCTGCATATCCTGTAATGGCATGGTATTTGCAGCTGCATCATAAATAATATATTTTTTTTATTCTATTTAGTGACGAAACGAGCAAAACGTTCACCTGATGGTAAGTGCAACGCCCGCCCACAAAAAATGCTGTCACCCAGAATATTTCTGTGTGACACCACACTGCGCCCGTCACCCTGAGACATCAGTTATTAAGTCTCAAATGCCCAGAGATTACGCTAGCTCACAGTGGCCTTCAAACCGAAACACAGTAATGCTTGCACACTACTGCTTCACGGAAGAATAACTGGCCCTGGGGTGGTACCTACCTAGACGGATTCCTGCATGGGAATCCTACCACCAGTGAATTTAGTAGCTTGCTACGTATATCTTAGTCGAGAGCATCACTAGAGACTTATTTCTCCAATTGTCAATATAAGGTCGAAATTTCGTCGATAGGTGTCCAGCAGAGTAGAATAGCGCCTACCTCTTTCCTACCGTGGTAACATAAGAGACGACTAAGTTATTCAACGGACAGCCTTCATTCATTGCAGATCGGAAGAGCAGAATAGTGACAGCAATGCATCGTAATATGCATTGCTGTCACTATTCTGCTCTTGAGAACGCAACGGTGATTCAGTTTTTTTTACTTGTACCATAATAATAATTTAATAATAATTGCGGCGACGTGCTCGCCACCCGTGACGTCTCGTTCCACGCAAGGGCAAAAAGTGGGCTATATTTTTAGCCTATGCCTACCCCTTATATGTGAAATGGGCGCGACTATATGTATCTATGTCAATAGAATAACTATAAAATGAATAATTAATTACACCGTCGACATTGGATGTCGATTCATGTTAACTGTACTTTGGAGGCTTTGGCGCTCATTAAGCTTAATATGTCCCATAATTAACTGTTTACAGTTAAGATCCTGTCATGTGTAATGATCTGTGATATAAGTATTAATCAGGGAAATTAGACTGATCTATTAAACATACTCAGACAGACTCGTATACTACTTTAGGTAGTTTTAAATTTATAATGGTGGCATGATTTCTATGCGGGAATCCGTCTAGGTAGGTACCACCCCAGGGCCAGTTGAACTTTTTGCTTGTTTCATCAATTTATACAATAAATAAAGAAAAGCAGTGAGGTGACGGCGTACAAAAGTGCCAGTATTTTTTTTTATTACTAGAAAGTGCGACTAGCTTAGCTTTGATCTTATGGTAGCACGCACGTAGTATGGTAGTATGCGGTTAGTCTGGTAAATCGATCACCAATTCACCTGCCAAGCGTAGTGATTATAATCAATGTCGCCCTAGACATACACTGGACTTATAACTCTGCCAGAGTTATATATATAAAGTGATGAAACTAGCAGAACGTTCACCTGATGGTAAGTGCAACGACCGCCCACAACAAATGCTGTGTCACCCAGAATATTTCTGTGTGACACCACACTGCGCACGTCACCTTGAGACATCAGTTCTTAAGTCTCAAATGCCCAGTGATTACGCTAGCCCACAGTGCCCTTCAAACCGAAACACAGTAATGTTTGCACACTACTGCTTCACGGCAGAATATCTGGCCCTTGGCTGGTACCTACCTAGACGGACTCCTGCATATGAATCCTACCACCAGTTATTATTTTATATCTGTTATCTCAAGGCTTGCCTTAAGTGCTGGTATACCACAGATTGCAATGGGCGGACTTAATGCCAGTTAGCATTCTCTGCCAGTCAACCCAGGGCATATAGAAACATTGTGGCAGGTGTAAAATTCAAAGAAACTAATTAGTTGAACCATAAAAGGTATTAATAAATATAAAATACTATAAAAATACTCAAAATACATATTAAATAAATATATAGCAATATATAATTATCATATAATATCATGTAATCGATTACCGCTTTTACTCGTATTTATATACAGTCGACATTAAGTTCTGTATTCCATGCCTAAATTACACAGTTCGGTCGTTTCACTGGTGGTAGGATTCCTATGGATCCTATCCGTCTGGGTAGGTACCATCCCAGGGCCAGTTATTCTGCCGTGTGGCAATCTGTAGGGTAGCTAGCGTAATCACGAGGTATATGAGACTTAAGAACTGATATCTCAGAGTGAGGTGTCACGCAAAACGTGTTCTGGGTGACACGGCATTTGTTATGGGCAGACGTTGCACTTACCATTAGGTGAATGTTTTGCCCACGAAAAAAAAGTTTCTACTTCCGATATTGTCAAATCATTGTAAATCATTTGAAAATCTCTGTTCTGCTAAAACGTGACTAGTTGCACTATCGAATTCATTATTCAACGTAAATTCTACAAAACTTATTGCACTTTAACGTCCCAAATCTAGCTTCTTGGAAGCAATTTCGCTCGGAGCACTGGGTAAAGCAGATTGATCAGATTTTCTCCGCTGACCTGTTACATTTGTGAACGTATATCACGAGTTTGAAACAAGCAAAAGGAAATGCAAGGAAATGTAATTTTGTGACGCGGAGGTATCTGATAAAAAATATAGAAAATATAATAATTTTTCATTGCATTTATTTAAGTATTACCAACAATTTTAATACATAATAAAACCACTTAAGCACTTAGTACCAGTAAAAAAGGGCTTGTGCCATATTACATAAAGGCAACCTCGGAAAGCCGGGTGATATAGTCTGTTACAGATAAATTATAACCATAAATACATCTATTTGTCTTTTTTACGAACTTAATTCTATGTAAACCTAAAAAACTATTTAAAAACTAACTAAAATAGTAACAATAATTTATGTATAGATAGCAAAAAAAAACAAACATTTAAAAAAATTAAAACAAATCTAACATTAAAAAAAAAACTAACATTGTTATGCGTTTGCGCAACGCCAGCAAATCCTTATACAATAACGTTTTGAACCCCGAAATCTTCGTGTAAAATATATTAAGAGGCGCATGCAATCTAATACGATACATTTTTGTGCAAAAGGGCGAGGGAATTGATTTGGTAGGTGCTGAATATTGCAGTCGGGGTAGTAAGTATGGGCACTCAATGACGTTATTAACATTGTTTGTACCATTCTAGTTAAAATTATATTATTGGATACTCGTGGCTGTTGGGGCAGGATTGCTAGGGTTTGGATGCCTGTATGTTTCACGGATTGATGTAATCCTTGCTCTCCATTGGCCTTTCCAATTGCGGCCACTTCATATTTATATTAAAAAAAAATGTGTGGGTATACGGTGGTGTTCGCGAGCGAGCGCGTCATTGTAGCTGCTCCCAGAAAATAATATATTTTCAAGGTTGTTTACGCATTAAAACCCCTGTGATTGACATTATACTGTGCTGTTGTGATTCCTGAAGAGAAGTACCAGGAGACAGGAGCATTCGCCTTTGGGATGTGCAGGTACGTCTGAGCCTTGGTATCATTGTCTTTAGCAGCCACGAGTTGAATCAGTCAGTGCCTTGGTTTAATTACAGTCCACAGCCCCTTTAGTTATTGCGGTAACGGATCAACTATCTTGTATAGTGTAAGATGGTCATCTGTCAGCTGCTTACGGAAAGAGAGGCAGAGAAGTTTAAATAAATAAATATTATATTAAAGGGAAACAACAGCTTTATACTATACATATATATCTATGTATATCTACCATATACCTGTTAATATTATATTTACCTATCCTTAAGAACATTATAAAATTATGTAAGTGATCAGTTACTTTTTAGTTTTGGATCTTGATTGATTTCTTGATCTCATTGTATTATATGAAGGCGTTGTAAGTGATAGTTAGAACACGTCAACATGTTATTGTTGTGACATTGAAAGTGTGGTACACTTAATGAATAAACTTTTTGTAAAATAAATACCCAGTAACATGTCACGTCGTTGAACTCTGTCATTAGCCTAAAAGTTTTTGAATGTCAGCAATATTACACTTATACAAAATAAGCTGTTGAGTTTCCTAATAAATAAATAAAATGTTTAGTTACTTGAAATGCATTTGTCGGGGAAAACGATATCGTTAAATAATAAGTTGCTAATTTGATTATTGTAGTACTGAAGATGTGGTAAACACCGTGATGTCACTTGTTATTGCAATAGCGGCACGTGCAAAGAGTCTTATCTAAGAGTTCGGATAGTGCAGGGGGCAGTTGAATTTGAGACAACGACCTTGTCACTCCTTCGAAACGAAACTGTCGGTTTTCTAGTTAATTGGTGGTTAAGCGTAGTAAGGTGAAATTATTACACAAGGTGCATTTGAAATTGTTATTCTGCGCTATCTACAGAAGGAACCCTGTACCGCCTAATCAAGAGATAGGCGGCGCTATCGCTCAGCCATCGCTGAGTCCGACACATTTATGTATTTATTATTATGACACACCAATAGTATTATTAGTCTACAAGCCGATAGGTGTCCAGCAGAGGAGAATAATATAAATTACTCGCACCAAAATGGCGGCAATCAGGTTCACCACCTCTTTTCGCACGGGGGCGAAAGTGAGCTACGTATGTGGCCTTTGCCTACCCCTTATATGAACTGTAAGTATGTACGAGTATGTATGTTTAATGATACACCAATAATATTAACTGCACTGTGCACCCAACAGCGATTGTGGCGACGGGCTCACCACCTATCACACCAAGTGCATTATATTGTTTTGGTGAAACGTGGACTGTGGCAGTCATCTGTTTTTGCAGTGAGTGCCCAGTCTCTGACTACCCCTTATGAGATACAGTCGTGATCTTATGTATGTATGTATGCAATAATATTATAAGCCTACAATGGCATTTAAATAACATATGAAGAAACTGAAAAGAGTGAATTTAGTATTATGATATTAGCTAAGTGTTGTCAATTTATTTTTTAAGCTAAAACAATTGTAGTGGAAAACGACAGTTTTTTTTATTTTTGCAAACAACGGATTATACTCAGCGCACATTCTAGATAACAGGTAATACTTGAAGTATTTTGTTCTACTTGTTAGACGACTAAATAATATATTTTTTTACTTTGATATACACATTAGCTTGATATACACAAGAGCCTGGTGCTCGCCTTTAATTTCATAGTAAGCGAGTAACCTGTGTTGGATCCCCGGTGCCAGCACCTTTAATATTGTTCTACAATATTAAGTGCTGATTTACCACGTGCTTAGCGGTGAAGGAAAACATCGTGAGGAAACCTGCATGTCCGAGGAATAGAAATATTTAGAGGACATGTGAAGTCCGCCAACCCGCATTGGAGCAGCGTGGCGGATTCTTCCTAGCTCCAAAACCCTCTCAGAAATGAGAGGAGGCCTTAAATCTGAATTGAGGATTTAAATCTGTAAGATAGTGTTTCGCAGCTTAGATAATTTAGAGAAGCACAACTACCGACGACATTAAGGACTGTTGAAAATCAACATGTTTATGGCCACAAGTCGGTCGGTAGGATTTCTATACAGGAATCCGTCTAGGTCGGTACCAGCCCAGAGCCAGTTATTCTACCGTAAAGCAGTACTGTGCAAACATTACTGTGTTTCGGTTTGAAGGGCACTGTGAGCTAGCGTAATCACTGGGCATATGAGACTTAAGAACAGATGTCTCAAGGTTATGGGCGCAGTGTGGTGTCACTCAGAAATGTTCTGGGTGACACAGCATTTGCTAGCGGCAGACGTTGCACTTACCACGAGGTGAACGTTTTGCTCGTTTCAACACTTTATCAAATAAAAAAAAAAGTCGAGAAATTCAGTTTGTCCCGAAATACGAAAGTACACTTCTATGAAAACTTACAGACGCTGAAACGCAGAAAGAAACCGATGGTGACTACATCAGGATAAAAAAGCATTTCTAAAATGTGTAAATACTGTATATTTTAGAAAGTCCTAGATAAATGGTTGTTTTTGGATATAGTAGTAACGAAATTAGAAGCAGATAGCGGAGTTGAAAGAAAAATTAACTAAGCAAAGTAGGCTTTACAAGTTGACGCGTAATAATCGACCAACTTATAAAACGACCTCAGGACACTACGCTCAACAATCTCAACAGAGACTCTTCGGTCAGTTCTTATAATAAGATTACTTGCGAGAATCTTGATTAATTATCAATTACTACGTGACGAGAAGTACTGCCACATATTTTTTTATGTTTTAAAAAAACAGCCTCATATTAGGATTTCTGCTGTGTGGGTGCGTTTTACAGACATACATTTCACACGAACGAAATGACTCTGTAAATAATATTAACCGTGAAGTTTCAGTCCATAAATGTCCCACTGCCGAGCACAGGCCTCCTCTCATTTCTGAGAGGGTTTTGGAGCTAGGAAGAATCCGCCACGCTGCTCTAATGCGGGTTGGCGGATTAACCGTAATTAATATTAAATTAAACATTACAAATGAATACTTTCATGTGCATAGATCGAATACTTCATATATCAGGTAGAGGATTCCTTACTGGTGGTATCTATGCAGAAATCCGTCTAGGTACGACTCAGGCCAGTTATTTCGCCTTGAAGCAGCTGCGTGCAAACATTACTGTGCTTCGATCTGAAGGGAACTGATAGAGCTAGTGTAATTACAGGGCATATGAGACTTAAGAACTAATGTCTGGGGGTCAAGGAGACAGAAATGTTCTGGATGACCGGAATTTGTTATGAGCATATAATGCGCTTACCATCGGGTGAATGTTTTGCTGGTCTAGTCACTTTATTTATCATATAAAAAATAGTATTTTCTAACAGAAATAAAGCTAAAAATGGGTATACTTGTCCCGATCTTTATTTGTTAAACGGAAGGGAGTTTGAATTAATTTGAAAATTCCTTGTTTTCCGTATGGTCTGCGGTAAGTAACACATTGCGTATTGAAATTTGGAAGAGATAATTTACTTTTGGAAAAATTAAAACTCCACGCGGTCATAGTCACAGGCAATGGCACGTTTATTATCTATACAAATAAATGAAATTGAAGTGTCTGTTTGTAATAACAAAATAACCGATTTTATTTTCAATGCTTAAGTAAGTATATAGGGTATAAGAAAAAAAAATTTTTTACAATTTTTGTCTGTCAGTTCCGGCTGATCTACGAAACGTCTGCACCGATTTCGACGAGACTTTCACTGACAGATAGCTGATATTATAGTGCGCAGCTAAGGCTTAAATTTTAGAAAAATTATTAGGGTTCCGCGAAAAAAAACTTAAAACCCTAAAATCCGATTCAAATTGGGAAGGATATAAGTATGTCATCGATCGGAGTAGGCTTTTTTACGTGAGTGAAACCGCGGGGCTCGGCTAGTAAGTTAATAAGGCTGCTAAGCAATTAATTTTTACTCACTTCTGCGACTATTATCCATTCACGCTTGCGGGACAATAGAAAATAAATTATAATATGGCGTTGGCCGTTAAAAAACACATTTGCCAAAAAAATATAGCTTTTGTTTGTTTCTTTTTTTTTTTTTTTTCTTTTTTAAAAAAAAACGAAGCCCCACAGTAGGATTTTCTCCTGTATCGTGGGTGCGTTTTACAAACATACATTTCACATGCACAACACAACCAGACCCGAAAAGCAACAATTTGTGTTTTTTGCACAAATGTTGCCTCCGGCTGGGAATCGAACCCAGACAGTCAGGTACGCTAACCACTACGCCACGCGGTCGACAATATACTGAAATGCCGTGTGGTGGCGGCTCGTTAAAATAATACTACCACTCCATCTCATCCAATGGATCTCGTAAAAGGCGAGTAAGGAATAAAACTGCACTGTGCACCCAACAGCGCATGGTGGCGATGGGCTCACCACCTATCACAACAAGTGCATTATATTGTTTTGGTGAAACGTGGATTGTGGCAGTCATCTGTTTTTGCAGTGAGTGCCCAGTCTCTGACTACCCCTTATGGGATACAGTCGTGATCTTATGCATGCATGAAATGAAAACACAATGCTCTGCTACTATTGTATGTACTCTCGTGTTTTATTTTGTAATTTGTGATATAATTTATGTCCTTATATGTTATCTTTGTTGAACAGCACAGCGAAGAAATGAAGTTTTATTTATAAATTTATATTATAAAAATAATATCATGCTCTTAAAAATGAACTGAGCTTAAGTGTATGTTACAAATATGTCCTGAGTGTATTTTTGCACGAAACGTGCAAGCCGCCCACCTGAAGGTAAGTGCAACTTCTGCGTACAACCTAGAACAGTACTGTGTACACAACACTGCGCCCGACCATGAGACATCGGTTCTTAAGTCTCATATGCCCAGTGATTACACTAGCTCTCAGTGCCTTTCAGACCGAAACACAGTAATGTTTACACACTACTGCTTCACTGTAGAATAGTTGGCCGCGGTAGTACCTACCTAGACTGACCCCTGCATAGAAGTCCCACTAAATATATTATATACATTTCTTCAAAAATTTCTTGCTGTCATTTCTCTTGTAATAAATCTTCACAAATGCAACATATCAGTGAAGCAAATCTGACGCTTTACCCAGCGAAATTGCTTCTAAGAAATCCTTGCTTTGCGATGTAAAAGTGCAATATGAAAGTTTCGTAGAATTTTCGTTGAAGCCGCTATTAGTATCACATTCAGATTAATCCATATTAATATTATAAATGCGATAGTAACTCTCTCTGTCCCTCTGTCTGTTTGTTACCTTTTCACGGTTCAACCGCTGAACTGATCTTGACGAAATTAGGCACAGAGATAGCATGCATTCTGGAGACGGACCTGGAATACTTGTTATCTGAGAAAATTAAACGGTTCTCACGGGATATTTAATAAACCTACATCCACGCGAACGAATCCGCGGGCATCAGCTCGTCATTAATAAAATGGTCAATAAAGATTTATCAGAGTCAGAAGTTAAAATACTGATACATTGCTGTCTAATTAAGGCACAAAATTCACAAGTTAATGCGACAGTCTAATAAAAGAAATAGATGGGAGTGCGCGTGTTTGCTTTCCACCTGTGATATACAAAGCCCAAACGTGTTATTACGTGGAGTTCAATGCTCTTCTTATCTATTACAGATATCAATTTTCATGTAATAACAGCCATAGCGCTATACGCTGCTTGTTATAAACAACGCCACTAGTGTTTTGCTTACATCGAATATCATCAAACTTGTAAAGGACAACAAGGGCAGTCGGTACTACGTTGTTATTGAAGAACGTTTCTTGTTGAGTTGTTATTATATTATTTATTGCTGTTTTCACATATGGGCAGACGTTGCACTTGCCATCAGGTGAACATTTTGCTCGTTTCGTCACAATCCCCAAAAAAACAAAACTATCTGCTACCATTGCGGAGGAAAGTTTCTTTAATGACTAGGACAGATTACTTCGTTACCGGTGATTAAATACGCTACTAAATAGCAGCATAATTATGGTGTTATTTGTAAGCGTATGGTAATTTTTATTTCATTAAGATTAACATTTAAGTATTTTATAGTATCATTAAGATAGCCAGTTTACTGGAGGTAGGATTCCTATGCAGGAATCTGTCTGGGTAGGTACCACCCCAGGGCCAGTTATTCTACCGTGAAGCAGTACAGTGCAAACATTACTGTGTTTCGGTTTGAAGGGCACTGAGAGCTAGCGTAATCACTGGGCATATCGGACTTAAGAACTGATGTCTCAGAGTGATGGGCACAGATGAGGTGTCGCACAGAAATTTTCTGGGTGACACTGCATTTGTTATGGGCAGACGTTGCACTTACCATCAGGTGAACGTTTTGCTCGTTTCATCACTTTATACAAATTAAAAAAAATATATTTAAAAAATTAAAATCAGTGGAGCAGCGTTACGGACTTTTTCTGACTCCAAAACCCTCTCAGAAATGTAAGCAGACCTGTGCTCATCATTTAATGACTGTCTTTTTTATCAAATATTCTTTGAAATTTCGCTTTAAAAAACGGTATTAATCGTGAAAAAGTATTTTTTAAAGAAATAAAAATAATGTATCCCAGATCTCTCGTCGTGTGGTTGCGGCTTACGAGAATCTACCATCCCATCCCGTGGGTGTACGTTAAAGTCGACAGAGTGAACTGAATAAATAAACTGCGGTTGTCAACTCACCTGCCTAGCGTGGCAACTATGGCAAAATCCCACCAAAATGAGACCAACATACATTTGTGGCAATCTCTGGGGGAGGCCTATGTTCAGGAGTGGACTAGTGATAGGCTGACATGATGATGATGATGATCCCAGATCTTAAATTTCAAAATCATTGCATGTTGATAGCGACAGGTCTTTGGTAATTGTTGACCGGAGTTTGTAATTCAATATGCGCATACATTTCGGAGCGTCTGTCTGACTGAAACGCTAACCGCATTAAATCAGTTTGCTCTACAATTTGATAAATCCGGTTGAACTGACTAACAAGTAGACGAGTATCGAACAAAGCATGTACCGGATGAAATGTTATAGGATGCATTAGCAAACCTATCTCGCTTCGTCCAATTTTCGCTTGGATTTTACAATACTTATGTTCATTTAATAATACGAGTATAAGTAAGATTGTCCTCGATAGGTAGTCGGGAGGAAGTTGGTATTCCCGAAACTAATACATTTTATACAAAGGTGTTTTGATAGCATCTACGTACACAGGGTCAACCTGCTGTTGACTACACATAGTTGTTTCTGTTCTCCATAGCAATATGTGTAAAACGGTATGGATTGTACATATAGTCTTACACGATTACCTAACCACTTTGTAATAATCGTGTACAATTGTTTGTTTTCCCAATAAATTAAAAAAAAATTACTGGATTGACGTCAAATTTATTATTACACAGTGCTATGAGAGTATGTTTTAGATCTCCTTGGTGATGCCTCGTTGTTCTTCAAAGTTATTGGAAAAAGTAAGCGTAAGCTTGCGCACTGCTCCCTGCGCTCTCTTTATAAAGGGCTTAACAATGAGGCAGAAATCAAATTGAGAATGTCTGGAGTAAATCGATTGAAGCAGGAGGCTCAGTCACGTTGTCAGGCAAATCAAGTTGTCGGAGGCCTAAATAGCGGATTGTAGACGGGCGACAATGTTGATGGCGATGTACATTTTCGTCATCGTTTTTGTGAATTCTGACTAATACATATTTGTAATTGGTATTTCAAATACCTAACGCTGAGGTATCTTGTAATGAATATTTGTAATGCTTACAGCTTTATAATTATTATTTATTATATATTTATTTTTATTTATTATATATTTATTTTCACATAAATACATTTAGCGTCAGTTGTACATCTACATTGTAAAATTTTTCCTAGAAAAAGTTGTCAATTTCTGAAATTGTATGCTTCGTAAAGTTTTCTGATATAGATCTCTGTAAGCAATACACTTTCAAGCTGCAAGTGCAAAGTCGTTCTTAGATTAGGGCACTTTTGACAATTTATTGCAATCAGAGGTTCTGAATGTATTTTGTAATTTGCATTTCAAATCAAAATGGATGAAATATTTGATATTTGAAATACACGACTAGAAAATATTTTGTATTTCGTATTTTAAATACACGCGAAAGAGTATTTTGTAATTTGTATTGTAATTAAAGCAACGATATTTTTTTTATAAATGATATTTCGACCAGCTCTTAGTATTGGTAATTTAGGTGAGATAAATAGCTTAAAGTTCGTATTTATTTCTGAATGATTCGGATGTATATGAAATAAAGAATTATTTCCAATGAGCATGCATAATATTTGTCAACATATTTTCTTTTAATTACACAGAATTTTAATTGTATTGAGAAAACACAGTCCTTATATAAAAATATTGAAACAATTTGATAATACTGACCCATAAATTTAAAATAAATGTGACAATAAATAACAGAATTTATCTAAGCGACAAATGTAAAATGAAATTCGAACACAAAAATATAAAATGAATAACGGCTTGACATAAACAACAAAAGCAATTCAAAACCAACGGTTGGAAATTAATGGATTTATATTTTGTGTTTTGTGTATTTTTACAGAAAATACTTTTAGCAAAATTAATTTAATTAAACAGCCCATGTTCCCGTGCAATCAATCGAAATGGTTTCCTAATTTGAGTTACGAGTATGATGGCATTTTTTTTTGTTTAATGATGGCAAAGAAATCATCGAAGTCAATACTTTTTTATTCAGTTTAATTTTTATATTTATGGATTTTTTCATTTATAGACGGTAGGATTCCCTATACAGAAATCCGTCTAGGCAGGTCGACCACTGCAGGGCCAGTTATTATGCCGTGAAGTAGTAATATGCAAACATACTCTCAGTTCTGAAGGACACTGAGAGCTGGTGTAATTACTGGGCATAATATGATACTGAACTCAAGTCTCAGCGTGACGGACGCAGTGTTATTCTTTTATTGTATAAAGTGATGAAACGAGCAAAATGTTCACCTGATGGTAATCGCAACGTACGCCCACAACAAATGCTGTGTCACCCAGAATATTTCTGTGTGATACCACACTGCGCCCGTCACCCTGACACATCAGTTCTAAAGTCTCAAATGCTGACTGCTGATGATTACGTTAGCTGATAGTGCCCTTTAAACCGAAACACAGTAATGCTTGCACACTACTGCTTCACGGCTGAATAACTGGCCCTGGGGTGGTACCTACCTAGACGGATTCCTGCAAGGAATCCTACCACCAGTAAAGGTGTCACCAAGAATTGTTCTGGGTGAAACAGAATTTGTTATTTATTTATTTATTTCAGATTGCTTTACATGAAATTCGTTTAGCCTGTCCGGCGCGGCAATAAATAATTGTGAGAGGCAGACGTCTATCTGAATCATTTTATTCTTCTAATATTATAATAACTTTTTTTGGGGTTGAGCAAAAACACAAATTGTTAGTTTTCGGATCTGGTTGTGCTGTCTGTAAAACGCACACACGATACAGGAGAAATCCTACTGTTAGGCTTCGTTTTAAAAATATAGACGGATTCCTTTCACCAGTAGGATCTTCATCTATACATAAGTATATATCTAACATTTAAACCTGCATGTACCGTAACTTAACAGTAATATACGAACACATGATGGCGATGATCATTACGGCATGTTCATTAAGAATTTATTAAAGGAGAAATCCTGTGGAGCTTTGCTGCACTGTTGAACAAAAAAAAATCGTTTCACAGTATGAGTATTACTTACTTTGTTTAAAAGTAACGTATCTGTATCATAGTTTAATGTGGCGTTTACTGAAGCCTATAGATATAATTTCTATTTCTTGTTGATATGCTAATGCTCCTGGATACGCAATGGGGAGTAAGATTTTTTTTTGATTCCTACTAAAGTGGCGGCGGCGTAGTTCGCCACCGGTCACGTCTCGTTTCCGACGGATGAGATGTGGGTTACGTGTGTGTCCTGGGCCTGCCCCTTATGTGGGAAAAAGGTTCTATGTTTGTATCATATTCTTCTATTGCGTAAGATTTTAGCTTCGTCTGACAACATTAAATGTAAATTAATGTTTAAATATGTAAAGCGTAACTTCTCACTAGCGTTAAGCAAAACTGCGCAAGGCCTTGAAGAGTAATACTTCGAACAAGAATAACAAGTAATCAAAGTATACACTTGAAGTTTAGATCAAATAAACTAAACGAAGTAATGTAAATACAAGGGAATATAAGTGATTTATATTTATTTATTATTTTTATAGGAGAAAGTGACGAGCCGAGCAAAACGTTCACCCGGTGGTAAGGGTGACGTCTGCCTACAACAACTGCTGTGTCACCCAGGAGTATTCTGTGTGGCACCACTGCTCGTCAGAGACATTAGTTATTTAGTCTCATGTGCCCAGTAATTACGCTAGCTTAGCTTAGTGCCCTTCGTACCGAAACGCAGTAATGTTTGCACACCGAATGCTTCACGGAAGAATAAGTGGCCTTGCGGTGGTACCTACGTAGACGGTTTCCTGCATAGAAATATTACCAACAATATTACATCTACAGTAAACATTAATTAAAATCCCAGGCCGCCCCAGGGCCAGTTATTCTGCCGTGAAGCTGTAGTGTGCAAAGTATTACTGTGTTTCGGTTTAAAGGGCACTGACAGCTAGCGTAATCACTGGGCATTTGAGACTTAAGAACTGATGTCTCAGGGTGACGGGCGCAGAGTGGTGTCACACAGAAATATTGTGGGTGACACAGAATTTTTTGTGGGCGGACGTTGCACTTACCATGAGGTGAACGTTTTGTTCGTTTCGTCACTTTATACATATCTGCAATAATCGCCGATGACGTATTCAATGTTAACTCTCAACACAATTATAGTCAGATAGTATCCCGCACCAACGTCTTGAAAGTATTTTTACATACATATATACAATCTCGCCTTGTTACCATAAGGGGTAGGCAGAGACTACACTAATAGCTCACTTTTCGTCCCCGCGGGAAACGAGACGTGACAGAAGCGGCGAACGACTTCGCCGCCATTTTAGTAAGGGTCGAGAAATTCTTAATCCCCATTGCGTTTCCACGAGCATTATAGTTACAGCATGGCATATTATGGTATTCTGCACAAATAAAGGCTGGCAAGCGTGGCAACTATGGCAAAATCCCTTCAATATGAGAGCTACAAACTTTTGTCGCTATCTATGGAGAAGGCCTATGTTCAGCAATGGACTCGTGACAGGCTGAAACGACGACAAAAGGCTGTCAGTACAATACTTTAGTAGCCTCTTACGACACCTCGGTAGGAAAGAGGTAGGAGCTGTTCTACTTTGTCGGGCTTCATATTAAAAGTATTTTTATTTGATTTAATGACCTTGTACAGGTATTGGGGATTGTTTCACACAAAACTAATTATTAAAATGTTGCATTTTAGATTTCTACTGAGCTTAAAATGTTACTATATATTAAAATATATTCATGAATATTTAGTGGAGAATTTACATCGTATGAGAACTTGCAGCGCAATGAGCGCTTTGTTTTTGAAATTTCGCATTACAAAATTTTTGCGATAAAAACAAGCGTCCGTTATCTTCTTCTAATTTACGACTCGCCCTCGCTCGAGTAAATTGTAAAAAGTTGTGTACTTCTTTGTTTGAAAGTGTTTCGAGAAGCTTTTAACTCTGTACCGTGGAAATTAAAGATACAATGTATTCTTAAACTGTAGCCTGGAGACTTGCATGTTTGATAAAAAAAAAATATGTGTAAAAGTATATTTAAAAAAATTAAATGAACGTTTTGAAATGAGCTTACAATTTTGTTTCTATTTGTACGTGTTTTTCGACTGCTGCGACAACGAATAGTATAAAAAACAGAAACTGCCATATGCAAGATACTCGCCAATATACAAAATTTGTGCATTTTGTAGTCATAGTAGCAGTAGACATAATAAATACTTACTGTAAAGTTCCTTCGAGAATCCGTGGTATCGCCTATTCAAAAAATAGGTAAAATAATCGCGGCTTAAGAGACATAGGGAGCTTATTACAATACTATCATATTATATTTCACTAGCAGAAAAACCTGGCGTTGACTATATTATAACGTATTCTCTCTTTAATCGTTTAAAAAAGTCTTCATTAAGAATATCGCATTCACATAAGATACTGTTGCCGCGCGCTTGCCAGTGCCACCGGCGGCATTAAAAATGTATCTCCGCTTCTCTCACTTATGACCATACTCCATTCAACCAATAGCCTGGAGCTCTCCTACGGGCGATCAGAATACGAATAAGTGGTGGGGCAATTTAGGGGATTAATTTAACATAAATGTTATCATTTAAATGAAACTAATTTTACGGATTTTATCGCGTTTTATTTTATTATTTATAACCCGACGTTTCGAGTGCTTTACAGCACCCATGGTCACGGGCGGACTGAGGTGACAGATGTCCCGATGTCATAGTTAACCCGGAGTACCTTCAGCTTTTAATTATTATTCCTTGTCCGATCTACGCAGAAAGAGCTTACTGTGTCTTGAAGTCTAGCAGTGGTATGCTTGGTTTTTGATTTAATTTTATTAATTATAGGATCCCAAGCTGGTGGTAATACCCAACCATCTTCTCTATTAAAATTAGGATGTTTTTTAATTTCAATAGCCTCGCGAATCATCCTTGGTAGGAATCGGTGTTCTTTTGCGAGGATTTGTGGTTTATCAAATCTGATGTAATGGTTGGGATGATCCAGAACATGGTCACAGACTGCAGACTTCCTAGAGCGACGATGCTTCACGTCAGCTATATGTTCTTTTACGCGGGTTTTAACTGATCTTTTTGTTTGCCCTATGTAAGAGAGACCACATTCACAATCCAGCTTGTATACTCCTGCATCTTGTAGAGGGATGTTACACTTGACAGATGGTAAAAACTGACTTATCTTCTTAGGCGGCTTGAAAAATGTTCTTATGGAAGCCCGCTTCAAGATATAGCCAATCTTGTCCGTGACTCCTCTGACATATGGTAGGACTGCAGGTACACGCTCGACTGTGGCCGGCTTCACTCGGTCACTGCGACGAAGGCGCGGAACCCGAAGCTTGTTGTCTTGCAAAACTTGCTTGACATGCTGAAGCTCGGCGGCCAGGTGTTTACTGTCATAGATCCCTTGTGCTCTCTGAAACAAAGATTTGCCCACGGTAGCTAGCTGTGAAGGATGGTGGTGAGATTCACCGTTTAAGTACCTATTTGTATGGGTCTTTTTCCTATACACAGTGTGACTCAAGGTGTTATTAGGATTTCTAATTATTAAAACATCTAGAAAAGCTAAACAGTTATTTGTCTCTAACTCCATTGTAAATTGTATTTTAGAATTTATGGAGTTAAGGTGGTCTAAAAATGCAGTGACTTTATCAGAAGGTAGTATTGTGAAAGTATCATCTACGTACCGCTTGTAGAACCTTGGATTTACTGGAGAAGTACGGAGGGCTTTCTCCTCAAAGTCTTCCATGAAGATGTCAGCAACAATGGGAGATATACTGGGGAGCCCATCGCCACACCATCTACTTGCCGGTAGTATTGCTCCTTCCACAATAGATAGCCAGATGTTAGGCAATGTCTAAGTAATTCTGCATGTTCTACTGGCATGTTGTTCTCTGTTAGCTTCCTAGTTACAATTGAGATGCAGTCTTCAACAGGTAGGCATGTAAATAACGACTGGACATCAAAACTGACCATAGTTTCATTGTCAGTAAGATGTAGGTCTTTTATCTCACTGACAAAATGGTAGGAATCCTTTGTATGTGCTCTTGTGTGTCCTCTAAGTGGGGAGAGTATTTTACCCACATGTTGAGCCAATCTGTAAGTTGGTGAATCGATTTGACTCACTATTGGACGTAGCGGAGCATTGAGTTTGTGCTCACTACGTCCAATAGTGAGTCAAGTGATATACATGCCTACCTGTTGAAGACTGCATCTCAATGGTAACTAGGAAGCTAATCATCGTCGCTCTAGGAAGTCTGCAGTCTGTGACCATGTTCTGGATCATCCCAACCATTACATCAGATTTGATAAACCACAAATCCTCGCAAAAGAACACCGATTCCTACCAAGGATGATTCGCGAGGCTATTGAAATTAAAAAACATCCTAATTTTAATAGAGAAGATGGTTGGGTATTACCACCAGCTTGGGATCCTATAATTAATAAAATTAAATCAAAAACCAAGCATACCACTGCAAGACTTCAAGACACAGTAAGCTCTTTCTGCGTAGATCGGACAAGGAATAATAATTAAAAGCTGAAGGTACTCCGGGTTAACTATGACATCGGGACATCTGTCACCTCAGTCCGCCCGTGACCATGGGTGCTGTAAAGCACTCGAAACGTCGGGTTATAAATAATAAAATAATACGCGATAAAATCCGTAAAATTAGTTTCATTTAAATGTGTAGTGTTCGCGTAAATATAAGAAATCATAAATGTTATCTCCGGCTAGGCTTCAAACCCAGGACCTGCGATGTAGAAGTCAGCTTGACCACTAGGCCACGCATTTGTCGAATCGTTCGGTTTATTTTGGGTGATTTCACAAAAAATAAAGCAACATACGCACTTACTCCAGACGAAACATGAAACGATTAGATACAAGCTGAATGAATATTTATTCCGTGCAGGAAAGAAACTGTCGACCCTTTGACGCAGAAACCAATCGCTCAGCAACTGCGCCATGCCAACACAGTCAGTCAATATACATAATCTCTATCATCTTGCCATATAAAAAAAGTAAAAGTAAAGTTTCAGCCTATAAATGCTTAGCATTGGGTAACAATGGGCGGACTTAATGTCTATTGGCATATAAAAAAAATAACTTATATTCATTATAAAAAAAATGTGAAAAATATCTTAAATAACCAGCTTAAGTTAACAAAAACATAAAAAAAGAAAAAAAATATATAATAATATAGTATACTTATATATACAAAAACTTTAATGTATATATATATATATATATATATATATTATATATATATATATATATATATATATATATATACAACAAGAATTCTAGAGTTACGCCTTTGATGAATAGGAAGCCATTTAAGGCGAGAACGATATTCAGAGATATGGTTATACCTACGAAGGCTGAAAATATACCTGATACAATTGTTAAGAAGGCGCTCTAGCTTATAAAGAAGATATTTCAATGTCACACTGCTGAGCACAGGCCTCCTCTCATTTCTGAGAGGGTTTTGGAGCTAGGAAGAATCCGCCACGCTGCTCCAATGCGGGTTAGCGGACTGCACATGTCTTCGAAATATTTTTTTACTTGTCGGACATGCTGGTTTCCTCACGATGTTTTCCTTCACCGCCGAGCACGTGGTAAATCAGCACATCACACAAACAACACAATAAAAATCAACCATAAAGATAAGTTAATAAGCAACGTCTAAAGCCTTAAAATACGATTTTTGTCTACAGGTGGAGAGGGTCAGGAGCACGGGCCGGTGTTCCTAATGGAGCCGCCGTCTCGACTGGTTTTCTCGAACAGCACCGGTGCTCGTGTGTCGTGTGCCGCCCACGGTGCACCGACGCCGCAGTTAGCATGGCAGCTGCCTGATGGGACGCAACTGGACGACGCACCTGGACTAAGGTAAGTTAGGCAAAAGACTAACCTACCAGTACACCAAAAGTCGACGGAAAGAAAATGAAAACCAGGAGATAGGCAGCAGCATCTTCCTGGAACATCAGAATAAATAAACTGCGGTTACCAATCCTTCTTTTACTATCCGACGGTTACTATGGATAAATCCCCCAAAATGAGAGCTACAACATTTATGGCAATCTATGGGGAGGCCTGAGTTCAGCGGTGCACTAGTGATAGGCTGATATGATGATGATAAGCAAAACAGGACGCGAAGTGTCCTGTGATATTGTTACTATCTCCCTCATGACTTCGTCAAGAAGTATTATAAAGAGAAGTGGTGACAGCAGGCATACTTACTTGACTTTAGCGGTGATGTAAATGGGGTCACTCAAAGACCTCGCCTTAAATTTCGTAAGTACTCGAGTCGCCTGACTCTTATCCCCGGTGTGCTGGCACTACAATTTTTCTGTAATTTTAAGTGCTCATCGGTGAACGAAAACATAGTGAGGAAACTAGCGTATGTTAGGAATAAAAATATTTCATACATACATAAAGTCACGCCTCTTTCCCATAGGGGTAGGCAGAGGTCACATCTTTCCACTTGCTAGGATTCTGCACATTTTTCGATTCATCTACTTTCATTAGCGTTTCCATGCAAGGTCGTCGGTTGCGGGTAATTGTGTCGTGGCTTGAGCGGAGTCTTCTCTGCTCCAAAGCCATCACAAGATGAAGGGAGACCAGTCGGCAGTGGGATACTTATAGGCTTCTTTATGTAAAAATAAAATATATCTTTCAGTATTTTTCCATACATAATCTGCTCTTTATAAAAAATGACCATGAAAAGAATAGGAATTACCGAACAAAGTGAAGCCCGTTGTGATATCGGATAAGTCCAGCGACTTTTGTTTTCTTTCCATTTTTTCCGATAACGTTCAAAATTCATGTATTTTTTTTCGTCGAAGCTCGTCAAGAGGATTTTATTTTCAGACTTCTTTATACGGTATCAGGTGTACGAACAAAGGCTTTATATTTTGTACTAGAGTTTTGAGACGTGTTTATCTAAACACGATGTAGGAATCGCAGTTGCGTGAGCTGATGATTAATATTCATACCGCTCCACTTCTTTAGTCACTCCACTCTCGGTTTGAGACCAAATTATGTGCAGGTTTTTTTAATCCTGTCTGTCTGTGCAATTTCCATTCCCGTCTTCGATGTCAGTATGACATTGTTTGATATTTTGAATTCTTGAAGTTATGCTTACTTAATGATTTCTTACATTTAAATGAAACTAATTTTACGGATTGTATCGCGTTTAATTTTATTATTTATAACCCGACGTTTCGAGTGCTTTACAGCACCCATGGCGGGACCGTGACCCCGTGACATAAAATCCGTAAAATTAGTTTAATTTAAATTATGCTTACTTTTCATTATTCACTTTTGTATCTAATCGTTCCTCTGTTAAGATTTTTACACGTCCTAATATAATAACAAACTTGGATATCTACTTGTCTATGGACGGTAGTTCCTAGTTTTCGACTATGACTATGTACTCATGAGACACACTTAGGTGAACTCTAAGGCGTGCTAACTCATTGGTGAAAGTGCCTTTCAAATATTCCAATGCCGTTAATAGAATTAGACTTTAAGTACTGATTTAGTAAGATACTCGTATTCTGCCACACCGCCGGTGTTGTTCTGAATCCGGTCCGTCCGAATTAGTAGTCTCCGACAGATATCGGAAACTTAAACACGTCAGGCGTAAATTATTCAGATAGGTGACGGGCAGCGACACCTACTCTGTGTCGAGGTGACGTTAAAGAATTCAGGGGGCCTCCTACGAAAACCTAAGTACGAATGATTCGAAGCAACCACAGACGTCAAACATAAAAAAGTAAAGTTTCATCCTATAAATGTCCCACTACTGAGCACAGGCCTCCTCTCATTTCTGAGAGGGTTTTGGAGCTAGGAAGAATTCTCCACGCTGCTCCAATGCGGGTTGGCGGACTTCACATGTCTTCGAAATATTTTTTATTCCTCAGACATGCAGGTTTCCTCACGATGTTGTGTTCCTTCACCGCCGAGCACGTGGTAAATCAGCACTTAAAATTGCAATTAATAATTTTAGTGGTGCCGGCACCGGGAATCGAACCCAGGTCACTCGCGTGATATGAAATTTAAAGCGAGCGCCTATCCCCTGAGCTACCACGGCTCTCATAAACCCTACTACCAAATTTCTTCGTATGCAACTTACAGACTACGGACGGCATTCTTTCCTTATCCAACCAATGGAATAAATGTTTAGTGACGGGTGACATCGTGGTAGGAAACCTGCGATCCGTCAGCCGAAACTTCTTATTTCGATTATCGTGTTAGACCCCCCACACACGTTATTATAATGTAATGAATTTTTTTTATTGCATAGAGTGATGAAACGAGCAAAACATTCACCCGATGGTAAGTGCAACGTCTGCCCATAACAAATGCTGTGCCTCCCAGAAAATTTCTGTGTGACACTACACTGTGCCCATCGCCCTGAGACATAGGTTTTAAAGTCTCATATGCCCAGTGATTACGCTAGCTCACAGTGCCCTTCAAACCGAAACACAGTAATGTTTGCACACAGAATAACTGGCCCTGGGGTGGTACTGGTGTACTGGGGTGGTACTGGTGGTTAGCATCAGGTGATCGTTTTGCAAGGTTCATCGCTTTATCCAATAAAAAAGTTACAAATAACTGGCGGTTTTGATAATGTTTAAAAATGTTAACCATTCCTACTAAAAATCATAATAAATAGATAATTCGTTTATAAATCCAAATATGTAAACATCAAGTCATCATAATCAGCATGTCCATATTCCACTACTAAACATAGCCCTCTCCCAAGAACGGGCTTTGTCGTAATCATCACGCTTAATAAACGGATAGAAATAACAATATCAGATGCATCGTACGTTAAACCCAACAGTGGGGCATTGTTCTGTGTATTTTCGGTTAGACATTTCTCGAAACGGTTTCTACAACTTGACAGAGTTTTCCAGGCGACGCTTTCTCTTTGTCGACACATGCATCACGTACGGTATTTGCTGGTAGTAGGATTCTAATTCGGGAATCCGTCTAGGTAGGTACCACCCATCCAGTTATTCTGCCGTGAAGCAGTAGTGCGCAAACATTACTATGTTTCGGTCTGAAGGGCACTATGAGCTAGTGTAATCACTGAGCATATGAGACCTCAGAACTGACGTCTCAAGGTGACGGGTGAATTGTGATGCTACACAGAAATGTTCTGGGTGACACAGCATTTGCTACGGTTAGACGTTACACTTACTATCAGGTGAACGTTTTGCTCATCTTGTCATTTCATACTACAAAAAAATATTTCCCTTTGCCAATACCACATGGCAAAACATTTCCGCGGAATTTTTATACGGGCGAAATCAAAGTGTTTTCATTTAAATCATGTAAAATAATTGATTTAAATATACATAAGTATAACTAAAATTATAAACTAAATATTCACAAAATACCCAAGAGAGAAGTTTTAAATTTGTGGCGAAATTTGAAATACGTGCATTCACTGCATTACTAGTAACTTCAAAAGCTTTTATTAAAATGGATTTCAAAGCTAAGGAAGCGGCAACTCCAAGGAAGTTATCGCAGGCGTACTGGGTTATTTTTAAAATTATCTCGTTCGCTCGTCGCGACGAGAAGATTCCACAGGATAAGGGTGCGGACATGAAATATGTGTTACCTGAATAAAATAGTTCCTTTCACGTTGTACAAAGGTGGTAATGTGTCGGGAGTTACTTTTAAATTAGCATACTGTTCATAACGGAGAACTTATTGTGTTTTTTGTATATTATAACTTAACTGATAGACAGCCTGCAGTGTCTTCTTTTTTATATTGGATAAAGTGACGAAAGGAGAAAAACGTTCACCTGATGATAAGTGCAATGTCTGCCCATAACAAATGCTGTGTCACCCAGAACATTTCCGTGTGTCACCACACGGCGCCCGTCACCCTGAGACATGAGTTCTTAAGTCTCATATGTCCAGTGATCACGCTAGCTCACAGTGCCCTTCAAACCGAATCACAGTAAAGTTTGCACACTACTGCTTCACGTCAAAAAAACTGACCCTGGGGTGGTACTTACCAAGAAGGATTCCTGCATGGGTAATGTTAGTAGTTATGCTTGGCTTAGCGGTGTCTACTGAGTTGCGAGGTCTAAGAACTTTATTTACTTTCACATGCATTGAGTAAAAAGCTGTGTATTTTTATTTAATATTAATTAATTCATAAAATGTTTGAAGTCAAACATCGCCAAATTTATACAAATTTATTAATCTATACTCCTAATGTATATCTTTTCGAAATATTATTAAAATTGCACCTTAATCATACGAGAATGAAGACAAAAAACCCAACCGCACCTCGGGCCGTTGCTGAAAATCAATGCTTTGCTACCTTGTGAGCAATTTCTCCGATAATCACATTGAAGCCGATATGTGTCGGGCAGAGAAGAAGTAGAAAAGCACCTACCTCTTTCCTACGGAGGTTTTATAACAGGCGACTAAGGTATTATACTGACAACCTTTATACATGCAGAATAACACCATAATATGCAATGCTGTGAAAAGGATTGGGACGCTTTGGGAAGGAAGAATTTTTTGACTCGTACCAAAATGGCGGCGTCGTGGTTGACGGTCACGGTTAAAGCGGGGGCGAAAAGTGGGCTACGTATGTGGCCCCTGCCTATCCCTTACATGGGAAAATGTGTCTATGCGTATATATGTTTTCGCTCTTGCTGACACGCGATCGATTGAGTTATTCTGGACTTCGTTATCGCTTGCCGCTCGGCGACTGAGTCTATAAAAATATTTGTTACCATTAATCGATATCTCAACAACATCCGAACAAACGAAATAAATTTGTCAAAAACGCTGAATGAACGGTTAATTACTAACAAGAAACACAAACACTAAAATTCTTCCAACATTCACCATAGTAAAACAAACCACTGTGCAGTCCACTGTTGGGAGGAATTGCCCAAATTGCAACTCTCGTAACACCAGATATTTTGAAACATTATCTCTCCTGCCTATCATTATTGAAAATAATTTGGATCTGGCATATTCATTATAGAGCCGTAGGTGGTAGCTCAGGGGCTAGGCGCTCGCTTTAAATTTCATAATACACGAGTCACCTGGGTTTGATTCCCGGTGCCGGCACCACTACATTTCTTAATTGCAATTTTAAGTGCTGATTTACCACGTGTTCGGCGGCGAAGGAAAACATCGTGAGGAAACCTGCATGTCTGAGAAATAAAAAAAAATTCGCTGGACACGTAGAGAAGATGAAAGAAAGGAGATTGACGAAACAGATTTATAAGGAAAGTGTGAATGGAAAAGCCGGTAAGAGTCGACCTAGGCGTATGTATAACAATCAGATCGGTGAACTTTTGAGGAAAGGTCACGTTAAAAGTATCCGCAACCGACGAGCGTGTGCGAAAACGCTAATGAAAGTAAAAGAAGCTAAAGATGTGTCAGGATCGTAGCAAGTGGATAGGTGTGGTCTCTGCCTACCCCAATGGGAAAGAGGCGTGACTGTATGTATGTATGTATGTATGGGTATTCCGATATGTACGAATACTTTCTGCATACCAAGTGGGAACCCGTAAACCGAATTAATAAAAAGCAATACAAAAGCTGTGTTTGTTATTCATAACGACTTGAAAAACTCGTGAGAAGATGTGACGCTACTGGGATTTGCTTAACTTGGATGCAATAAAATGAACAAAAACTCCACCAAATGAAGTTACTGTATTTGATAGATGCTTAAAAATGTTTACTATCTATGTGTAAAAACGACTTACCACTGATTTATTGCGATATCTCCAAAACTTTTTGACTCTAAATTTGGCCTACATATTTTTTTCCCGACATAGATACCCTAAGAATACCCTAACCTACTGCTTCACGGCAGAAGGCCCTGGGGTGGTGCCTACTTAGACGGATTCCTGCATAGGAATCCCACTACCAGAAATTTTTTGAGTAAGCAACGTAAATACTGGTTTCATTTTAATTTTACAAAATAATATACAAACGCTAGTGTCCTTGAGAGTGTCATTTAGCATTTAACCCAGGACAGTTTATAGCCCGCAAGGTTTAGCGGCTTAGCAAAACGGCAGCAGCGAGCCTGAAATACAACGTTTATTGTGCTTGATATAGAGGTTATTTATTGTTTAATAGTATTGTGAGCTTAGCAGAAGCTTAATAGCACTTCGTTTATTTAAAAAGTATTTTAAGAGCATGCTGAATCGCTGGAATGAAAATTTCTTTATTCATACATCAGCTCATCAACAGATCAGCACAGCAAATTGGCCTCTCCAAAATTAGTCGAACGGATTGAAAATCGCACCATTAAAATTCCTACTGAGTATTTTGCGACTGGCACATTTGAGAAAGTTATTTCGCCATCAGTCAGACGTTATATGAATTTCCCATAGTCCACTTTTAGTATACTCTCGGGAAAATTAAAAGGGGTGATGGATTCTCTTCTTTGGAAGCAAGTAATTGTTTTAACAAGTGTTTTTATGTGTCATTTTAGCATTAAAATTAAACTTAAAATTTGTCGATTTCATACTTTCCTCTGAAATATATGAATATCTATAAACCCCATATACTAAGTAATTACATCATTTAACACTGCACTTCAGACTTCAGACATAGAGTGATCTGAATGAAACTCCTGAATAACTTTAAACAAGTTGTATAGGACTAAAATCCTTACGTGTATGCTAAAACTTTAGTAAAAGTCATGCGAAACCCATATTAATTACAAAATGTATTCCCTTCCCCTTTGCAGTCAAAAGCCAAGAAAACTGATGGAATTTTTACACTGAATTGATCTACTCACAGATCGAGAAATCTAACAGCCCTCTATTACTAGCGGTGATGACTTCCCTTGGATAAATTGTCCAGTGGCAGCAAGCGGCAAAATACATAGTTTTCATTGAACGTCGCTTACATAAGTAATTTATATTTGAATTAGCTATCTTTTATGCCGTCGGTTCTACTGGAGAAAGAAGAGAAGAGACATAGGAGATTAAACTTACTTCTTAGACTTGCAGTGTACTTGCCTATCTGTTGATTTCGATTACATTGTCATTGAATTTAGCGCAGCAAAAAAAATGTTTTAAAAGTTATATATTAAATATGTTAAGATTACTTACGACATTCATGAAGTGCCAGTCTGCCCTTTCTTCGGCTTTACGCAATTATTGCAAGCTGTATTATGCATTTTTTTTATTTGATAAAGTGTCGAGACGAGCAAAGCGTTCACCTGATGGTAAGTGCAACGTTTGCCCATAACAGATGCTGTGTTACTCAGAATATTTCTGTGTAGCACCACACTGCGCCCGTCGCCCTGAGACATAAGTTCCCAGGTCTCATATGCCCAGTGATTACGCTAGCTCTCAGTGCCCTTAAGACCGAAACACAGTAATGTTTGCACACTACTGCTTCACGGCAGAATAACTGGCCCTGGGTGGTACCTACCTAGACGGATTCCTGCATAGGAATCCTACCACCAGATCGTCACTTCATTTCACAGAAGGAGTCGTATTTATTACGTTTACCGAAACATGGTGTCTGGTCTTTGACGTACCTACTTCATGTGTTAAAAGTATATAAAGTTGTTCTTCCATTCATTTTGTACTAAGATTATTTATTAGTTTGCCGATGAACGTAATTTTATAATTAGGAGTAATTAAAAAATTACGTTCATCGTAGAAACAAAATTATATTATTTTTACGGAATTTATAAGTGAGGTAATAGTTATAAGTGAAAACAGTGATATAGAATCAGTCGTTATATTGGGCGATATTAACGCCCATCCGGACGAACGATTTGCTGTGAGCGCGGAACAATCTTGGTCGTGCGTTGATTTGGATTTACTTCCTAAGGACACGCACACATTTAAAAGAACTACTAACGGAGTACCACTGTATCGCAAGTAGTGCCGCTCGGTACCTAATAACTGATGTGTATGTTTTGTATGATGTGTATTCGTCGAATCGTATTCCTTTGATGATAGAATGCAATATTAATATAATTACACAAAAGTCAGTGTCTTCAACCCACACTTGTAATAATAAAGTTATTTGACGTGAAAGGAAAAATAATAAAATTAAGAAATATGCTGACCATTGTCATTTGGAAATTGCGATTGTTGGACTTTCCTACTGAATTTGTAAACTGTGGAAATGGAATGTGTTCAAATACAGATCCAGAACACACCACCTGTTGATAAATGAAATCTTTTTAAAGAGGCGGCAGAATATACTTAAGTTGGCTCTAGAAAGCAAAATAATAGTAAAATAAAATATATACCGAGTTGGAACAAACATGTGCGTGAAGCTCACGAAGTTGCGCGACTACATTATAAAACTTGGTTATACTCGTAGTTAAATAAACCTAATTCAGGATATTTAAATTAAATTAAAATATTGTCAAGACAATCAGCAGCAAATAGTCATGGATAAAATAGCTAAAAATCACTTACTTATGAACATCTAAGTAAATTCTGGAAATCAACTTAAAAATTAAATCCTCCTCCCTACGAGCGTTGTAGGTGTGCATGGCTCCTCTACTATTGCTGATAAATTTAAACGGCATTTTAAAATGGAATCCCCATCACAAATTCCACGCAAGTGATCGATGCGCGGGCCATTGCAGGGTACATTTACACACTATTACACTTACTGCTAAAGATGTGCTTCTGTTATCAAGAAGATAGAGACAGAGAGGTAGATCTCCTGGACATGATGGCCTTAGCATCGAGCACTTGTAGCATGCAGGAGTACACCTGCCACGAGTACTAGCTATGTTTTATAACTTATATATCAGTCATCGTTACTTACCTAACGACCTTATGTATAAAATAGTTGTGTGGTAGCGGTCGCCGTGTGGTAGCGGCTTAAGAGAATCTACCACCCCATCTCATCGCGTGGGTGTCATAAAAGTCCACTGTTGCCTGCCACACATTCCATTCTACTTCCACTACATTCTGCCACAGTTGC
Organism: Luehdorfia chinensis; assembly: GCA_019845155.1. Taxonomy (NCBI): domain Eukaryota; kingdom Metazoa; phylum Arthropoda; class Insecta; order Lepidoptera; family Papilionidae; genus Luehdorfia; species Luehdorfia chinensis. Next base: position 1,199,637 of record JAHVAK010000420.1, read on the forward strand.
CAAGCGTGGCAACTGTGGCAGAATGTAGTGGAAGAACTCATATCAGATATGAGCAACATTATACCTACTCGTATATTATTAAGAAAATGTAATTACTATGGATTTATTCCGTAATAAATGTTGTAATCGTTAAATAATAAAACTATACATAAATAAACAAAGTTATTTCTTTTTTTATATAGCATCTAATTTCAAAGAAACGGTGGACTCTAAGACCTCAAGTGCAATATCAAGTAGGGCGTCAGGTTTACTGGCGTTTTGCTTGTTCACTTTTACAAAACAACACTTAAAAGTGCGTCAGTCCGGGACCCCTGCCTTAACTTCAAGTCATTACTTTGTACTTTTTAATTTTGCTTTAAAGAGT